>JAVJGI010000040.1:11059924-11107290 GCA_035590275.1 Ibycter americanus
AGCGGGGCCGGCGGTGGCCGGCCGCTGTAGGAGGTGCCCGCGGCCATGGCACCTGCGGAGGGGGCTGCGGGGCTTGGCCGGTGCGGGTTGTGCTCCTGGGGTTTGTGTTTCGGTGCGGCGGTTTGTGGTGGTTTGTGGTAAAGCGGCGGGACGCCAGGAAAGCGCAGGCAGCCCTGGGGATTCGCGTGAAGTAACAGGAGTTAAGTGAAAACCCCCAAACTCGGAGACAGCAGTGCTCTCTTCAGTACAGGACCGGGGGGAAGCGGAGTTGCTTTTCAGTTCTCAGATGCTCGATATAAAAATCCTTGTGGGGAAGCCCGGTGCTCTCAGGATGCATGGATGCATGGGACAGCCGACGTAGGGAGCTCGTCAGAGGCTGGAAGTCTTCCAGGAACAAAAAACCCAAGTACATCAGCAAATTCTGATGCACCTTTATTAAACTCCAAACAGCATAGAAACCTACATAGAGAGCAAATTACAAACCTTTTCAAAATTACATGCTACTCAGAGTGAAGCATACCCAATACTATTAAAAATGGACTGTTGAGGACAGTAAAAAGTAGAAAAGCTGTATTGTAGAAAGAAGTCCACTGAAGTCTGGGCGTTTTGGAGGGTGTTCACCTTGAAATTGGGCCTGAAAACGGAAGAAAAAGTAATTGCCTCCGTTCCAGATTTCCCTTCATAAGAATATACTTTCTCTGAGTAATACAAGTGATGCTAAGACTAGTGGAAAACCACTTACAAACATGCTGATAGTAAAGGAATGTGAATTAACATGATTTTAAAAAAATCCATAATTTGGACTATCAAACAGTATAGGGAGAATATTTTAAAGGTGGAGGTCAGGTAGTAAAACCAATAAAAGGTTCAAATGGCAGTGATAAGTAATTTGCAACATCATGAAACTTTTAAGTCACCTAAAACTGATGGACATCTTTGTAAACAAGTTCTTTCTGTTTCTTTTATTCTTGAGATACAAGGAAGTATCATCATGAATGTTTGAAAAAAAAGAAAAAAAAGCATTACCTTACTTTTTTTTAATCACTGCTCTTCTTGGGGATTAAATCTGTGTTGGATTGCCCTTGACAATGACATCTGTTTTGAAAAAAATCTCTGTTTGAACAACTGTTTGACTGACAGGTTTGTTTCAAAATGCATCCATGTTTCACATTGCCCATTTCAGAACTACTCCGGCTCAAACAGCTAGTCCACTTGAAATATACCCAACTGTTTCCTGTGTTCCTATAATTAAAATAATTTAGATTGATTAGCATTTAAGAATCTTTGCTGTTGCCTGCTTTTTAAGATTAGGTTCTTGGTTTGTTTTTTTGTTACCCACATTTGCCATTCTCTCAGAAACTTTATGGGAGAGATGTGTTGGCTGACCATTTCACAACCTTTCAGAGAACTACAGAGCAGAATAATTCCATAGAGCTTTAAATGTCAGTGAAGTTGCAAGCTAGACCTAATTCTTCATGATGAGCAAAATAGTGTATTACAAAATGGCCTGGTAAAATACATGAACTGTACCTGAGTTATGAAATGAAATTTGAAAATTCTGTACTTGCTCTATTTGGAACTGTTTCCTTGTAACAGAAAGTTCCTAAACAGGAAATTATATTTCCTATCTCAAGAATTAAATTAAAACCATGCTATGATGTTGTATTTCAGGCTGCTTTATAGTAATGCTTGCCATGTGAACATGAAAAAAATGGGTGCAGGCTTTTTCATTTGGTATCTGCTTACAGATGGGGCTTATGTCAGTCACATGACTAAATTTTTTTTCTCTTCATTACAAAAAGACCAAAACTAAATACTCATTTTTTTTTCCTGATTTTTTCTGATAAAACTTTGTGTTTACATTAACTGAAAAAAAAATATTCCAAGTGTCATTGGCTGAATAAATAAATTCAACAGGAAACTCCACACTCTCTGCCCAGTGCTCCCCCCACAAGAACAACTGGAAAAAGGTCATAATCTTCAAATTGGATATATTGCATGGTTGAATTGATAAAGATGATTCAAAGGAATGTTAATCAGTTCAGCCTTTATGTAAACTACTTTTAAAAATGAGGGTTTTCTCTGCTTCTTGTGAACAATATATTGCAAGCATATGTGAAATCTATTTTTTTAGCAAGGGGTATTTTGGGGTTTACTGTTGATACATAGTAGGCATACCAGATATGTAGTATCTGGAAATAATAGAAAGTTCCATGACACATTTCACAAGATCAAGTGTGGCAAAAGAGTTGTGTATTAGTCATTGCCTTCCAGGTTGCAGATATTCAAAGAATATTTTCAGCTTGCAAATAAAGAACAATGTCTTAGGGGCTGAATGCTCTAGCTGTCAAAGAGCCTGTAACAACAGTAAATAATTTAATGATAAGGAAAAAGAAACAGGTACAATGACAGTGCAGTAAGAATTTATATAGGTATGTCTAGAGTACTGTAGATTAAACAAAGCAAAACACCTTTTTTTTTTACAAGTGCTATCAAGTTCAAAAGACGAAAGGACTTGAGCATAAAGTCCTGAAGTTTGCTTTCAAAAGACTATGGAAGTGATAAACTGTTCTTTTCCGAGATGATCCATTTTTGAACAAACAGATGCCTCAAAACAGACAGACCCCTTTGTTATTTGTATATTCAGTTCTATATTCTAATAGGTATGTTTAATTGAAAAAATTAGTCTCATTTGCTCAAAGTATGTAACATTTCTGAGCAGCAGATTACATAAAATATTGTGTTAGATAAAACAACAATGCAGTGTTTACTTTTTTTTGCACACAGCTGCTTCCAGTATTTTGCATTGACATTCAAGAATAATGTTAGTCATAATTACTTTAATTTAGAGTTTAGGCCATTGGTGATCACTCATATCCATTGACAATGCTATATTTTCCAACAGAGGACAGTTGCCCTTTGCAAAGTCTTCAGGGCAGAGGTAGCATCTTGCTTTTCAGTATTGGCAAATAATAGATACATGTGCATGGATTATAAAAATACTGAAATTACAGATGCTAAGAAGGATGTCCACAGGATTCTGTTGAATTTCAGAAGTTAGTTTGAAAGAACAACATTGACATACTCAGAAAAAAGTCACTGTATATTAAAATCAAGCAAGATAGATGTATCTGTACAGAAAAAAATGGAGCAGCTGCTTACTTTTGTTGAAGATATCAAAATACTCCTGTTTCTCTGTAAGAGTTTTTTGGATTTTTTTCTTGAGAATGGTGTTTAAGCAGAATTTAGACATGTAAACCCAAGATCTTTGTATTACTCCCAAAACATCTAAAACTTGTATTTTCAAACTTCTCTCTGCAAAGTAGGCAGATAACTAAGTATCACTAAAGTCTACAGTAAAAACCCAAAGCCATGCCTGTTGTCCTGTATGTGATTTATTAATAGCTCAGACTGTTTCGATTAGAAATCTAATTCTCCTGTTGCCATAATTTCCAATGGGAAGGCTGTATAGCTCCTATAGAGGTGAGATTCAACCTGCTAGCTGAAAACAAAACTGAGATTTCAGTTCTCAACACCAAGGTACCAAGTTCAACCCCAAATTATGTGAACGTGAATGAAGATCAGTGAGCACTACTTTTAGTATAGTACAATTCTGTGTTATAAGAATAACTCATAGTTTTGCAAGAGCATGTCTCTGGGGTGCTGATGCAATCTGGAATGAGTTCCTCAGGGTTTACTTACTGCTGGAAGTTGGCCATATCCTTTTCTAAGTCTAAAATACAACTCTTCAATTTTGTCATTACAGGTAAGAGCGTATGTCCCAATATAGATTAAAAAAAAAAAAAACACAAAAAAATCCCACATAAAAACAACAGCAAAAAATGAATTAGTAGATACCAAAACTGAAGAAAATATTGCAGCTTAATATACTTTTGCCCAAAGTGCTTGTAGTTCTTTAACTATTTTTTCCTGTTTCCAGGCTGAGATGCTGAAAGGATTGCAAAGCACACAGTGAAGCAGCAGCAGCACATGGCATTTCGGGATTCTGACTTCCTCAGCTCAGGAGAGGTAAGGATCTTTGCAAGGCAAACCCTTCCACCTGGAAGACTCTGAAAGAGTTACATGGAAAGACAAAATGCATCCGTGTTCATTGCATACAGCTCTGTACAGGAAACCGGACCTTGATTCCTGACTGACATACTCATTATTCTCTTCTGAAAAGACTTTGCTTTATTTTATTAGTAGTGTTTATGAGGAGGAGGTGAAGTGTTCAGGGTTGTTTGGAATGTTCAGTCTTTTTTAATGTAAGTTTGCAAATAAGAACTTTCTATGTACAGTTTCATTTGGATTAATTTTTTAGTCATTTTTAGTTGAAGCAACTTTACCATGCTTTTAAAAATTCATGAAAACAGACAACAAAGACATTTGGTGTAATACAAGAGATCATATTTTGTAGGTCTGAAATATTTTTGTACTTGGTACTTTCTGGTAAGGGATGCTAGCAACTGAGATCTTGCTACAAAAAGAACCCATCAGACACCATGAAAAAATACTTTGTTTTTACCTGATTTTATGCATGTTGGTGCTTGCCAGCAGTTGTCATCTTCTTTGCTAAGCTAATTACAGTGCACTACTTGAAAATTGCTCCAAAGTTTTCAGGAGTACAATTAGAAACCTTTTGTGATCAGTTCTGCTTGTGACTATAGGGGAATACCATTCAGAAGAAAATAGATGGGGAAACCCACCAGTAAAAGTCAAATGGGCAATACAATATCCGTTACATACTTCTGTAATTCATGTTACTTGTGTGGGGGTTTTTCCTCTATTTTTCCCTTTTTTTCCTTGTTAGAGTTTTTGAAGAAGTAGTCTTAGAAATACTGTCTCCTACCTTGTACATAAAGACAGGTATATATACATGCTGCTTTCCACTTTTACAGTTTTCAGTTTTATATTTTACTAAGTGAGCTCTAAATTGGCATGCTGCTGTCTGTCAAGCAAAAAGGCAGTTCCAGCATGCTATGTTCCTTTTCTAAATGACTGAGAAAAATATGTAGGTTGTGGCTGTGGCTGTGGTGCAGTGGGTGGGTTTTTTCAGTCCCCTCAACAGAAAATGGAGCATGTGTGAATCAAATCAATATGACCTATACAAACTGTCACTATTTTTCGTGATGCACCAGTCTAAACAATTAAAATAAAAAGCCTTCACAAAAAGAAAAAAGTCACCTTTAAAAACCTGCTTCGTGGTTTTTCTGAACAAGCTTAGTTTGCACATTTGAAAATGCATGAAAATTAAAATGAATAAATATATTGTCTAAGCATTTGATAAAAATACTTATTAAGAGAAGTTGCAGTATGATGTAGCTGATTTTTTTCATTATTAAACAAAGAACAGCTCATGTCCCCTAATTGGAAAATACAGACAAATTTTTTTTACAATGCTGTCAGTAAAGCAACATTCTTACCGATTAGTTTGTCAGAGTAAGCCAGTAATACTTCCTACTGACTGTTGCCCAGACCAAGAACACTGGTAGTGGCTCAATTAATTAACTAAACCTTCCTGAACAATTTGTGTCTTTCATGCCTTTTTTCATTTCCAGTTTCCACATTTGAAAAAAAGGAAAGGGAGGTCTGCAGAAACCAAATCATGATACTAAATGCAAAATGCCAGCATTTTTATGAGGCAAAAATTGAAGAAACATACACATGGGGGTAGCCCCATCTTCTCCACCCATAATATCAAATATGTGTTTCCTTTATTGATTGCTTGAATATTCAGTTTTCTTTCAGTTTTCTTTCAGCTTACAGAGAAGGTGTAGAATTAAGAGTTACTGCTCCAGATCTTACATTCAATCTGCAAAAGATATATGCATTCTTCTTATACCATAAAGAAAAAAACAACTGGGTATTGTTTTCATAAGATAGCAGAAAGAAAAAGGAGCATTTTGCTTGTGTAAAACAGTGTGGTCACTGCTGCTGCTAAAACTGACTACCCATTAGTGTGAATGAATTCATTGCTATCAGTAGATTTCTGAAGCTACCTGAATGCAGCTGTGAAACAGCCCGTGAGCTGGATTACATGACAAGGGAAAGCACCTGGGCTGTGAGCTACACAACAGCTTCTGACCTGCAACATCAGGCGGTTTTTTTCAGGGGAAAATTTCTACTAGTAGGGTTTGTTGACACAGGTCTCAGTTGAGAAGCATGCAGTTGGTGGCAGGGCTGCCAGCTTCTCCTTTGAAATGCTGTGACCTCCTCTTTAGTGAGGAAGATCATGAATCTGCCTGACCACCTGAGAGTAGTAAGGCAGATGAAAGACCAACAATGAGAAGCAAAACCACTGTATGGAGTTGCCAAGAGAAGTGATCAAGACGAAGTGCTGAGTTGTAGCATTCTGCCTAGTGAGTCTGATGTGTCTTCATCCATCACATTTGCTAGGTTATGTGATAAAAGCTCACCAGCGCACTCACCAAGGAGCACGGAGAGATCACCCTCATCAGCTGTGTTGATGGCAAACCTGCAAGCCTGGCTTCAAATCTAAGGAGAGGCGTCTTTTGTGGTCAGATGTGCTTGGTGATGTAGTGTGCCATTAAGGTCAAGACATCAAGAGAAGCAGCCTTCAACTGGGTTACTGAAATAATAAAACATCCCAAAGAACTCTCAGAGTATGCAAGCTCCACCATAAAAATTGTATTTTAGTGTCAAAAATCAAGAAACTAAGTGACTTTTAGTACAGCACTCAAATTCATGAGTCCCCTTTACTGTTTTGTAAACAAAAAAGTGGCATTTTACTCTAATGAGTCAACAGATCAGCCTCAAGATCTTTTTTAGTTCATTAATCAAAAGAACTAGATCCATTCATTTGGCACAAATCCCTCTCAGCTGATGTTCGTAAGTCTACCTAATGAGCAGGCCTTTGGAGGTGCTTAGATGTGGCTGTGCTTGCAAACCCATGCTTGAAACAAGGAATGTATTTATGCCTGCTCTGCTCTGCAGCTACTCTCCAGCTGACCAGCTTCTCGGACTCCTACTTGTTGACGCTAGTTCCCGTCTTCTGCGTTTGGTTCTTGCTTCCTGACAAGATGGAGCTCTCCATTTCTGGCTTGACCTTGCATCAGCCTTCCTCACTGAGGAAGACCAGGGCTACTGAAGCCCTTGTCCACTACTCCTCTGCTGGGTGTGGTACTAGAATTGGCTTTATGGATGGTGTAAACCTATTTTTTCTCTGAGTGCAGCTGGCAACGTACACTGGCTTCCACCAAGAAGTAGACCGTAAGTCTCAGCCACAGCATAAACTCTTTACTGTGGTACTGTTCTTAAACCTTCTCAATACGTACAGAAAACTTTCGGTTAAAAAAATAATCTGTATATAGGAGGGCTGAACTGATCCATGAGATATGCTGAATTAAAATAGAGATCCTTTGGGGGTTTGTAACAGTAGGATTAAGTCTCTGGGCAGCAGCTCACTGCCTTACACACACCAAAAAACAAAAAAAAAAAAAAAAAGGTGAGGAATAGCAAAGGAATAACAGAAGCACAAAGAAGCCTATATTACAGTAAGCAATAATAACATCCACTACCAAATTAAACAAGTAAATCAGAACATCTTCTATGACAGAAGGAGGAAAAAAACCCCACCCAAACAGTCAGAACAGGAACCTGTTATTGCTGGGTTTTTCCAAACCATCTCCTCAAGCATTGTAGAAAACAGAAGTTAAATAAGACCAGTTTAATGTTTAACTTCAATGAAAGAGACAAGAGACCTAGCAAGAATATTCCTAAAGAAAAGTGATTGCATATTTTACCTTACATGTCTTTCATATATCTATCTCTTTATAGCTAATAGTTCCTCCATAATTCTGATGGATGAACTTTGTTAATTCTTGATTTAATTATTTTTTGAGGTTATGGATTTCTTTACTGGAGATCGCATGTGGAAAGCTATATGCATTTAGATTATAAATGACTTGCCACGATTGTAAAATAGTATTCACATATATCTAATGTTTCCCAAATACCTACTTTTATTAGGATATGTAACTGTTGCTGCTGTTTGAAGTACAAGAAAGCTCAAAAATATCACTAGTTCATTTTTTACTTGATGCTAGAATAGTTTGCTTTTAACAACTGTTTAACAAACCTTAATGCTACAGTGAACCTGTAGCAAGCAAACAGCTAGCTGGTGATTTTGGTTCATTTGTGTCTGTCTCCCACCTGGAGTACCACCACCTACTTCTGCATTTCCTAGTCAAGTCAGTTGAATACAATTTGGCATCTGATTCAAAAAAAACAAAAAATTGTGTGTATTTCTCACATTACTGAGTATTAAAAAAAAGAGGCATTTTTTACCTTGTTTCTTCTATGCTTTTGCTTCTGCATAGGCTTTTAGCAGCCCCCATTGACTCTGGGTCAAAGCAATCTAATACAAAGCTGATTTGTGTATATCTTTCACTCACGGCTTTGCCTTGCTGGTAAATCCTATGTCTTGTCTAACATCTTCTCTGTCTTCACTTTCCTCTCCCTGTCTTATTTTGCTATGGCACTTCTCTTGGGAATTGTCAGGGTAACTCCCTTTGGTGGCATGGTTTACTCCACTATTGCTGAGAACTCTTGAGACTAAAATAACAGGGAAGACAGTGAAGTCCCCTTATTACAGCCACCCAAATCCAGTGTCAGATATATGCATTGGAACAAGAAGGAGGAAACAGAGCAAAGCTGTTTCTGAATAATGTGGCTTTGGCAAGGCTCCCTGCAGCGTAAGACCTTGCTAAAAGGTAAACTTTCTGACTGCTGCTCAATGGCACTTAGTTTTCCACATTTTAAAGAGTTTACAGAGGACCAACATGCCATTTTAAAGCTCCAGAGCTCTGAACATTTGAAATCCCATAAAGAAAGCAGGGAGAACTAACTCTGGGGAGACTTGAGATCATTTGGAAATTAGTTGCCCTGGATTAAATTCATACATGTGAATTCACCTGGCAGGAGTTATGTCTCAGCCTCAATCCAACAGATATCAAGTAAAATTACAAGTAATTTTAACGATTCCAGGCTACTACCAAAGACCATAGGCAATGACCACAATCTGCACCTCAGTGATTTAGGGAGTGTTTGCAGGGCTAATGCTGAATGAAATTCTAAAGTATCAGTGTTATCACCTGCTGTCATTGGTCATCTCCTCCCGCATTATTTGTGTGGATTAGTGGGTAAACTGTTCTTTGATGTGGCAATCTGGTATCAGGGTATGCAGATGTCTCTGCCCTTATTTTAAAAAGACATGGCCATCGTCTGAACTTACTTTTTGCCTCAAATCTCTTGTTCATGGTCCCTCTCACTGGGTTTGAAGACTAAGGAGTGCTGTTCTGCTTCAGTGACTGACCAAAAATAGTTTGACAGTTGGGGTAAAAGCTGTTCTGATTCAAAATGATCTTTGCCATATGAACTGAGAAGGCTGTCATCTTGGAAGGTAGGTTTGGCCAGGATCTGCACTCTAGCTTACATAGGCACAACGGTAACATGGTCCGAGCACCAAATAGCAATGTTTTTTAAAAGAGTACACACTTGTTACTGTGGAATAATGGTAGCAAATTGCATTCTAAATGGATTTTGGAGGCAATAGAATCTGAATATATTAAGAAATTGAACTGCTCTTTGAAAAGACAATTTCCTTTTGGGTATTTAAAATTAATCTATGGTGATTATCTTGTAGTCAGAAAAACTGAACAAAAAGCTTGTAATTTCAAGAGTGTGAGTTGCCCTCTTTAGTTTTAGAAGGGCTTTTCCTCATCCTTCTCCTTGCATGCATGGGCCTGAACGAGCCACAGGTGCCCTTAGTCCATCCATTCCTGAGAGTCTCATGGGGTCCAGGCAGGCTCTGAAGTAAAGGGGAAGGCAGTTGGGTGGTGAAGAGCACAGAGACATCATCTCAGTGAACTTCTAGTTACTGGTAAATACCACTTCTTCAAAAGACCATCTAAATTCAGAAAGTGGGTGGTTCCAGCTATACCAGGTTTCCAGCCATACAGCAGCATACCAGCATGGAAGGAGAATGCTGCTTGGGAGATGACTCACCCAACAGCAATGGCAGAGAGTTTTGCAAAGCACCAGCAGTGCTTCAGGTGGGTACTTGGCTTTAGACTGAGACAGCAAGGCCTTTTGAAAGTCATGTTTAAGAGTGTTGGTGAGTATCTATCTTGATACTCAAATTGGGGTTTAATGCTATGTGCCATCCAACCTTTGGTTAATATGGCAGAGAGGACACAAGTGCAAAAGATTCAGGACTTCACTAAAGCCATTAAAATGAACAAAATGCAAATTAATGAACACTTACTCACTGAAAAAAAAAAAAAGGAAGTTGCTGACACAATTTTTAAGCATTTATTTACCTGCTTTCCTTATTTTTATGTGTTCTTTGAATTTAAATTGCATGTCTGATTCACATGTATGTTTTCAGAGTAACTGAATTCCTTCCTACTAGAGCTAAACTTTCATAAAGTGCAAAGGGAAAAAGAAACTAAGCTAAGGGGTCACTAGTGTTTTCTGTTTCTGTTTAAGAGATATAGTGAATGTACCTCATGCAATGTGACCAGCAAGTCAGGTGATACACCTCTATCTAAGGAGAAAATAGACTAATGCACATGGTGTTCTGCTGTTTTTGCACAGGGATATGGTGAAGTTGTTCAAGTGGATTTCTACTGTCCACTCATATGAGTAAAATGATATTTCAGCTAGCTCCATGTTTAAAAATTGAGACCATTGAAGGGGAATATTAAGTCTGAGAAATTTCAGTAAAGTTGGTAACAAAAGAAAAAGAGACAAGGGTGGAAGATGATGTCTAAACAGACTAAATGTTGTGATAAAAATTTGCTCAGGACCAATACAGGAAGAAAGGAAGAGGTAACTAAGTTTCTAGGTGCTTGAGAATTTTATACTGAGGTTTTCTATCTATAGTTTTACCTTAAATGATTCCAAAGACTGGAAATAAAATATTGAACCTACATATAGGTAGATGAAGTGTGCATGTTACCAGTGTAAACAAGGAACAATAAAATGCAGTGGTGCTCTAAAATGCAACCTGATACTGTGAAAAACAGCTTGCTGCTACTGCATTTATACAACTAGGTACTAACATGAACACTCAGGAAATAACTGTTATATACAGAAATATAGGAAATAACAGATAAAACAGGAGTAAGGAATTTAACCTGTCAGGTGAAATTCCTCAATACTGTTATATCTGTTGATTTTCATATAGTTTACTATGGCAGTGAATATCAGTGTTTAACTTCATGTCAAGTTTTGTCTCCATCCCCTGCATTCTTTCGTGAAGGACCTGCACACTTTAAAGGCTGTTATGAAATAATTTCTAGTCTTTAGATATGATCAAAAATTCTCTTTTATGTATCTCCTAATGCTAACTCCTTCCCTGCAAAGAAATACTAGCATCTAATTTGAAACCTATAACATGTAACAAGTTTACAGAAAGTCTTCACTTCAATGTTTCTGTGGTGGTTACACAGAAAATAGTGGGGAAAAAATAAACCGGGCATGTGGTTGTCCTGGTTTCAGCTGAGATAGAGTTAATTTTCTTCCTAGTAGCTGGTACATGCTGTGTTTTGGATTTAGTGTGAGAATAATGTTGATAACACACTGATGGTTTAGTTGTTGCTATGTAGTGCTTACCCTAAATCAAGGACTTCTCAAGTTTTCCATGCTCTTGACAGTGAGGAGGTGCACAAGAAGCTGGGAGGGAGCAGGGACAGGACAGCTGACCTGAATGAACCAAGGGGATATTCCATACCATAGAATATCATGGTCAGTATAGAAACTGGGGGGAGTTGGCTGGGGGCTGCCAATCCCTGCTGGGGGACTGGCTGGGCATCAGTCAGCCGGTGGTGAGCAACTGTATTGTGCATCACTTGGGGGTTTTTTTCCCTTTGGATTTTATTCCTCTATCCTTCTCTCTCCTTTTTATTACAATTGTTGTTGTTGTTATTATTTTATTTTACTTCAGTTATTAAATTGTTTTTATTTAAACCCACGAGTTTTACCTTTTTCCCAATTCTCTTCCCCAACCCACTGGGCAGGGGTGGGGAGGAGTGAGCAAGCAGCTGTGGGGTACTTAGTTGCTGGCTGGGGTTAAACCATGACAGTGGTGATTGCTGTGTGTTGCATTGGTTTATTGATCAGTTATTTGCAGAAAGTTACCACTGTCCTGTGAAACACTTTCTCTCTATTAATTATTAGTTGCTTTGGAGGTCAGTATAATGAGCTTTTCTTATATCTTGTACTTCACATCACATCTGCTTGGAAGGCATTAGCAGACAAGTGTTTCATGGAAAAGCATATGGCTTAGAGAGCTTCCAGCAGAGAAAACCTTTGTGAGCACCCCCTCACGATTTTTATCACACATTGTTCCTACATTATTGGTGGAGAACATAAATCCTTGTAGCTGATCTCCACTTCAGAATCCTCCAGGGCTTCCAGACAGGTTTTTAGCTTGAATTTCTCTGTATTTTCTCCAGGAGGCAGTCTGGCCTTTACCAATTAAAATAAAATTATCTCCCTTTTTCATAGGTAAATATCTTCTTTTTTTCCAATTAAGAGTTATTTCTTGCACTTAACTGGCTAATACACAACTCTGCCTCTGCTCAGGGTAAACTTCTTCCCTTTCCCTTTTTTCTGGTTTCTTTCCATTTTTGCAGAGGAAAAGCCAGGAATCCTCAGATGAGCAAAATTGAAGAACTTTCAGCACTTGGTGTCTGAACTGCCACAGGGCAGAAGAAAATGGGGAGCTGTCCGGTTTCAGCTGGGACACAGTTAATTTTCTTCTTAGTAGCTGGTGCAGGGCTGTGGTTTGGATTTGGTGTGGGAACAATGTTGATAGGACACAGATGTTCTTGGTTGTTGCTGGGTGATGTTTATACTAAGTCAAGGACTTTTCAGTTTCTCAGGCCCTGCCAGCGAGAGGGCTGGAGGGATACGGGACACTGGGAGAGGACACAGCCAGGACAGGTGACCCCAACTAGCCAAAGAGGTGTTCCATACCACGGGACGTCATGCTGAGTATATAAACTGGGGGAAGAAGAAGGAAGAGGGGGACATTTGGCATTGTGGCGTGTCTTCCCAAGTAACTGGTATGCGTGATGGAGCCCTGCTTTCCTGGGGATGGCCGAACACCTGTCTGCCCGTGGGAAGTGGTGAATGAATTCCTTTTCCTTTGCTTGCATGCGTGGCTTTTACTTTACCTATTAAATTGTTCTTATCTCAACCCTTGAGTTTTACATTCCTTTCCAATTCTCCTCCCCATCCCTCTGGGTGAGGGGGAGTGAGCGAGCGGCTGTGTGGTGCCTGGTTGCCAGCCAGGGTTAAACCACGACAGGAGCGTATTCCAAGTGAGTATAAAATTGCTCTGTGATCCTTTGCTAAGCACAATAACTCTGTTGTAAACACAAGTGTGTCCTTCCACTAGAGGCCAAACTGATCCTGTAACTGAAATGCAGTGTACTACATAAATAGAAGTTCTCAAAGTGGCATTAAAAGCTAAAAATTCTCACATATTGTTCAGTTAGCATTGAGGAAAAAAGGGGAAAAAACAGAGAAGACAAGAAGCTGAAGATACTCCAAATTTATCTTGCAATTTGAACCAGACAGTTCAAGAATTTGAACTGTGCCATGGCCAGTTAATATGTGTTCATCACAATCTTCAAAAACACAATCCTTGCTTTATCTACTTTTCTCAATACTAACAACTACCTCTGAAGAGAAGTGAGTTTAAAAACCCCCACAATTGGTATAAATCCCCATCAGATCTACTATTTCTTGTCTACGTTTGTCTGCATGTTCGGAGCTGGTACCACTGGAACTGAAGGTTGCCTTACCACTCCAGCTAGGTTCATGACATTTTCACTGATAGATTGAGAATCCCTAGAAGTGAAGGATTCATGTACGCTTTCCTGGAAAGGAAAATGGAGTGTTCTTGCCATTCCATATGTAATGTAGAGTGAACACAGAGAACTGGTGGCCTCAGACAGTAATTGAGGTAAGCTGCTCGCATTATACTGTTTGTGGGATGGATTTAGCCCATCACAGCCTTCCGCAGTGAGGGCTGGCTGGTCTGAGGTTCCTGGGGCACAAAAACGTGACTGAGATATTCCTCATACAGGTTTCCTTTGTTTTCAGGGATGAGCTAGTGGCACTGAGCACGACAGTATTGGAAGCACTATGCCCTTACCCAATTCTGATCCACTTGGTGGCTGGATCTGAGGCTTAGTGGCCTGCTTGTATTTGGAGATTTTATGATGGGAAAAGTCCCTAAGCCTTCTCACTCTCAAGGAGAAGTGTATCTAAGTGAGTCTTCTGGAAACTCAGCACAGCAGAAGACAAGACATAAGATTTACATTTTCCTTTTCTGGAGCTGTTCATCCTGTCCTGAGAAAAATGGTAAATTAATCTTAGCATTGTCTTTAAAGGGTGAATTTTCCTCCAATCCTGTCATCAAAATGTCAAACGAGCAGAAATGACAAAGTGTAAAGGAGATGATACCCCAAGAAATACCTTCAGGTCCTTTACATGAAGTATGTTGCAGTTCCTGTTGTGCTCCAGTGGATCCGTGTAGTATCTGAACAAAGATTGTATTTACAGTCACAGTTTACTGTGGGCAGTGGAGCTCACTTGTTCCTAATTCGATGTTTTCTGTACACTTCATTATTCTCCACACAAAACCAAAGCCTTCCATACTTCTCTCTGAAACACTAGTGCTTTTTGTGGATTTTTGCAAGGACAGAACTGTGGGCTTATCGTTTTCATCCAGAAGATAGTGAATGTTTGAGCATGTATATCTGCCTAGCAAGCAGTTGTTGTACCCTCTCCCATCTCCCACTTTAGGTTTAGAAGTTGCTATGAATTCAATATTTTATGGGCAGAAGAGACACACCTACCACACACAAATAACAAGGAAACATTCCCTACAAGACAGGTTTTATTTTAAACCTCTTGGGTTATTCAGATAAGCTACATCAAACAAAAGAAATTAAACAGAAGGAAAAGCAGAGAACAAGCCTCAAAGCAGCTGTGAGTCATTGTTTACAGAAGGTGTAAAGGGAAAGTCCGCTCCAGCCAGCCAAAGCAGGGGCAGGCACACAGGCACTGCATGCCTGCACTGCTGTTCCACAGGTGGTACCCCCCCAGGCCTTCACTTCGGGTGTATGTACATTATGTGAATATATAGGTGGACAATCTCTAAAGGTAAGATCCCCATTACTACATGCACCTGATATTCCTAGTACATTCTGAAACAAATGTCCAAAGCCTGTACAGGTAGAATAACTTTATGTTAACTCATGAAAGGAAGAATTTGCAGGATGTTTCTGTCATTTGTTTTCTGATATCATCTGCAAATATTGGGCACTGCCAGACTCAGATGTTCTTCCTGTCTGGTCATCCATTCTTAAATCTTAACCACCTGCCTCTTTGTGAACACCGGCTCACAACAAGGAGTTCGGTCTGGTCGCAGAGACACCCTCACCTCTTGTCTACAGTTTTAATTACTGACAAATTGCTCTGGAGCAAGACTTGCAAGGTCCTGTAGAAAGACTTGGAAAACTTTCTTATCTGTGCACTTGCTGAGAAGCTTTTCCAGTTAAAAGATTTTTATTCCTTTCTTAAATCTCCTGGGTTAATGTGAGGACTCTGCTTGTAATTTGAGATTGATTCACCAGACTGAGCCTGCACGGTGTAGCGCTCCAGTAGCCTGCCAACACTTGTAATGCAGAGAGTGCAGACATAAAAGATGCTGGTAATTCTGTAGCATTGGAGCAAATCCTTTCCATCTCTTTTCAGGGCAGAACTTACATGCCTAGGATGAGTGGTACAGTAACAGTGGGCTGCTGTTTCTCTTTGCCTTTGGGAAAACTAGTAGTCTGTGGTGATGCTCCATTCTGGCAATAGATAACTAACCTGTTGTTGTTTTTACATTCTTCTTCTGTTTCTTTGTCTGGATTCTTCATTTGTCTCTCTGACTTTTAGGGTATTTGGTTTTTGATGACCACTGCCAGATCATTTTTCTATCTTAGGATTATTTGTATCTTTATTGGAATCAGTCAATCATAAAAATCCAAACACAAGCCTACAGTATGACCCCCTTGCTCAGATCACAGAAAAAGCTAAACAATGTTTATGGTCCTGATTTGCCCTATCGCACCCAGGACATGCAAATCCTGCTTCTGTTTAGCTGACCTTAATTTACCCAGTCCAAAGTTCTGCAGTTATTTATATGCAACATCCTATGGTAACGCACATCATCTGGAGACATAAAAAATACCAAGTACATAAACTAGCTGTACGTGTACTGCTGTCATGCTTAAAAATAGCCATAATCCCAGCCTTAGGACCCAGTAAATTCCCTTAGTCCCCAGTGGTTTGCAGCTGAACATGTGTAGAAAGAAGTGGCCATAGGCTCTGTGGGATCCCAGACCGAAAATGCTGTCACTATCTGGTGCTCCCCTACCTATCTTATCAGCCTCTGACAACATTGGCTGGCTGGCAAGTCTGTCTTCTGCATCTCAGACCAACCTTGCAGTTAGAGATAGGTTTGCCTTGGAGTGTGGAAAATGCTCGTTTACGTTTCAGCTAAAAACCATGATGCTGCTGTTGGGTGTGGAGACAGAGGAATCCCAGGCAGAAATGGAGTTTTTCTATTATTTTCTCCTTATACAGTGCTCACACAAGACTGATTCAAATGCTAAGCCCTGTGTCGTATTTGGAATACAAGAAGAAGGAGTTCATAATCACATCATGGGAGAGATTACAAGACCGAAGATGAACCTTAAAATGAGTGGTATCTGTTCAGTTTAACCAAGGAAAAGTTATGGGTGGTTTGATCACATTCTGTTAGGAAAATCAATGCTTGCTGTTTGGCCTTTCAGTCTAACAGAAAAAAGTGTATCAGGGTGCAATGACTGGTAGATGTAGTCATACAGCTGAAAAATGGCATATGCTCTTAAAAGTAAAGATAATTCAGCAGTGGATTAGTTTACTGAATGATTTTAAGATTAAATGTAATACCTTTCCTGAAAAACATGTTGTCCTTTGAACTAGAATAAAATTATGCAAGTCCAGCCCAATGTCCATGCTTAACCTTTAAGCCTCACAGTTCAAACACCAGTGACTTTAAACAGACCAAGACTGAAATGCTGGGAACAGCACAGGTTGAACAGCTGGTAAACTCTGAACTAAGTGCTCTCCTGTCTGGCAAAAGAGGCATTTTCAGAGAGAAACCTCATTTTTCACTTGCATTGTATAATACTGACATAACCCTGTAGCATCCTACCTTTTCTTAGTTCAGGTCTGCAGAAGGAGCTTGAGCAGCATTTGCTGTCTCAATGCGTGCCTTCCTCAGGCAACTGGCCTGAAATGAACGTCACAGATTCCCATCTGGTCACAGGTTCTGGGATTGCGGTTCCCATCCGATCCCAGCCAGAAGAGCTCACCCAGGCAAGCCAGGTGGTGTGTTCAGCAGGGGTACATCAAGAGACTAGGCACTACTAAATCTGGACATGTACCACCTAGGAGATGATGGCATATATATGGAATGTGTGCTGGAACTGAGACACGGGACCAAACTCTTCTTCCCCATTCAAGAACTCCTATTTTCTAACAAAAAGTCTCCAAATTACTTTGCATCAATGTTCTAAACTGCCAAAAATGGTGAAATATTAACCTACTAACGTAACTCCATAATCTAAACAGTCCTACTGCTATCAAAGTATCAGTTGCTTAGTTTTAAGAGTATCAAGCAAGTGGAATAGCTGAGATCCCAATTTCCAGCAAATAATCCACCTTCTGTTAACAACTTCCATGCACAGAGAGAGACTGGATGCTAGTTAAACTGTGTTTCAAACCACAGCTTTAAATTCAAAATATCTGTGATGACCTGGTACACATCAAGCTGCCCAGGATGAGAGATGAGACGGACAATGTTGAGTCCTAGCTCCATGTAGCTTTTGTTAGTAAAAAAACCATAAATACAGAAATAGGACACCCAGGTCATATGCCAAGACTGAAAGGCAGCACCAGGAATCTTCTGTCTTGCAGAGATCAGAGAAATACTTGGGATTCTCCCTCCTGTTCATGCTCTTGGTATAAGCGGAGGCCAGAGGGTAGTCACTGCACTCCTCTTTCCACTTGGCCTCCTCAAAACTGGAAAAAAAAGAAAAAAAAAAAAAAAAGGAAAAAAAGAGGTCAGCTGTATAGTCTTAACTGAATTTAGAAGAGCAGGAGGCGAAGTGGCTCCACTTGAAGGCTGCAGATTTTAATGCTTGGTAAGAAACTGGGTATTTCTAATTGCTGGCAGCATCTCAGAGGAATCATTTGCTTTGTTACTAAATTATATGCATCTAGGGCACTACAATTACCTACAACTATCACTCTTTTTTTTCAACAGCTTCAAAAATATAGTTGTCATGAAACTTCCCTGTTAATATCCATGTATTTTTCTATGAATATTTCACATTTGGGGGTCACAAAGGTACAGTCAACATACTGATATTCATTTACGTAACAGTGAGTCTCTGCGACATGAGTATGCATGGATTAACATTGAGTTTTGACAAAGTTGACCAGAATAATCTTCAGTTTAGGATAGATACTAGCCTGGCAGCTAAGCAGACTTCACAGCATACCAAAGTACTCATCACCTATTGGAGAAGGTGCTGCTTAGGACACAGCCTCACAGATGCCAGACAGAGCCAGCCCCTACACAACAGACATTTCGGAAGGGACCTGGGAACTAACAATGAAGGCAGAGAGTAAAGAACCTAGGAAGTGATTATTTAAAGTCATCAGGATGCCAATAAATAGTGTGTAAATTTGCGTTAAGTGCTCTTGTACAAGGAATTTGATCACCCCGTTTCCTGAGCTTATCGCACACTGTGAGAAACAGCGTCAGGCAGCAGAGGGCATTGGGACTGCAAGTTAAGGGACAGAAAAGGATGCTCATCGGTCAGATGAGAAAAAAGCAGTGATCTTTCATCCCCCAGCACTCTTCAATGAAGAAATCCATAAAGAAGGCTGGGCATGCAGGATCAAATACCAAGTATTTTCATATTTACTGAACAATATTAGGCAACATTACCACTGTATCATGGCATTTGTGCTGCTTACCTTATGCCTTGCTTTGCATGACCCAAGCCTAACTCCACCCCATACTCCCCCAGGCTTGCTGTGCATCTCTATTCTAGTCACTGTGTTTCCAAAGAGAGGTGAAATAGAAGAGACTTTGTTTTTCCTTTACATACCTTCGCAGCTGGTAGCATCCCTTCCTCTTCCCAGCAGATTTCCAGAGCACAGCTGCCACATGTACGGAGTTAGTAGGAATTTCAGGACTATGATATGAAGAGATTTTAGTGATGCCTTCTCCCACAGAATTCCATCTATCCTCCTTTTAAGCAAAGAAAAAAAAGCACATTTTGTCTGCTCTGTGACGCATCTTGATCTACTTGATATTACATAGGTGGTAGAGAAAGGAACTGAGAATACTCTTCATCAAGAATGGTATTTCATGCACTTAATTGTGCTGGAGTTTAATTCAGGTTTATGTCTTTTTTTGAAAAGGGCAATAAAATATCCACCAATAAATAGGCTGGTTGCTTTCCACACAAATGGTGTTCTTTTTATTAAAATCATGTTCCTTCCTTTCTTCACCTCTCCTTCTTGCATTTTCAAAGTCCTGGGCTACCAGCAGCTGTAACTCAAACAGCTATAATTTGATTCCTGAATGTATAATATTTATTCTGTGTAGTACTCTGTATCCTTAGATGAATTACACTTCGGGGACCAAATGTTACAACCAGCTAATGCTGCTGTGAAGTCCTTTAATTAAGCCACAGTCTGAAAAAATGCCTTTGATCCCTTTTTCAAGTACCTCTGTAATAACATTTCTACTGTTTTGCACTGTCACACCTTTTTTTCCCTTCCTTTAAGTAATTCAAAGAGCACTTCTATGTAGAAACATTTCTGGAACTGCCCAGAAGAGAACAAAACCCTTGTGCAGTTTGCATGGGTTTTTTAAAGAAAACAGACAACATGATCTGCTCACATCTTTTGTCCAACACCCATGGATGCCTTGTGCTACTAAACCAGGCAGAGCATCACATGGCGGTTGCTGCACAGTTTTGCTTGTGTCCACATGATTTTGGTGGAAGCTCTAAGGAATGTCTCATTCCAGATACTTGTATCTGCAGCTTTCTCAAGGTATGCTCACACCAAATACTATGGCACCTATAAGATGTGAAGCAATTCATCTTGTGGGGTACGCTCAGGGTCTAAACTTTGACTCCCACTTTTCTCCTTATTTAGATAATATATTGTGGTCTAGATGTCCATCACCAAGGACACATAAGCTCCCATGCTCAAAGCTAACCTGAGAAGACTAATGAGGGAGTTCAGCAACATTTCCCTGAATATACCTTTGGTGACCCTGAAGACAGATATACGGTCCAATTTGATCCACCACACTCCCTGATGAGACGGGTTTTTCACAGCCTGTTAAACAAGAGCATGTGGTTTCACTCATGTATCATTCAAAACTTCATCCGAAGGTGGCTGAAGTGTTTCTCAGCTCTATCACCCTTGCTACTGCAGCAACAGAAGCACTGTAAATGCCAGCCAGATGTGGAGACATGACCCACAAACAAGAGGAAGCCTTAAGTGAAGACATCAATACAGGAAAGGTGAGAAACACCTCTACATTTCTGGAGAACACTCACAGTACTGAAGTCCTCTACTTGGAAAGGGTAGCTGAGAGAAGCTTCAATTACAGCAGGCATGACCTATTCATGTATTGTTTTAGGCAGCAGGACAAGAACAGCTGCAAGTACACCTTCTGTGGCTATCACGCTCGAAAATTTTCCTGTCTCCAGTCATAGTCATAGACTGGCAGTTCACACACAGAGGGTATCCATGGACTTGCGAAGTTTACCTCCATGAATTTGCTCACTTCCAGCCACGTCTCTTCCATACCTTCTTCCTCACGCTGCTGCCATCCTGGTTTTTCTTCACCATTAGGTCATCCCTTCAGCTCCCATGTTATCTCCTGTGTTAGGTCCAAATCATTCCAGGACTGATTTTAAACCCTTACCTTCTGAGCCTCTTCCTCCAGACCTGTTTGCTCTGTTCTGATCTATGTCCTGTAGAAATACACGTGTGTATGACAGGACATTAAAGAAACAAAAAGAGAAGACAAAAACCCCACAGACTTACTTTTTCCTTTTTTTCCCTTCCAGTAGCATGGATAGAAGCTGTACTAAGCTGAATAGACTTTTATAAAATTGGTAAATAACATGTCACTTAACAAGAGTTTTACAGCTTAACCCAAACCAACACTGGAGCAGCTATACCCTTGAAGGGGAGGCTGTGCTTGCAAGAGACTCGTACTGAAGCAAAGCAAAGGAGTGAGAAATGGGGAGGGGCAGAGAGAAATCACTGCATCCCGCCCGCACACACGCATCCCCAGCCCCGCACTGCTCACTGCCGGGATTGAGCGTGACCTGCGGTGATAACAAGGAGGGGTAGAGGAGCCTGGAGTGAAGCTGAGCCTCGGAAAGGAGGAGGGGTGGGTTTTTTCCCTAAGTGTTCTAACATTTGTCTTGTTTTGTTTCCCAACACCCAAATTTGTAATTAAATACTTATACTAATTGCCAATAAATTGTGAAATTCCCCACACTGACTCTGTTTTGCCCCTGACAGTGTGTGGTAAGTGATTTCCCTGTCTTTATCTTCGCCTAAGAGCTTTCTTGCTCCTGTTCTTCCCATTTTCTCCCCAGCCCAGTGGTGTGGGAGGGAGAGAGCGAGCAGCTGTGGGTGCCTGGCTGTTGGCCAGGGCACTGCTAGCAACCCACCACTATCATCTGGGCAAGCGTGACAATCAAAGAATTACCAGGAGAATTGAGCTTATTGAACTGCATTTCCTGATGCTTGGAAGCCATCTACTGGATAGGTAAAAAGAGCACAAAATCCTTCACAGCTAAACACCGTATTTGTCATCTGAAACTCAAAGGCTGCTCATTTCCAACATATATACGATGCAGTGTATCACAATCCTGAAAATTACTACCATGGAGAAAACACTCAGCTTAACATGACAACTTGGCTTTAAGGACACAGGGAGTTGTTAGCTCCTCTATGCTATAGCCTTCAGCAGCTGCTGCACACAGACTTGCACAAGTGCATTCAACTTGATTGTTCCACATTTCAATGAAGAGTTGATCTATGGCCAAACGCTTCACTACAGAGGAAGATGTTTTGGTTACATGCCCCCTGCCCCATCCAAAGCATTAACCTTTCAATTATGCAAAATTGGGATGTGCTGGAAGAAGAAAACCCAGGACCCACCCTATTTCTTTCATGTTCTCCATTTCCCCCTCCCACCAGCACGGACCAGCATACACAACCCCGTGCCACAGGTCCCAGCAATGCCCCAGCACCCTCCTCACCTATCAGCCCTGGCTGACACAAAGCTCTGTGGTTCATGAAGAGGGATACAAATCAGCCAAGCCCTGGGGAGGGAAGTGTTCTGCATTTATCTCCTGTCTCCACTAGGTACATCACCTCCCGGTCTCTGGGATGTGTGGATTTCCTTAGAAATTTTCTGACAAATCTCTTAAGCAAGCCCCTGCAAAGCTGCTCCATCCCTGGCCAAGGGGTCCGGGTTGGACTGACACCGTGCAGGATGCTGTGAACGGGAATGAATGCTGCTTGGGGAGGCAGCAGCCCCCCTCCAGCCCAGCTGCCATGCCAGGCCCCACTCCCAAATGATTTCAAGGGATCCTCAAAGATCCGAGTCCTGCCCTCTCATGAAATCAGGTCCAAAATGAAAGTTTCTCTCCTGCCCAGGAGGCCTTCAGGCACCCCGAAACCCTCACAAATCAAGAGGGAAGGACCAGGACTTCTGTGGCACCAAAACCCCAAGTTTACCTTTTCTTCAGAATCAGGAGCTTTTCAAAAAATGGAGACTCCAAAGAACACCAGTGCTGTAATGGCACTGACATAACAGGGTCACGGGTGGGACTGCTGTAATACTGCTGAAGTACAGAGGGACAGGGAAATCCAACTGCTGGTAAAATACCCTATGCAGGTCTTTTCAGTGCTTTGAAGAGAATGGACATATTTTTATTTTTCTGGACAACTAAACTAATGTGAAAGCATACATATTCCTTCAATCTGTGCTTTAGGCAAGTTACAAACTGCATTGGAAAACTATCCAAGACATTAAACTCAACAACTCTGAGACTAAGCAGGTAGATTTACCGGCAACAAACAATTACAGTGGGTTATTGTTAATTCGCTTCAACTTAGTAGCCACAATCTAGACAAGAAATAATTTCAGTATTAGAGTTGAAGAATCAAGATTGTCAGTATTCTTTGGAGATAAAATGAAACATGGATCATGGTTCACACATTTTTTGAGATGCAGTTTTTTAAAAAGATGACATTCAAAAACGTCTTTTTCCTCCATCATAACAAAACATAGATTTCTTCAGCTGCTCTATTACATTCTTAACACACATTTTCAAGTGTGGGGAAAAATCCAAACCCACTGCTGAGGTTTCAGTATGTTTTTTCTTGCTAAACTGGCAGCAATAAATAATAAACACACCCTGACTTGCAACTTTAGCTGCCTACAACACTGCATTCAAAAAAATAACTGGTAATGACTGGGCACTTCTGGATTTGTATAGCAAGCTTGCCTGTGCCACTGATTGGAAAAGATGCTGCAGCACCTGTCACTTCCATAGTACCAGTTAGTTCCAGATGCACTTTATTCAGAATGGTTTTCTTTTTTATATGTGTTTCTTTCACATGTATATACACACACGCACATATATATATATACATGTATTTCTTTATTTGTAAAAAAGACGTATTTTTTGCTTTATACACATCTAAAATAAATTACCAGAGACCCTGATTAAAACTCAGCGCAGCCCCAAACCTGTCTCAGTGTTTCTTAAGATCCTGCATAGAGCGCGCACTGCATTTATCTCTAAGACTTGTGATTATCCTCACCTGAAGCTCCTCTTTCTTCACATCCAACTTCTGTTGCTGTCACGATTCCCTTAGCACCTCTCACATGTGGTAAGCCAGCAGATCTGTTTCAACATGTCCTTTCTGAATTCTTAGGACAAAATGAACCTCACCTAACTTCAAACATCTAGAGCAGAGATATATGCTGATCACTGCCACTTCCCACTACAGTCAGTGAGTAGAACCAGACCCTCGTAGAGACTCACTCCTCTGACTGACTACACGCCGTTGCCTTCCACTGACAAGTCAGCGAGCCCAAGGGGACCTAGTTCAGATGCAAACATCCAAATTGGTGAGATAAATTCCACTGTCTGTGTTAGATCCTTATTAACACCCTCCTATTAATATGCTCAAGATTACAAGAACATACATTTTGACAATTTAATGCTTTCAGCTGTAATGCTTTTGTATTCCTATTCATAAATAATACGCAAACCATTAAAAAGCCCACTATAAAAATACACCTATTTTTGTATGTCTGCTTGTACCAGAACAAGAATAAAATATAGACATGTTTATTGATAGCTGTAAATGTTATTGTTGATGCAAAAGAGAGAGCAATACCATACTATCAGACATTCTAACATTTCCCCATACAGAGCAGAACCAAATCTAAAGTAGGCAAATTATTTCATTCAGTGAAAAAAAAGGGGTTTTAATAAATAAAGTATCTAATATGCAGGTTTTGATGCAATGGAATTATTATAGGTATCAAGCCTTCTCAATTAAAAGCTACAAACTATTGAACAAAACCGATCTCAGAAAAACTTTCAGGAAGCAAAATTTACAATACAGAACTCAAGTGTTTGTGTTTATAAATATATATACATATACATACAAATAAGAGGACTGTAAGGGATAAAATTGCTTTCCTTTACACAAAGGAACTGAGCACTCTCCATGTACTCCAAGCATTACCATTTAGTTACCTCATGCAACTGCTTTAGCTCCTGCAGGCCCTGTTACCGGCTTCTATTTTCTCCTGCAGGGATTAAAAAACAAACCTACCTGTCCTCGTATCTCTAGGGTAAGGAAAGGAGAGGCTTTCTTAATAAATCCCACTTTCTTCAATCCAACTGTACACCTATGCAATTGTAAGCTTTTAAAAAACATTTTGCTAGATCTGCTATATCATTTTAATATTTCTTCACATTAATGTCCCTTATTTTTGAAATAATCAAAACACAACCGGTTCTTTTAGAAAACAGAACTGGGAAAAATGTTCCATGTAATAAGGTAAATCTCATTTAGTTGTCCTGGACAGACTTCCTCAAACATTGAGGTCTAAACTAAAGATAGCAATCTTATGCAAGGAGATTAATATACGCTCAGAGGATAACACATGTATACACACTGCTGAATTCACATAATGCATAGAAAGCTAATATTCTCTGAAAATGCAGTGTTTGTGAATGTATTCTGTGCATAGGTTTCTCAGATGAATCGCAAAGGAAATCTTGGCAGGTAATGCTGAAATCAGCCCTTAAAGGATTTACAAGTTAACAAAAACCATAGGCAGCTACCGAGTCTAACTCTATTGGATGTCACTTATTAATTAATACTGCCCTTTTTAGCTTTGAGAAAGCTTATGTACTTTCATCAGTTATAAAGCAGATCTTCTGTTCATCTGGCACAGTATTCTTGTGCATGTGTGTGTTGGGGTTTTTTCCCCCTGTGTAACACTTCACCTTCAGATATCAGCGCTAAGAGCTGACATTTAAGAGCTGACATTTCACATCTGAAGTACGTACAGCCTGCAGCTGCTTGCTCTGCCCATCCCTGCAGGGAGGCATTCCAGCAACGGGGAAAACCAAGTAAGACCTGAAGCAGCGACACAGAGGCCCCCGGTTTACATCCTCCCATCCTAGGTAGCCCTAAGTCAATGCAAGTTTAATAGCCTGGAGTATAAACTGCAGGACCCTGGGAGTTGCTTCCTCTGTGACTCATCCTCCCTAGCTAGAGACAGACAAGGCAAAGGCAGTAATTGCTTTAGGAACTGGACTTTAACCCATCCAGAGATGTCAGAGTAAACCCCTAGTCTAGCAATGGAAACCCCAGCATTACCTTTGTCATGCAGTCCAATCATTTTTGTCTGACAGCCCTCAAATACAACTTTTTTTCCCTCCAGACAGTATAGAAATATATTTTATGGCTTTTATGGCTGACTGATCGTGAATTGAGCTGCAATGGGAAAGCAAAGTGTTTACACAATAAACCCATAAATCATTTTGTAATTGTTAACGAGCATTCTCAAAATCTACTGCTGCCAATTAGAAACCTAATTCACTGGAACTGGTCACTCACTGTATTATACAAAGGAAAAAAAGTCACTGGTCCTTCATGTTCTGAAAAGGGGGATGTGATAGTAGCGGTCATCCTCGGTCAGAAGAGAAATCTCATTCCATTCCCTTCGGTATTCATCTGGATAGTTTACTTGAAATTCCTCAGTATTAAACCTACGCAGTCTGTAAACTCTTATCTTTACTTCAAGTAAGTATCCAAGAAGAAACAGATCAACCTAAAGATGAAAGAAGTCTGTAAGACATTTATTTCTAGACTTAGAAAACTAAACCAAGATAATCCAAGTTAAGGCAAGTCATCTAGCTTCAAAACAGTACACAAGGAATAAAAGGGGCCCTTCTGTAAGTGGAGTAAGAAAATTAAAAGTTTGAGGGTATTCTCAATGTCCCAACAGTTCTTCCACTGCTCTTTTGCATGTAGAGGATATTCTGGTTAATCCCTGACACGTTGGAAACATCCCTCCTCCACCTGACACACTACATAACCTGCTCCCAAAGCCAGCTCACAGCTTAGTGGGGAGCAGGAAAGGACCAGCTATTGTTAAAGATTGATACACCTTGAAAAATGGGAAGCCTGCCACCTTGTGATCACTTGCAACATGAGGAAACATAATAGGTAAAAGGAAAAAACTTCCTTGTATGTCATGTATACAAATCTTGAGAACTGGCATCTTCACTGATGCTTCTTGCAGAGGATTGCTTAACGTGGAAGAATGCTTTGGAAAAAGCTCATATCCTCGAGCACAGGCAGACAAAGCAGAACTTGTCCAGTTATAATCAAACTGCTCCTGAAGGCGACTGCAACACGTAACAGTTGACGTGATAATTCAAATTGATCATGAAAAATACTTTCACGCACTGGAAAGTGAAACTATTTACAGAGCGGAAGTGCAGAGTTTAGATGTTAGTACTTAAATCCTCACTAAATAAAAAAATATCTTAACATATAAAGGTGAACAGTTAACCGAGTTCTCATTACCAACTCTTAAAAGACATTAGATCTAACGGGAAACAATGAGAGGAGAAAAAACAGGGTGATGATAGAGGGTTTGGCATGGTGGAACAGATAGGAAAAGCAAAAAAACATGTCAAATCTGCATAATCTGATATTATTTGACATATAAAGGAATCATTGTTCTAAACTATGTCTCAGTGATAGCTTGCAGCATTTGTTTCTGGCCCAGCAAGAAAACCGTCCACCCTATTTTACTAGTTTTTTTCCTGGGAGATAAATGACTATCCTCAGTCCACTTTCACACATCCCAAAGAAAAGAAATGGGCCATCTATCACGGACTGACGTATGATATATTCATCCAATAACATCAGAGATGGAGTAAGTTTTGAGATTTATTTTTCATTTATATCATTACCTGGTCTAGGCAAATCGTGTCACCTATGGAGTTCAGATGGTTCATCATGAAACTCAAAGGGTCAGACGAAGACTCACGAGCAAAGAGAAGGCTAAAAAGGTTGTGTATAGGTTCTTCCCTGTTCTTCATCTGCTCATAGGCTTCAATAACTTCGTAGAGCATGATGAATTTTATGGCCTCATATAGCTTGTGCTCCTTGCTCTCATCAGAAAAGAGTGCATTACACATGTTTCCTCTTTCTTCAGGATCTTTAGTAGCAATTATTTCAGTCCACTGGAAAGCACACAGAAGAATATTAATCAAATTATAAAGAATTCTATTTAATATGAAATATTCCAAAACAGGAAGAATTGCCA
The DNA here is from genome assembly GCA_035590275.1 of Ibycter americanus. Classification (NCBI taxonomy): domain Eukaryota; kingdom Metazoa; phylum Chordata; class Aves; order Falconiformes; family Falconidae; genus Ibycter; species Ibycter americanus. The sequence continues at coordinate 11,087,988 of JAVJGI010000040.1, forward strand.
GTCTGTAATATACCATTATTGTGGCCAAATGGTGGTGCAAATAAGCAAGTGGCTCTTTCAGATCCACAGCGAAATCTGAAGCCTTACACATTTTGGTTTCCATTAATCCAGCTGAACCTATTTGCCACAGACAGCTCCAAGCATCTGGATGCTAATGATAGTGTAGGAGAAAGCAAATACAATTCCCCTATACAAAAGCCACCCACCACCACTATAGAGAAAACAGGTATCATTGTTGGTAAAGAGTCTGAAAGAAGTGTAACCACCAAAAGGACCCCAGGAAGTTACAGGAAATCTCTGTGGGTGCATCAGACACACACACAAAGCCATAAACAAAGGTTAGATTAAGTGATGACTCCTGACCTGTTTTTAACTTACAGCTTCCAAAATTTAGTGATTTTCCTCTATAGTACCTTTTACATTAAAGTTGTCCTAGCCTGAATTCTTTAGATGCTGAGCCCAATACAGAAGTGTGTCAATTAAAAGGAACCTATACAAACTGGACAAGCCAGAATGGTATTATGAGCTGTGTACGTTCGTATGTCTTCAGGGTGTTCTGCTTCATGATGTCAAGGTAAGATGGCTGCATGTTGTGGTTTAACCCCACCCAGCAACTAAGGACAACTAAGTACCAAAACTGAGAGGCTTTTTGGACCACCATAAGAGATGATGCTCAATAACTGGGATTGAAGTGAATTTCAGTTAATTCTGTGCTTGTAACATTTTTATGTTGAAGTGGCCATAAACTGTGAACTGCAATTAAATAAAAAATAAAAATTCTAACCTACCCATGAACACTAAATTGAGAAACAGATCCCCTATCTCCTCATGCATTCCTGAAGATTTTCCTTACAGGTTAAAAATGAGACCAAGCTGATGAACCACTAATGTCCCTTTGACAGGGGACCTCTACTACCTAAGTGACAAGCCTGTCCTAAGTGTAAAGCACCTATTAACCAACACAGCCCAGGCACAACAGCATCAGCAAGCAGCAGCCCACAAGGTGACGATGGAGCTGGGAAAGGCCACAGATAACCCTGTTAGTGAAATAGGCAAAAATCCACCTCACTGGCCAAACAGCATCTTTATAAAAATAAATGAAGTTGGGAGCTAGACCTCATGCCCGGTAACAGCATAATGCATCATACAGCTGCTCTGCAACAATTTGTTAATTGTATGGATTTGTTCACCATGCTGACCTGAAATATTTTTCCATACAAGCATTCAGTTCAAATGTTTTATGCTAAGGGACTAATATCAACTTAAAAAGAACTACAACAAGTGAAAAGCTGAACAACCCAACACTGGCAAATGTAAAGAGTGACCAGGACAACGTGATAAAACTGCACAAGTGAACCACCAGGCACATCCAAGCAGACAGGCAGTGGCCACTGTGGCACAGCAAGAGTGCAGACAATGGACAAGGACCAGATCTCTAGTTTAATTCCCTTTTTTTATTAGTAATGCTTTGTTTCTAGAGCTAAATAAATCTGTTTGTGGTTTGTTGTTTTTCCCTAAGTCACAATTACCATCACTAATAACAGCATTTAAAACTACAGAGTTGTGGCTCATATACACCAGGACACAAAAAAGGAACCAGCTTAAATGCTTACCAGTAAAATAAGCTGTTGTGGCTGTAGTAAGACAATCCAGAACCACAGTGTATTGCAGAATTTAAAATGACAGTTTAAGGTCTGATATACTGCAGAGAAGTGTTTCAACCTAATTAGCCCAAACCCCGGAGTCCAGCAAATACTAGTATCCATTGGATGGCTGTGACCTCCAGAGGAGCTCAAGGAAAGCGCAAGAGCTTCTCAGGCTGATTTTTTATCTCTGTTTCAGTAGGCTTTAGGGCTACTAAAACTCCCCAAATTTTAAATATGTAAGTAAGAGATACTCCTGGTTGGGAATGCAGGCAATCTGGCTATGCTGAGCAGAGGGGGGCAGTGAGGCTGATAGGTCTTTGCAATCAAGTGCTTCAGCTTACAGAGAGAAATTAATAGTAAAAATGGATAAATAAAGTATTTCATGGAGATGGGAGCAAAGGAAAGACAACAGTTTGAGAAGAAAATGCACTGTTCCTTTGCTCCCTCCCATATAGGGAGGGAATGCAGGAGGATTTCATACCGCATGTTGTTACTTTTAATCAGAATTTTGAGATATTGCAGGAGCTACTTGATGGCAAGGGCAACTAGTCACACAGTAACAGCTGTGGGGAGGATGGCCTCCCTAACTTGCAGGGGGATCCTGAGTACTTAGCCTAGTGGATCCCCAAAAGCTGGATTCCCCTGCAGAAGAGCTGATGCCCTTCTCAGCAGCTCAGCTCTCTGAACCCCGGAGGAAGGCTGACCACCATAGACATACGTAACCGGGAGCAGTTCCCTAACTCTGTCTCAGCCCACTTCTCAGTGCTTTTATTCCTCCCAACCATTTCCTCAATACTCACATTTGTCTTTAACGTCTCCATACATTTGCGCAATTTACCAAAGGCATTGGGACCTGTGTATCTTTCTGGCCCAAAACTGTACTGCTGAATCCAGTTGCAGCCTTGAGAATACAAAAGCTTTTCAGGGAGCTGTGAGGGAGGGGAAAAAAAACCAAGCTAATCATAACCATAACAAGAAGTAGAATATAAAGTTATATACACTTGTCTACATATTTAATTTACAATGTGGTTCTGTCCTCTGGTTGTACGGTTCAAACAATAACAAAAAAATGGGCCTCAGAACAAGTCAAATGTTAAGAAGGAGGCTTCATTTGACTGCCAAGTCTGTAAGAAACTTAAAAGAGGGCCAGCCAAAAAAGACGAAAACACGCTGTCAGCAAAATATATAATCCACACCCTGGAAAAGCTGGATACATCTGAACTCAGCAAGGTACTTAGGATTAGAGACACCTCCCGCAGCTCACACACATGCCCCTACAGGCAGCTATAGCTCCCCACCTCCTTACCGATCTTTCCTGCCAGAGCTCCTGGAGCCCAGGGCAGGATTCCTGCTGCTCCAGCAGCATGCTCAGCAGCTCCCAAGTGAGCCACTGGACTTTGCACAGATGTGGATGAGGAGGATTCAGATATCCTTTTGTGTTAAGGGAGTGACATCTAGCAGGGCAGCAGTAACATTTGTCCATCCACTTTTTTTTTTTACCACTTAGACTCATGTTCACATTGGTGTGTTTAGATCTGGGACACTTTTTCAATTAAGTGTAGTTCAAATAGTTTAAAAACCTTCTCTTTAAATTCTGATAACAATTCTCCTCTACTCCCATAGCACACACGTCAGTTTTCACATAGAACAAAGCTTCCATCTGCAGTGCAGGGTTATCTGAATCATGTTCATTTACGAAATTAGTTTTACCTTCAATATATCTCTCTCTTTCATCCATGATGGAAAAGCAATGCCTTGGCTGAATACCTGAAAAAGCACCGCTCTTAGTACACAATAGTTGTCCCTCCTGACCTGTCGCAGGTATTTGATATGACAGCTCCAAAACAATTCTTTGCATGCCTAGAAAAAGACAAAAAAAAAAAAAAAAATTAGTTATAAAAATTTTAAATCTTGGATAAAACCCATGTTGACTGGAGTCCAGTTCCAAACTACTCGTAAGAGCAAGCTAGGGGAATGAGAGAGTATATTTTTAAGTTTTGCATACACAAAAATGTTCCAACACCATGTTTTCTTGGTAAACACCTTAAACTGGCACTGCCCCTTAGGAGTGATTCTGAACTCTCTCCAAACCCAGCAACTTGCTCCAGTCTCTACACTGTTGCTAGTGTAAACATTCACATAGTCAATCGAATCAGAGCAGGTCAGCAAAGGCTTCTTTGCTGTAATAGTTTTAACCTCAGCCACTTCACAACTTTTGCTGATACCTGGGATGGAGCAGCAGAAGGGCAGAAACAGGCATCTGGAGAAAATTCCTTTTGGCAAAAACATCTTCTTACACTGACCTGAATCCATTGTGCAACAGTGACCTGAGGCTGAGCAGATCTGGCAGCTCTGCGCTGAAGCTGATGGCCCTTCTTCCAGCTATACACTCCCTGTATTTCCTCTGCATTACCTCTGGCTCTCATCTGAGCCCTTGCTGAGACAATTCAGAGCCATAAACTGGCAGGGAACGAGAGGACCCTGCAGTTCCACAGGCTGCTGCACCAGTCTCACAGTTTGTTTCCTGAAGGGTGCAGGAACACGGTCTCAATCCCTGGTCCTCTTTCACCTCTGTTGCTTCCTTGCCCCACCCCAACACCACTTCTCAGCTGCAGTCTCCCCTACTCTTAACTTTGCACTGGCTGTGATAGTAAGCCTACTGAATCCATCCTGCTGGGAGAGCTTCCTGCTGCTTCAGCAAGTTCAGGTGGCTTAGAGAAGGTTCTTTCAGGATGACCTGATCATCATCTTGGTGAACCACATCCATCAGAAGACATAAGAGCCAGCACAAAAGAAGGAGAGGGAATGCTTAGCTAGTATGAGGTGAGAAAAAGGAAGCAAGACAAGCAAGGGACTGCCCCTTTTGGGACAGCAAGCAGGTTAGGCTAGTTCTAGATCTCACGAGACTTCATCCTAAAATGTTCTTCTTAACTGTGATAACTTCTACCTGAAATAACCAGCCATACACTGAGTCTCTTCTTCAGGTCTGATCATCTAGAAGGCTCATGGATTTTCTGAAAGGCTTGTTGCCCAGTACACGTTTGCAAATTTATTATAAGTTTTGCTATCTTTTGTTACGTGTTCCTCCAAATCACTTTTGACCTTGTGTTGTTCTGTGCACTTTCGGCATTGCTGTGTTTCTGCATTTAACGTGGCAAAGTTGGATCCTTTCTCTGTTCATCAGCTGGACACAACTCCAGCTTTTTGAAAAATATGTTCTTTTTCCTCATAACTCCCTTATGCTGCTGTTCATCATTACAAGCTTCCTTTTACCCTTTCTTAAGTTCTTCTTGGTATGCATTTGCTCTGTGATTCCAGTACCCTGACCACAGCGATATATATGTCAAATATGCTGACTGTAAATACTCAAGTCTCCTAGCTTTTACCTTCTTTTAACATACTTCCTTGTATGTAGTGTTCCTTTCTGAAGGTGGATGCAATTGCAATAATTTTTTTTGCTTTGTTGTTCTTGCAAGGATGTTGAAGGAAAGTATATGCCATCGCCTGTTCTGGAGAACAACAGAAATTAGAAAGCAACATTTTGAGACAGATCTTGCACGCTACTCAGGACCGAGGCAAGGGTTGCTTCCTTTCCTGAAGGCTCTCTGAAAAGCTGATCCATGAAACAGGCACTGGCACCACTTGGAAATTCAACCCCACAGCTGTTCCCAGTGCAGATGGCTAGCTGGTGTCTCTCATTACTACTGCATATCCTGCCCCCTCTGCTTTTTTGATGTCTCTCAGCATATCATGGGCAGTGTTCCCATCATCATCCAATAATCAGAAATACGGACCTGGTGCTGCATTTGTCCTGTGTTGGTCTGAAATGCCACACCATGAGGATGCTAGGATATAGTGTCACAGTTAGTTAGCTGATTGACTGGATTTGAGTCTTAAGCTTGCTTTAACAGATACTACTACTCTACATCGCTAAAGCTACTTTAGGTAGAAGTTTTATGGGAAAAGTAAAGATCGGGGCCTCGGTCTTTGAGCCTACCTTGGTGATTAAGGCTGACCATAGTTGAAAGAGAGCCATAAAACACATGTTGCTCCTGGAGGCCCATCCCTATCACAAGTTAGGATACCGTAGTGCTGCTCCAACTCCAAGCACGTGGTCAGGGCCCTTGGGAGGGCACCGCTGCTCCCGCCATGCCTCCTGCCACGCTGCCTCCATGAATGGCCATCAAGATAAAGCTGCCAACAGCCCACTGCGCGTGCACTAACGTACATCTTTTGTGGGAAGTGCAGCTGCCATTTCTACCTATCAGGTGTAAGCACGTACACACAATGTACACAACTGAAAAACATGTCAGCGAGCTGACAGAGAACAGTGTATCTTGCCACAGCAGACCATGAATTCAGGAGGTCCTTGGCTCATAAGTTCAGTTATCCATGACCCAAATCCCAGTTTGATGTTGCACAACTCTGTCACCTTGACTTACAGTTACGAAGAAAACTCACTAAGCTGCAAGAAAACTATTTCAGGTAAAATGATGTAAGGTAAGAGAAATAAAAATCCAGGGAGAAGTATAGTTATTAAGATGGTCACAGCTAGCAGCTTGAAGATACAAAAGGGAAACAAATAAAAAAAAATAACAACACAGAAAAACTTACATGGAAAGGCACAAAAACCATAGAAGGAAGAAGAAAAAAAAAAAAAAGGGAATCAGAAAAGAGCAGCACTGAGGATTAGCTGATGCCCACAAGCAGCAGAGGCTGCCACCTCCCCACACAGCCCAGGGCTGTCTCCAGCCACCTCTCAGCAGCTGACTGGGGTGCTGAGGACAATGAGAACATTTAACTGTGAGATGAGTAGCTTGTTAGTCCTAGCTTCGTGTGGTATGAGGCAGCAGGAATTGCCAGGTGCAGTTAAGCTGCGTGTGTCCTGCTTGCAGCACCTGGTGCAGTGGCAGATGCCTCAGAAGGGCACAGAGCCGCAGCAGACGGACACTGTGTGAAGGCAGGGATGGCCGCATCCAGCAAGCCACCTGCTTGCCTGCTGAGCGCCACCGAACCTGGCACGGGTCAGATGGGAGCTCCTGCCCCCTCCACTGCAGATGATGCAGCCGGACAGGGAGCTGCAGCGGGTAGGCTGCCAGGCACTGGCTGCTGTCACATGGACCTTCAGAGCCTGGAAGAGAAATGGCTGTGGTATTTCATTCCTCCCTGAAATGAGAGTTTTTACCTTAAATTGAAGGCTGGCCAAGAGACTGCACCTAAGACCAAGTTATTTGGGCTGTAACACTGGGGATGATTTTTCCTGTTAAAGCTGCTGCGTGGCTCATGGGTGGTCCAGGGGAGAATTCGGAGAAGATGCAAGATGCAAAACCTGATCTACATTTTGACCAGCTCTGCTACAGTCTTTATTTAGACCCAAGTTCATAGTGTGCCTTCTGCTCTTCATTTGACCAGACGTGTAGCAGGCTCTGGTTGCTGGGCTGCTCACACTGGCACTGCTATTCCTTTCCCAGGCACTACTTCTCCCCCATCCTCATGCACAGATTAAAATTTAACTCTTACCTCCCTCATGTGTTTGGCCTGCTCTGTTTCTCCGTTCCATTCTCTCACACTGTAACCAAGTAGATCAACTGCTGGCAGCACACTGAGATTCCCTAAATTGACATTAATTCACAGATTAGTTACCATCTGTCATTCTGCATCTAAGGAGTACTTGTGGTGGGGAGTGGGGGTGGGGATTAATGAATACAGAATGACAACAAAAAGATTACTTATGAGTTTTCTCTGAAGGTAGTTGCTCCACCTGAAATCCGAACGATAAAACAGGTGTCAGTGAGGAGTTGTCAAAGATCAATATTTGCTCAAATAAGCCACACTGTGGAAGATTCAAGCCTGCATAATAAAAACCTACCGTTTCAGTAGCTGTGCTAAAAAACTGTACAGCCTTCTGCAATACCAAAGAACAGCCGTGAGGAAAGACATGCTTAGCATTAGCTTCACTTTTACTTTTTGCCACACGAGACACAAGGATTGCTTGGTAGCTGTTGTCCAGGACTGCACCTCATGCCTTCCTAAAACAGGGATAAAAAGAGAGAGGAAAAAAATCTTGTCACTGTTTTGCAATACTTGTTTCTATTTGTTTTCTTACAAAAAGAACATCCAAGTACAATACCACTCCAAATGAGACACCAAACATGAAATGTAAAAGGCAAGTATATTTTTATATTATATAGTTTTTCAAGTTTCTAGGGGTTTGTGTGCATGTGGTTCATATTTCCAAGCTCTCCTCCATGCAGTGAAAGGTAGATATATGGTTACAATGGAGTCACAGAAGACTGATACCAAAGCAATTATTCAATAATAAAACAAAAAAAAAAGATTTTTTTGCTTCAGGCTGTGCCGATCCAGAGACCTGTACCATCATTAAGTCAAGGTTTTAAAGACCAGGGTTCCTGGGAGTTCTGGTCTACAAATGGGCCATATAAGGTGATATTAGCCAACTAAGCATCATATGACTACCCTGGGAATTAAAGAAATGTTCCTGCCTCAACTTGGGTAAGTTTAGGGTCAATTTAAAACTCCAAAGAAAGCTCCTCCACGGGGATTCGGTAGAAAGCTCTGGGAATCACCACAAAGAGGGTGTGCTCTACTGTTCTTCACAGACCTAAACCAGGACACATTTCTGTCACTCTCTTGGCATTACAGCAGGGTTAGCGAAGGTTTTGGTTGTCTTTTGTTGATAAGAAAACCTAGAATTCAGAGAGGGCCTCGAGACTGAGTAGTTGACAAAGGCAGTATCTGCTCCCTAAGCGAAAAATTTATCTTCTGGCTGAAAGTTGAGTATAGGAAATCCCCAGAGTTTATGATCAACAGCTGCTCTATTCTTAACTTACTTATTTATTTAGTACAAAACTTTAAGAGAGCTCAACTTTTTATAAAGGCATCCCAGAGAAGGCTGAAAAGATCCTTCTCCAGAGACTCCACAAAGGGGATTACTCATTCAGCATATTTTTATGTCAGCTGAACTTCTGCCCCTCCTGGTTTCAACGGGAAATTTAAGAGGGGCTTAAGTTTTCCAAGGAAGTTAAGCCCATGCACTGCAGACAACTACCCAGTTGAAGAGTTACACATGAATCCCATCCTTGGCAATGAGATAAACAGCTACGCACACATTTTTACAAGCACTGCTGGATATACAAGAGCACTGTTGATATTTGGCCTTTTCCGATATTCTGTTGTTTGAAGAAGTTTTATTACAGTATGTCACATGCAAGTTGTCTGGAGACAAGACCCGGACTTTGTATCTCCCATGAGCAAAAGGCAGGTTAAGAGCTGTAAATGAGAAGGTGTTCATAAACTTCAAAGAGGTAACCAGAGAAGCTTTTGGGGTGCTAGTTCCAATTCACACAAACCCTGTATGCTGTGAACATTCAGGATGATGGACAGGTCTTCTGTTGGCTTCTACTTGTAGGCTGCAGTAACGTACGCGTACCTGGCACAACTGGGGGTTATACCTGCCCAGGCTGAGTAGGAAAAAGCAAGACACGCATTCATGCACAGCCAAAAAGACTAAAAATCTGAAGCTTCAGCAAATGTTTATTACTGATGTCAAGTAAGAGACAGCAAAACATCAGCTGTAAGGTTTGAAAATGGTATAGCTCATGGAAATACCGGGACACTCCCACTTACAGCACATGCTCACACGCTTGCTGCTGATGGACACCAACAGGTACGTTCTCAATAAGCACCCAAATTGCTGCCTAGAGAACATCAACTGAGAATTAGTAACATGACAACAGTCCTGGCAAAATGAAGCCACCACGATTTTTTCTCTCTCTTCTTTGGGATAGAGGCATCAGCATTGGAAAAATCTCAGTAGACTGTAAATAACTGAACCTTCTGCTAACTAGAATGGAACCTGAAGGCTGACAAATGTTGTTCAGGCCATGGATATTTTGGTTATGATATTACAGGTATTTTGGATTTATATTGTCACACTGTTGTACCAAAACCAATGATAATTGAAATGAAATTTGTTAACAGCAATTCAAACATACAGTATCAAAAGGAAGATGCAGCAGACTTTCACTTAATTACCTAAAATGACTGTATGGCCCATATTTTGATTTTGAACAGACTGGGACCATAAAAAGTGAGAGCTGCTCCATCTACTAAAATAACATACTATGCTTTATGGAGCACCAGAAATACATGTGAATGCAAAATTTCTTCCTTGACCCCTTTTACAGGCAAAAAGATAAGAGGTCTGCATCAGCTTTTAAATTGCATCAAGCAATCTTTTGAAAAAGCTTTTGATGGTATTAATCCTGAAAAAAAACCCTACTGGAATGCAACAAACCCTCTTTCAAGACACATGGTTAACAGGTGCATGAGCAACTGTTCTTGAAGGAGCACTGCGAAGCACTGTCTTACTGATTTCAGTCAAAAACACAAACCTGTGTCACAGAACATGAGATAACCAAATACTGTTCATCCATTTTTATTTAACATGGGGGATTTATAAATATGTATTTCCCCCATAAAAAGCCTAACAGAAGATGGGAAGACCTGCAAACCAGTGATTTTGAGTATTTTCGCTACACCTGTATTACAATATACCCAGGACCTCATGAACTTCCCCTCCCGTCATGGGAAAGCTGCTGTTCAAACAGCACCTTGTGATTCAGTTACTGCTTTCAGTGCTTATGTCACGCTTAGAAATGTAATTACATTTTGTTATTCAAGTAAATGACATTTAGAAGTGGCAGCTGGATCGCAAAGTGCTGCTGGTAAAAACACATCATGAACAAGACATGAATAAAAGAAGGCGGCAGTTTAAAATAGATCCTTCCACCCCCTCTCTGCCCCCTCCAAAACTGTTCAGAAACCAAAGAGCAATTATGTTAATAGCACACCGGTGGGGGGGGTAAAATAAGCCCACGGATTTTTAAACCCAATCTGTTCCCTGGGATACGGACACAATTTTTCCTGTTCCTCAGGAGACAGTGGCAACCCGTCGGTGCTGCGACCAGCTGCTGGGCTCACACCTATTTGAGGACTGTCCACAAGCATCCCCGTGAGGACAGGGAGGCCTGACCCTTCTCCCACGCAGGGGAACAGAGCCCTGGGGCTTCTAACACAGCTCCTAGCAGAAATCGGGATGAACAGAGGTTGAACAGCGCTGAAGTAGGAGTTGATAGCAGTGTTTACCTTGCAATGCAAGTAGTACACGGCGTTTCCTTTTCGTGCCACATCAGCTTCCTGCTAGTGCCAAACCTTAAGATTTCACCCCCCACAAAGTCAGCAGGAGACATGCAGAAGAAAACCAAACAAAAAAAAACAACAAAAAAGGCCAGAAAAAAGATGAGTAAGAGACAGCTGCAACATCTGCTTCTTTCACAAGTAACTCAAGAAAAGTCTCTAAAGGATTAGCTCCACATCTAACACCCTCCCAACTTGTTGGAGGCTGCCACCTTCAAAATGTGTAACTGATGCACAAATGTAAGAGATCAGCCTGGGAACCAGCAGGCAGCACTGTACGCAGCGCTGAAGCACAATGCAATATTCCAGCATGTCTGATGGCACCTTCACCCTCTTACTTTTTTGCTCCCTCCCTGTAACAAGGCCATCAGGAAGATAACACAGTGTCTTCAAAAACTAAAACCTGACCTTGTGACTTCTTTTCAGGACATTTCTCTTCACGGTCTTTTTGGTACTGAAAGCAGGACGTAGTCCTTGTTACCACAAAGTGGTCAAGTTTCATACTCTTGTCACACACCACTAGGTTCCCAGTTCCTAAAAAGCAGGTATCCCCTCCTTCAAAGAGGGAGACAGAATTTGGGATCCCTCCGTTCCAAGCCTTCTGCTGCCCACCTGTACACCTCCTTCTCCCTCCTCTCTTGGACCCAGAGCTAGGGAGAGAGACCCCTCAACTGAGCAATGCAAAGCTCAGCATGGAGGTCCAAGTCTGCCTGCATTCAGTGTGTGCCTGCAGAGCTGTCTTCACAGCTGCAGCACATCACTTTTTTTCCAGACTATGTAATATCAGTACCAGGGTATGTTACAAAATAGGCCAAGTCCCTCTTTTAAGGGAAAACAAGCAGACTCAGCCTTACAGAGCAGGCATCAGTGTGATGCACACATGTGCACATACACCTCAACTGACTGAGCCAAGGAGACACAAAGAGCTATTAATTACACAAATTCAATACCTACAACAGATTACACTTCGTAACAGCTTAGAAGAGAGAAAGACGCCTTTTTAAGTAGTGCCAAGTGATTACAAAGTTTTTTATTTCCCAGTTTATTATCAGTGCCACACCAAAAAAATACTGAAAGCAGAACAGATCAAACACATACCAAGATACGTGGGAAGCACTGCTTGATTCAGTAACTATTTCATTACAAAACCCTTCCTTTACAGAGCAATGCAATGTCAACCTGTTAAGCAAACCTTCACCTGTTCTAACATAACAACTAGAGATGAGGATCTCTCCTTGGTATAAGAAGAAAAAGAGAATTATTTACAGGCAAAGATGGTAATCATCAGTGACTTATCAAAAGTTCAGCCATGTCTGCTGATCAGATCTCAACTTCTACCCAAAAAAATAACAAAACAAATCCCTGCCCCAAACTATAACTAGAATCATGCAATTACCTAGAAAATGGAATAGCTTTGGTAGCACTGAGGCCCATCACTTGCAAGAAAAGCTTTATGTACACAGCTGTCCTGCGTACGGAGTCCCAAGTGCTCTCTCAGCCCTTGTCCTTTTTCTGCAAATCTTTCAGGAAAACATACAGTAGAAAGGCTGGCAGCCTTCTTTGGACTCCCTGATCGTCAACAGGACCCAAACTGCTGGTGTTAATGTATCCTACTCTGTAGCAACAAGCATAATGTGTTCTTATCTACTGTGTGATTATCAAAAATATACCTTATTAGTTACCTTTACAAAACCAATTTCATCTATATAATCAAGATATTAATACATGCCCTAGACCGCACATACCATTTCCCTCTCTCCAATGTCTACTAGAACAAAAGTAAAGTTCAGTTCTTGATCTCCTGTATAATTCAGCTTCCTTTTTAAGGCACAGGGTGCTTCATCCAGGACCTTCAGATGAAAAAAGCTCAGCCACACTTCCATCTACGTAAGAAAAAATGAGAAGCCTTCAGAGAATTTACAGTCCAGAGCAATACGTGAAAAGCATTTCATGCCATAAAAACCATGTGAGTAAAAAAAAATAAAATAAAAAAACCCTCCCTTTAAAGAAGGAGCCTCTGAAATTCCTGCTACTGTAATTTATTTATTTTTTAATGTGGAAGAAAAATCCATCCTCATTCAGAATTGCTATTCAATGCCTGTACACTTCAAACAGAATTTACGTAAATGCACTAAATCTATTATTTGACGGAAGCCCACACTAAGGATTCTTATTACGCCTGCTGCTGAGCTGCATGTTGAGTCATCCCTAATGCTGCTCATGTTTGCTTCTGATTTATCTATTTGCAAACACAACTTTAAAAATGACTTTTTTTATACACTTCCCCTGCCCCCCACCCCCCACCCCGTGCTGAATCCACACTGACAGAGTAAAAGAAGCATCTTCCTCCTGAACATGTTCTTACACTTAAGTTTAACTGATCGGCTAAGTGGTATAAATGACAGGTTTTTCTTTTGATTTGTCTATGTAATTGAAGCTTTGGTTATGGGGAAAAAAAGTTGAAGTCTTACTTAGCAATTAGAATTACTTTCCTCCTCCTTTTTGTAAATTTTGTTTGCTAAACAGCACAAGACTTGTACCTGCAGCCCAACCCTCTAAGGATGCACAGTCATTAGGCGCTAATGAGGCTGGGTGGTACCAGAGGCAGCATCCCTCCAGGTCTCCCCAGGCAGAGGTCCAGCAACAGCGGCTGCCCCCTCCCCTGGGCTACCCTGTACAGTAAGCACCCCCGACCTGCCTGGATGCAGACCTGGCCCCCAGCAGTGCAGGCACAGGGTCACTGCCACCCCAGGAGAGCAGGACCTTCACGCACCTGCCGCCCGTTGCCCCAAAGGAAGGGACTGGTGGGCTCTGCAACTCCAGCATGACTCACCACAGTGGCCGCCACATCAGCACCAGGGGAGGGGTGCAAGTGGCAAAGCAGAGGAGCCCCCCAGCTGCACAGGAGGAGGGGTGAAAAACACCTGCATTGAGGACGAGGGAATGTCAATGGAAACCTGCATGGGAAAGATCTCAATGCGAGCAGCATAGAGGAAACCAAGCAGCTTATCGGACTCCACCAGCAGTGCTCCTGGGACAAAACATCCGCTGGACAGCCCTGGGGGACTCCCCAGCCCTCAGAGGTCACCAGCTGGCTCATTCCTAAACAGCAGTTTGACACCTTGGGGCATCCTTCACTGAACTGCTGCAGCCCAGAGGAGAAAGCAGCAAGAAGTGCCAGTCAGCTTGGTAGGCATGCACTGCAGGACAGTCCAAGGAAATTTAAGTTTCTACCTGTTGATAAAAAGGCATCCCAAGTGACAGCTAGGAAAACAGCAGCATCAAGTAACCCATGCAAAACAAAAAATCAACTCATCTGAGCTTATCTACTGCCTAGGCAGTTATCAGTCACAGCTGTTAATTCTTACAGGTGGTGCGTACACCTGCCGTCAGGTAAAGACACAGCTGGGAAAGTCAGCCGGCATCCCCACCTCCGCACAGGGTCCGACTGCTGCACCCGCACGACACAGATTTTATGTCAGTCTTCAGACTGCAGCCCTCTCCAAAAGTGCACCAGACTGTGGGCAGGCCACGCAGAGCTGTGGATTCTTCATACAGATTAATGATCACCTATAATTTATGATTAATAATCTCAAATAATTCACATCTCCTGGTGGTGCATCAGATCACAAAGCCTGTGCTTTCCCGCTAGGTATGTGCAGAGATTATTCCAGCTATGTTATTTGTTTGCTTGGGAGTTTTACTTGTCTCTTTCCCTCTCTCCAAGACAGATTTGAGGCAGAAGGGAAAGGCAACAGAAAGCAAAATACCAAAGCCATCACTCTGAACACAAGTAACAGAAATTGGTCTGGCATCTCTTCCCCCCCATCTCTCAACATCCAGCCCGATGAAAGTCAAAACTTCAGCTTTATTCTACAGAGTTAATGCTATTAGTATGGATGCAGCTGGGGTGTTTAAACCCTGCTCTCTCCATCTTTTAAAGGGCAGCAGTTTCAAACTGGCATTTTCTAAGTAGCTTACGCACATAGGATTCCTCTCCCCTTTTTTAACACTACATTGCCAGGCACTTTATGCCCAAAATCTTAAGCAAAAAAGGCACATTGAAAAGAGAATCTGACCGCATCAAGGTACCTTAATTTTCAGTTATCTGAAACTATCACGCAGTGTAATAACAAAGTCATAGCTAGTACAAACATTTCAAAAAACTGTGATTCAAGAACCCAAAATATTCTGTGTGGAAGATCTCTGCTTGTAAAAACACATTATTATTATTATTATTACTGCTAATTCACATCGGGTATTTTACAGACATCTGGATGCCAAGAGAAGCTTCAAGCAAAGCACTCCAGACATCGGTCACAGAGACCAAGAGACCATGGTTCCCTGACACCTCTACATTAGCAAAAACTGCCTAAAAACTGGACAGTTACACGGCAAGGTCTACACAAAACAAAAATTATGCAGCCCTGTAAAATATGGTTAAGTGTGACCCTGCGTATCGAGCTCTCCTTGAGGGGCTGGCACTTGGCATAGGCACAACTTACTGTCACCTGTAAACTAAGAAAATGAAACGCAGAGTACTGGACAGTTTCTAACCGTGGAACCTGGCAGCGTCATTTTTAATTATCTACAATGATATGACATCCCCATTTTTACAATCTCAGCCTTTGGCAAGCACGTCACATCTGAAATTCATGCGCAGGAAGTGACACAAAACGAAACCAGAGCTGAAGGACGGCCAGCACATCCGCGGGTGGCTCCCAGACAGACGCGGCAGGCACACGCACGGCGCGGAGCTGTGCTCAGAGCAAAACGGGGGGAAACCAGTAGAACATCTCTTTGCCATGCAGGCGGACCTGAAACTATTTAAATTCACAGAAAGACTGACTTTGCACAAACTCAGCAATTAAAAATTTGCCATTATTCCCCTGGTGGCGGCTGACCTGCAGGCAGTGCCAAGCACCTTGCCATGATGCTGCTTTGCCGCACAGATGCTAAGGCAGACCTGATGACAGTCAAAGCCCCACCACCACCACATCGTATCAAGGCACTAGTTTGATGCTAAGGTACACATTTCCCACTTTCATATCACCATTCACCCAACATGACCACCCCACCCTGGAAACATAAATGCTACACACTCAAAAAATCTGGAAAATCTCAGCAACATATTATGGACAAAGAATCTGAGGTGGGGTCTTGCCCAAGACCACATTTGGATCTAGCAACAAGACTAGAGACTAAGCATATACCATCACATCATCCCGTATTTCTAGCCCTCCACCTTAACACAATGTGGCTCAGTTGAACACAAACTCTTCTGCTCAGTCCACAGCCTTCTCCTCAGAAGTTTGCCAAAAGAAATGTGTGGGCAGCACAAGCTGCCTTGCAAGCCACATCCCTCTACATGGGTACATGGTGTAAGTGGCTTCTATCCGTGCTGGTGACATGGTGACAGGAGCTAGACACACACCTCCTCTCTCTGTCAGGAGCTTCCAGCACCCCGCCTCAGGCTACAGAGAAATTCCAAGCACTGAGGTCTGGATCCTGAGGATGCTAAAAATGTACAGTATCACTCCTGAGCCGTGAAAAAATAGGAAAAAGCCACAAAAACAATAAAGCTGAAAAGAAACTGAAAACTGCTGACTTAGAAATTTCTCAGAAAATTCATGAAGCAGCCTGCAGCAGTTCTGGAGCATTTTACGTGTTTGCCTTCACTGGAGCCTTCTCCAGAAATGGAGACCCTTATCTCCTTTTTTCCTCAGTTACGCTGGGGCAAAATTTTGACCTCATTTTTTACAATCAGGCCACCAATAGCCCAAATGTGAGTAATACTGCTCATGGGGAAAAAAACCAAACCCTCCATGAAACCAAATTTTGTAATACAGAAACTACATGCCCTCTAGTGCCTCAGAACTGGTACAAGATCCGTAACTACAAACTCTGCTCTTAAAACTGACATTGACCACTCGACGTTGTAGTGGCTGAAGTATACAAGTCCTGACAATTTTCTATCATGAAGCACTGACATTTTAGTTAATAAATAGCTATTTCTCTGTCCTTCTGGAAGGCACAACGCTGTCATGTCTGATCCCCGGTGCTGCAACCATGCACAGAGGAACCAGTGTTTGCCATGCCGGGAATCCGAGCAAAAGAGCACACTGGCAAAGCTCCCCATCCCTGCTACGTGCCAGCACCACACCAGCTGCATCAATCCAGGAGTGCAGAAAGGATGCCGTGTGTCCATCATGCTTTCCCAAAGCAATTCAGGGTCAGGTGTTGGACTGCTACTCAGATGAGCATTTGACTTTAAGGAGTACTATAACTCTTTTAGACATCAGAATGCCTGAATAATAATGTCATTAGAATAGGACTAATGTGGCCCAATGAAAAAAAATTTCACAGCCTAAAACAAGAGAAAATTAAGAAGCTCCTTAAGGTAAAGTTTATACAATTCTAATCACACCCACAAATTTAGTTATATAAGTGTAATGAAAGCAGCATTATTTACACAACCTTTTGACTCCTGAGCACTGGTTATTCCATTGTGTTTTCAAAACAACTAAATTAAAACCATACTCATCTCCCCTAACATAGTTTGGCACTGTGACTCAGCTGCGCAGGGTCAGGGGGTACAGCACAGAGGTATTTCTGAAATCTCAAACTCATTTGCCTAGGTAATCATGTAAAGTCAATCATTTTCAGACACTAAGCTCAAGAAAAACTGCAGACATTACTGAAAAACCCTTTGATGTTTGTTGTTACAGCCTTGGTAGATAGGATGTGAGGATTTAACCTGGAACTCTATCTGGAAAACAAGGTGAACTGAAAGTCCTGATGCTGAATGGGAAATCCACATCTATCTAGATCTAGTCAGGCAATCTAGTCCAAAAAGTTCAAAAAAAATGAAAAAAACCTTATATCCCAATGACAAAAAAAATCAGAACTACAAAAATTAAATAATTTTTTCAGAATTCCAAATCAAGTGCATATACTTATCCATAAAAGCATTTATATTTAATATGCTGACCAGCATTTTAATGCTGCTTTTGCCCTTCAAAATCAATTCTAATACCCTTCACTTAGTAGTATTTTTCATAGATATGCAGAACTGCAGCTTTTCCTCTCACTGTATGGTGCCCCCTTTGTTATCTATATTATGGACAATTAAACTATTTGTCCAGCAGTAAAGAAATAAAATTCTGAAAGGAGCACACTTCAGTGACTACAAGTTCTCTGAGCCTTAAAATCAAAAAGGGGTCATTTCTTCCTGTTTCACACAATTTACCTCTTTTATTTCATCACTTGCAGAAACTGGAGTGGTCCAAAGGACAGAAGTGGAAAAAACTGTACCTGCACTTACTACCAAGAGAGCAGTCAGCACCACGCTAGCTTAAAACTCATCTAACAAACACCACACAAACCTGGTTCTTTCTCCACTGCAGAAAATGAAAGTATAGCTGAATGCAATTGGTACAGCTCCTCCAAAAAGCAAACCAGTTGGTTAGTATGAAAGGCAGTGCAAAATGAGAGCTGGATCAGTAACCATCAAAGCAGAAATGCAAGCTTGCATTTTCTGAAGAAGACAAGCATGCTGTCTTCACGATATCGTCATGATAAAAGACCACTTCACAGTGACATAAGAAATCACAGAATCATAGAATCATTTAGGTTGGAAAAGTCCTTTAAGATCATCAAGTCCAACCATTAACCTAGCACTGCCAAGTCCACCACTAAACCATGTCCCTAAGTGCCACATATAAATGTTTTTTAAATAGCCCCAGGGACAGTGACACAACCACTTCCCTGGGCAGCCTGTTCCAGTGCCTGCCCATCCTTTCCATGAAGAAATTTTTTCCTAATGTCCAACCTAAACCTCCCCTGATGCAACTTGAGGCCATTTCCTCTTGTCCCGTCATTTGTTATCTGGGACAACAGACCGACCCCCACCTGCCCACAGCCTCCTCTCAGGGAGCTGTAGAGCGTGATAAGGTCCCCCCTGAGCCTCCTTTTCTCCAGGCTAAACAATCTCACTTCCCTCAGCCGCTCCTCACCAGACTTGTGCTCCAGACCCTTCACCACCTCCGCTGCCCTTCCCTGGACACGCTCCAGCACCTCAATGCCCCTTTTGTAGTGAGACGCCCAAAACCGAACACAGTATTCGAGGTGCAGCCTCACCAGTGCTGAGTACAGGGGGCCAGTCACTGCCCTTGTCCTGCTGGCCACACTGGTTCCGACACCAGCCAGGGTGCCATTGGCCTTCTTGGCCTCCTGGGCACGCGGCTGGCTCGTGCTCAGCCACGCGTGACACCGGCCCCGCGCGCAGCCGGCAAGGAGGTGAGCGGGGCCGCGGGCCCCTCTTCCCGCGCCTTCCCCGACCACGTGCTGACCTCTAACCTCCTTTTTCCTGAACCTGCACCTTTCTGATGGCACCACAAGCCAGGCCGCAACATTTAAATCCAGATTCCACACAGTAA
>JAVJGI010000040.1:11107921-11135750 GCA_035590275.1 Ibycter americanus
CTGCCCGGCCCGAGGGAGCCGGGCGTCCCCTCCCGGCACCGCCGGCGGGGCCCCAGGCCGCCCAGCTGCCTCCGGGGGGCGGGGGGCGAAGGCCCGTCACTCCTCTCTCGGCTGTCCCCAGCCTAGGAAGGGAGCGGGCTTCTCCAGTGCCCCAGCAGTCCCTGCAGCTCGTCCGCCAGGCAGACGCAGCGCCTTTCGTGTCACGCTATGTTATTTTACGTTTTATAGCAGCGGTTCCCTTAATGTCATCAGCATCTGTCTGAAATCCAGCCACGAAACGTAAACGGAACTCAGTGACTTCACCGTTGTTGGGGTCCCCCTGTCCCCCCCCGTCCCTGCCCCTGCCGTTATTAAATGTCGATTTCCTCACTCACTCCCCCATTAGCAAGATGAAATGCATTGATCCAAACAGAAGTTCACCCTTACCGGGTACCTTCCCTTATAGCAGTCTTTTAGGTGTAATTTGTCCCAGCTGTACATAAAGAATTTGCATAGACCAGTGTAATTTCTTTTCTGGTTACACATTAAAGAACAATTTTCTTCCACCTCCCTAGGGACTTTGCAGGAAAAACAGAAGGGAATTGTAATGGTCTGAACAAGTGACGCAGACTTAAATCTTTTACAGAGTTACAAGCAGTTTGCTCCAGCACAGAGCTAGGACAAACTTACAGCATTGGGTTTTGGTTGGTTTTGGTTTTTTGTGGTTGGTCTGTTGGGTTTTTTTCCAAAAATATAAGATATCAAAACAGTTGGAGATAGAAAATCAACACTTTTCATGAAACAGTGAAGAGATTTGTACTGTCTGGCATGAATATCAGATTGTTTCTCCGTCCATCTCAGTTAATCTGGGCAAGGAACAAAATAGACAAGACCTGTTAAATACCGGTGTGCCCCGGTGTGCCAAGGTCTCGCTTAGGGGCACTCACAGAACGTCACCAACGCATTTATCCAAGGAAAAGGAAATCTGGGCTTAAAAAACAGCTTTCTTCTTGCCTTGGCCAAGCCAGTGTCGGTGCTGCTTGATGGCTTAGCATTCCAGCCAAATCCAAATCTGCCTCTTTCTGCCCTCTCTAACCTGTGTTAAGATTTTAGGATTTAATAGGTGATTTCTGTGTGCAGACAGGCCTGGAAGTTAATGTTTATCTGGCTGCTGACTCATTAGAGAAGAGAGATGAAACACGCCTAGTACAAACACTGCAGGTCAGCCCCCGTATCAGCGAGTCCTTCCCACTTCCCCCCTCTGCCCTCTCTCGGGGCATTTATTCAGCACCTCAGTGCGATCTAGAGAGCAGTAGCCTGTGCCCCTCTGCACGGCTCTTGTGGGGAATACGCCCTGCGGCAATGAAGCAGAGAACACTTTCTTGAAACCTCTTGAGGCATTTTTTTAACTAACACTGTCCATATGCCTTTTCTTCCTCCTTAACCTCTTTCTGAACCTCTTCCCCGAGCCACTTATGGAGAGCTCTCTCTACTACCTTCTCCCACTTGTGGGCTTCAGCAGGAGAATGTTGACTCTTCTCCTTCCAAGTTGCTGAGATGGGACAGCCTCTACCCACCTCCGTCCTCTGGAAGCCCCTCCTTGGCCTGGGATGCAGACAGCTCTGGTGGGACTGAGCCAGGTAACAACAGGCCTCCTGCACTCTATGTTGGACTGGTCGGGATATGCCATTCCTGTTAGCTGAATATGAGTTAGGATAATCCTAAGGAGAGCAAGCAAGGTCTAGGTCTGAGCTGGGATCAACTGCAGAAAGGGGAATAGCAGCTAACTGGAAGGCAGTTTCTGTTACAGGCTGTGCAGCAGTAGATGCTACTGGGGTTCAGAAAGCTTCAGAAAGTGGAAACTTCCCCAAAATATCTTGGAAATCCATGCAGTGAGCTAGAGAAGGCCTTACTTAGAGTATGCATTCAGCATGTTTCTGCAGAAGTTAATGCCTCCCCTTCTTCGTCTCCAAGTAGGCAGCACCTCTGTGGGGACAAGGGCAGAGCTCCAGGGAGCTGAGGCTGGAAGCAGCCTGATTCTCTTCCTCCAGACTTGCTGGTCATGGCATTGTGCACACGTTTGTGATGCTCAGACAAGGCTATGTGCTGACAGCAAACTCTTACTGTTAAGAATACTTATGATACTTCCTTCCTTTAGGGGAGCATTATGAACTTGCCCATAACATGAACCTCCAGGATTTTCTGCAGGTCATGGCATCTCCAAGCTGCTGGCATGACTGTGGCTGCCTCCCTCTGCTTGTACCCACAGGAAACTGCATAGCAATTGCAGCAAAAGCTTATGCTGAAAGCCGTGCTAAGCAAGTGTTGAAGACATAACTGTCTCTGTTTAAACCCACAAATGAGCAGAAGAAGCAACTGCTGTCTTCTTGCTCTCACCTGCAGGAGAGCAGCAGGATTATCACCACAGCCCAAAAGAACATAACTCAAAAGGAGTGCAAAAAGGCTCTGCTGAGACAAAGGCAACAGCATCCAACACAGTAAAAGTAGGAAACCTGGGTGGAGAACTGGTGAGAGCTTCACTCTTCAGTTTTTCAAGTCCATTATTAACAGTCAGGAGCAATTTCCCTGTTTATCATAATTTATTACTACTACCAAGGCCAGGTATAGTCCAACACTTAGGTAAAAGTAGTGCCCGTGCAGCTGTGATCTGCAGCACGGGAGCTTTCTAAACCTGATCATCACGAGATGCCAAATTTAGAGCACAGCTCTATGAACTTACCAACACTCCTCTTTGAGTGGTTAATTCTGCTTTGTTTTTCTTGCTCAGTGAACCGGTCTCTGTTTTTACTTGCTTTTCCGTCATGTCGCCTCTGCATGTCCTCTCCCGAGTATCCCCCCAGATGGCTTTCTCTCCCCTGACTTCTTTTGCTGGGGGTAGAAAAAGAGTCTCTACAGACTCAACTTGTCGTCTCAGATCAACAAGCTGTGAAAGGATCTGGCTTCCTGTTTCATTTCCGTTAAAGTTTTCAAAGTCACACAGGCAGTGTATGCTTCTCCATATCCAAGCCACAAGAAAGAAAAAAAAAAATCAAGCATAAATCAGCTATTTATAAAGGTCACATTGCTACCTCCCTCCGCATCTTTCACGTTGTTTGAGGGCTGGAGATTGCAGGGTGATTTTCAGACTGATGTACCACCCATACGTGGTTTTTATATTAGTTGTAGTCCTCAGAGAGTCACAGCCTCTTCTCTTCAACTCCAATATCATGTCTAATTGCTTAGCATTTAACATTGCTTATCATGCAATCAATGTGCTTTCTGTAGAAACACACTGACCATGAAGAGGAAGCAGGTGGTCCATGCAAGCATCCCTTCTCTATTAAGATACGGACTGTACTATGTCGAAGCAAAGTTTACACAAATAGATAAAATCACTTCATAGATACAGGATTTTTAACAAGAGTAAGCAAAGGGTCCTTCGAGAGATTCTTTGCTTTCCCCTCCTTACTCATCATTTTAAGTTAAATGAGACCAGCGGTTTCTCTACAGTCTAAGGCTACTAACTGCTTCCTAATTACACTGTTGGAAGATACATCCCAATACCACAGCTTACAAGTTCACTAAATTCAGTCTCCCGCTCTGAAAATACCCACAAGTTCTTGTTTCAGAGGCAGAAGCAACCATTTTCCCTGGCAGATTCCTCTTCTGTTGACTGTTGCTCCATGTTACAGATGGATTTTTAAAAAAATTGCTGAAACTTGTATGGTTACTGATTCACATTTTCTGTTTCATTGGAATGTTGATTTCTCTTTCTACATCTTTTATTACATTATTTTTGTTAAACTAGTTTTAACATGCTACTTCTCCATTACCACCCTTGGATTAGGAGCATTTCCTAAAGCAAAAATAAAGGAAATTTGGAAAGGTGGAGTTGAGGGGGGATAACCATTACTTATATTACATTATGCTTTCTGTTTGTTGGCACCTCAGGAGCTGAAGGTGAGATCTGCTCTCCCTGCTCCAGTCCAAGGCTTGGGCCCCATGACTACGAGCCTGCAAACACTTCTTATTTCACCATTTACTGTGGAAGAAGGAGGAGAGGAACAATAAAGAATTTTCTGTCTTTAAGTGTTCACTTGCTGCCTTTGGATGCTCTCATGCTATGCACACATTTATATGTATATATGCATGGGATATTTTTGTCTGTGTTCAGTTTCCATTAGCAGAACAAGATAGTTCTGAGAGGGGAAAAATTGTGGGCTGGCTACAGAACCAGTGCATCTCCAAGGGGAGATTTGGAAAGAAAATTAGTAAGGGAGAAGAAAGAAACACTGCACATGCCCTCTTTTGCTTTACTTGCCTATCATTGTTATTTGTTTGTGTGTTGGTTTTTTTTAATAAAGGAAAAAAGCAAGCTGTTTAGTTTAAATTATGCAGTGAAAATTAACTGTCTTCCCTGCACTGAATTCCGTTTCATCATCTTCCATTACTCTGTTGTAGTTCTCAATCCACTTTTGCCTGGTAGGTTGGTTTGCTGTGGCCAGAAACAGTTCTGGATGTCTGGCACTGCCTACTCATCCTCTTTTCTTGGAGTTTCCGCATTCTTTAACCCAT
Organism: Ibycter americanus; assembly: GCA_035590275.1. NCBI lineage: Eukaryota > Metazoa > Chordata > Aves > Falconiformes > Falconidae > Ibycter > Ibycter americanus. Next base: position 11,112,476 of record JAVJGI010000040.1, read on the forward strand.
ATACCGTATTTCCCAACCAAGCATAGCTGGTTCACCTGGATAACTCTTTAATAACTCTTTAGGCTTTATCTAAGCAGGAAAAGCATGGATTACTTCACTTTCCTGCTGTGCTGGGGCATGAATATTTGCCTGCGCTCTGCATTTCTCCCATAGCCATGTGAGCATCTTTGGGGCATGGTGAAAATGCTGGGACATCTGAACACTCTGTGTGGTAGTGATCTAGGAACTTCGAGGAGTTTTGGAAAGTGATGTCATCTTTGCTCCAACAGGATCAGGCGACAGGCAAAAAAGGACTCCAAAAGGGAGAAGACGACAGACCAGGACTTTCTGTGCCCCTTCCTCGCAAGAAAACCTCAGCTGAGCTTTGGAACTGAACTAAGCTACAAAAATATACAAGATAAATTCCTCCCCCCATACCACACGCCTTTTTAAAATTAGAAACAGCTAAGAGTTTTTTGCAAGATCATGGGGGGAAGAGAAAGACAAACCTGAAATGGAAGGTGATGAGTTTAGTGTGCCAGCAGCAGTGACCACCTGGGCTGACATTGTCCACAAACTAAGAATAGCCATGTTTTACCAAGTAGCTAGCGTTTGCACGCCTGCCTATTTGCACTCTTTATCGCACTCACAGGCTGACAAGGAAATTTCCTTTGTCCACCCCCATACTTCTGTGGCGGGCGTTATCAGACGGCCTCTCCTACTCACGACATTCCCTTGTGGTTCTGTGAGATGTACAAAATGAGGTCTGCATTTGACTTCACCACAGCTCAACACGTTTGTTTCCCTGTTTGCCAATGATAGGAGAACTGCTGGTCTTCAACAGCAGTTGGGAAACCGAAACATGATATGGCACGACCATCATCCAGCTAGCTGAAAGCTTTAAGCACAAATGCTTTAGAGATGTGATGGCCGCCTGTGTCCCAGAGTTGCAGCAGTTTCATCTCTGTTACTGAGCTCTAGAGCCAACTTCTTCCTTTCTTCGTGCTTTCTCCCTTTCTATCGGAAGCAGACTGAGGTCACAGAGACAAATACCCCCAACTTCTAATTGCATGTAGTCACTTTGGTTCTGCTGTAACAAGTTATCCTGCCCTCTTGTCTGTTATCTAGAAGAAAATCAACCTTTTAGGAACAATTATTCTTATCGTTGGCAACTTTCTGCTGCAGCTGGACAGGCTGGGAGCAGGAGAGGTGCTGTCCTATGCAGGTGCGCAAAGGGTTACTTGGTGGGTCAACATGTTATCCTTTTCCTTCTGAAGACTAGTAAGGGGACTAGCATCAATACCATCTACTTTCTGGACAGATTAGGATTTTGGAAGCATCAAGCAAGTTGTTAGTGCAGAGTTGCCTCCTCCTAGTGCCTGAGCTTGGGCACAGGAGATCAACATCTTTGGGAAAAGGAATCCCTGTTAAAAATCTGTGACAGGCCTTGCTTTTGGACAATTCTTTGTAAATCAGATACTTCATACTTGGAATAAGATTCCGTATTATGACTCCTTTTTCTTTAGAAATGAACATGAAAAGACTCAGAACTCAGCTGTTTCTCCTTCAGGCTGTAACATGTTACTCCCAGAAGAAACAAGACACGGCTCATTTGTAGGCACTTAGGGGGGGTTTTGGTGGTTTTTTTGGGTTTTTTTTTGGTCTAGTATCAGTGCCGGGCTTTGGAACAATGACTAAATATTTATGTTTTGCTGACAAAAGTGCATAGCAACAACTAAGTATTTTAAGACCTGAGTGCTGTGAGTGACTCACTGAGACTACAGATCTGCAGATCTGAGCACCCCCTTCCCAGGGCTTCTCTTCTTAAGTAAGAGGAGCGCAGCACTTTCTGCCGGCTCCATGAAGAACCACAGCAGTCATCGGTGGTGGCTTGTTTTGTACTGAAACAGCGGAACAGGATCACTAAGGGGAAGAAGGGAGCTAATTCTTTTTGGAGGAAGGAGTCACCCCCATCCAAAACATTAAATGCCATCAGTGAAAAGAACAAACTTTCTTCAGAGGGAGACTTTGCAGCAAGCAGGAAAGTGAAACAGACGTAAAACCTGAGGTTGTTAAGGGAAAACAGTAGCTGTACACAGAGGAGCAACAATGCTGATGGAGAAGTCACGGAGAGGCAAGGGCTTGAGCATGTACGTCCCCCTTTTCATATGTGGCTTATTGATCAAAATGACTTTTAGATTAATAGAAACAGTAACAGAAGATGTTCCTTTCTGAAAGACGCTTTGTGCAGCTGACAGTTTGCTCATTCTGAATTGCAAAGGTTCTATTTGCCATTGCCTTTTCCCCATTTCCTAACAGAATCACCATCCATGCTGACAGCTGAAATTAATGTATGTGCTTCTTCATTCAGCAGGTCAAAACAACCTACTGCTAAGCTAATATATGCTATACTTCATGTATTTCACAACACAGAAGGAAGGATGACATTAAGTTCTTTTAGTTAGGATATGGGACAGAAATTCAGAGGATGAAACTCTATTTTTGCAGCTGCCAAAATCTTACCCATCTTCAGAAAATCCTTTTACCACCTGTTAAAAAGGGGAAATAAAGTAAGAAGCTTTCTCCATCTGTAAAGCAAAGCTTGATGATTAAAATTGAGAGATGGTGAAAATACCATGGTGATGGAGACTGTTCAGCTGAACGTACAACGCCCGCTGTGATCAGAAGCAGCACTCTCATCTCCCTTTGCAGTCACTGACTATAAAGGCAGAATTCTCCTGTTTGCAAGGGATGTCAGCACCTTCCTCACAAGGGATTCAATGATTTCTCTCTACTTCTTTTATCAATCTTACCCTTTTCAACATTCTACTATTTAGACTGCAAGTATTAGGATTTCTACTTTTCTGGCAAGTAAATGACATTTTCTTTAAAAAATGGTCTGTGTTGAGAATGTAAAAATGAAATTTCCTGGCTGTTCCCATATGGCTTCTTCTCAAATATATACATACACACACACTCTTCCCTGCAACCACCTTCCACCACAGAAATTTTGTCTCAGTGAAATTTGGCTTTGGATGTTTATAGGATTTCTGGGCACCCCATGGTCCTGCAAGACTGGTTGTTCCCTCAGCATGTCAGGCATGCAGAGGTCCCAGCTGCCACCCGTGGGGATGCACAAAGCAGCCTGTGCAGCCTAGCTTGGAAGGTCTGATCCATGCCCAGCAGGCTGGACTCCAACCATCATCGCTGCAAGTTACAGGAGTCAGGAGCTGGTGTTTCATTTCAGATTCTTGCATCCATTTTGCACAAGGAAGATGTGGATTTTGAGTAGCACTAGAAGAACTTCTAAGTTTTGGAGGAGGAGGACTGCATCTTGGATTCTATCTTTATTGCCTCAAAATTACTTCTATATTTAATCATATCCTCTGAACAGTCTGGATTTACGTTATATCAGAATAATGCTACTTTCTATGGCACTTCAGGACGACAGTTTGAAGGTACTCAAAGCTGCCAACAAATTTCTATGGGGAGTTTTGCATTTAAAAGGATCATTAACTATACAATCGCGTAACTGGATTCTTATGTCACAGGTTTTGTTTGAAAAGCTCAAATGGTTTCCACATATCTCCATAAACTTGTTTTAGCACTGAGAGCATAAGTGCATGACAAATTGTCTGGGAGGAGAAATGAAAGGGAGACCACCTAAACTTCCATTTTTGTGAGGGAAGGGATCTCACATGCTGGAGGCACAGCAGGAAACCAATGAGGAACAGGATGTACAACCACTGCTGCTGGTAAATATAGATCCTCAGCTCTGAGGCACTGAAGAGCCTTGCTCCTGGGGTCTCTGCTAACTAGTGCCTCATGTTTCAGAGACACCTCATCTTCAGGACATTTCAAAGAATTGAATCAGATGAGGGTATTCTGCCTCTTTCTCTATCTACTGTAAGTTATTCTGGAAGGTGCTGGAGCGCTTTTCTACAGGTCATACAAGTAAAATGTTGCTGGATTCATTTATTTATTTAAAAGTTTTTTATTAGTTCTAACACAACTGTCAAATGCACAACTCTATTCTGCCATCAGTTGTGTATTACAAGTTAAAAAGCTCAAGCAGATGATTCTTTATGCTTTGCTACATTTGTTTTTTCCAAGCAAACGCAGGAACAGTCCTTCCTCCGCTGACCTTCATGTATTATTCTAACACAAAATGTACTAGCATGAGTTGTACTACCATGAGTCAAACTGTATGACTACAACGGCATCACGGTAAGGTAAATATCATATAGTTATACTTCTTTCCACTGGCAGTATTTCCAGGAGACAGACTTCATAAAAAGCTACACCCAATAGTAAAATTTGTGCTCAATAAACAAACACAGAGAGCTGTTATAAAGTCCAACATGGAGCTCAGCCAGAAATGAGCCACCACTTTTAAGTGGCACTATGTCAGCTGCAAATGAGCAACTCAACAGAAGCTGATACATTTGTATAGTCAAACTAGTAGGAAGCCTAAAATGCCAAAGTTAGGGCTGCAGATGGTGGCAGGTTTTGCAAACTGAACAGCCTGGGTCTCCATACATGCACCCATAGTTTTTGAAAGCTCCCCCCTGCCCTCAAATGTAACATTAGATTTGTCTTTTTTATGGAATTAATCAAAACATTTCAAAAAAAGCAGCCCAAGCGTGGCTGAAGGTATGGCAAATACACGCTAGCCAGCTTCCATACCTCCCATTTTCATCAGAACCAAGGACAGGATTTCACAGTGCAGAGACCTCTGCTACCATCCCCTCCATCACCTGACTGCTGTGATAGCCCTGCTGTGACAGCCCTGCTGTGAAGCCAAGCAGCCCTGTCACCAACAGTTAAAGCAGTTTTGGCTTTCTATATAGGAGCTCCACAGTGCAGAGTCAGCTGTCTTGCTAGAAACTGGAAGCTGCAGCACACCCATTGCCGTGACAGGTTTAGGATGTAATGGCTGCTTGGCCACCTCAGAAGCAGGCCAGGACATGCAGTCTGCTTTAAAACACTGTAAGGCGACAACACTAGTTTGTACAAATATTTGTACATGACTTGTTCATGTGCTGGATTCTCCATGCGTATAGATTCTTCTCAACAAAGCTGCTCTCAGCACCTGAGCGCTCTGCTCCTAGGGCAGGGTACTTTGGACATGAAGCTGTGTCCTTGCGGTGCGTACATCCCTCCTGCCCGTCTAATGCCCATCACCAGAGCTGAGAACAGGCAGTCAGCAGAAGAGCGTGAATTCCCACACAGCTCTCACAATTTGCCATTTGTGCCTCTTCTTTTTTCCTTCTGACACAAGCATTTCTACATCCCCCACTGCCACGAGCAGCCAGGAGAGACCTGTTGAACTGTTCCATAATTAGCAAAGAGCCCTTTTGCCTTTCCTCTCACCTCTTTCCTGGTGTAGGAAAGCTGTAAGTACGCACAGAAGGGAAGAACCTGGAGAAATACAAGTAGACATCTTGGGGCACCAGCTCCAGCAGAGCTCCCCGAGTGGTACAAACAGAGCTCTGGGGATTGTGTCCTCCAGCAGAAAAATTAGAACAACAATCCCTGCTAAAGGTAATGCCTTTCAGCGTAACGCTTCTCTACAATGAAATAACATCATTTTTACTTCCAGTGGCTGGAGAAACTCTGAAATGTTAATTAAAAAAAAAAAAAAAAGCCTTGATGACAAGAAATAGCTGCAATAAGGCAGGGTGGCGGATACCCCAGGACAGCACCACAGCATAAAAGAGAAATACAACAGCTGTTGATACTTAAGACAACCCACCCTTATACTAATTTGTTATAGAAGACCTCCAACATTTACTCAGAGATATATTCTTCATCTAATACCCCTTTATCCAATGGGAAAGCTTTTTCCTTGCACCTCTAAAATACAACAGAGGGGGAAGCTCAAGTAACATGGTAAAGTTGATACTTCCCTGCCTGACTTGGGCAAGAAGTCAATGTTTGACATCAAGCCAACTTAACCATGGAAAATGAGATCCTGAATTACATCAGACAGTAATACCAAGGTCTTGAAAAAAAAAACTTTACAACTTCGGCTGCAGCTTTCACGCTATTAGATTCCACAGCATGCACACGTAGTCTCAATACATCTCTTTTGGAAAAAAAATGCGCCACTTCCAATATAGACAGATTATCACAATGGTTGCTTGCTAATACAGGGTCTGATGTGTGATAGAAATTAGAAAAGCAAGATTGTTAGAAAAAATACCCAGGTTATCTGGGAATAGATTTGTAAAGTAGATAAAGAGTTTCTGTGGCGTGCTGAAGTACAGAACAGTTCACATCTGAACTAATGGAAAAGAGCATTACCATTTCCTCCTTATTTTTTTCAAACCGACAGATGGTGTGTAGGCCTTGTAAAAGGTTACCCCTCTCAACTCTTACAGCTGACTAACAGAGAATAATGAGTTTCCTGATTATTTGTCAAACCAAACATTACAGACTCAAGAGGAAGACTCTGCTTTAATCAAGCACTTGCACTACTTACCTAACCATGCACAACTGGAAAAGTCACAGCATGCAAACAGAAACAGATGTTCGCTTTCACAAACAAATGCCATCCCTACTCATCCATTCGGAGGATGAAAAGGAATCACAGTCCTATCAGCCATGTACTGACTATCCCAGAACATTCTTACTCAAAGATACTTATAATATCTTTATTAAATACCACATATTTTTGTTTCTCTGAACTTTATCTCTGCAGTCTCTTTGGGATATTAGCTTCCAAGACAAGCGGCAGATACTTCTAGGGGAATGCTTTTAACTTGCGCAGTGGATTATTCTGAAGGGATGCCATCTACTCCCAGTATACTCTTATCTTGCCTCCACTAGATCCATTAGTTTATCATAAATTACTGGAAATACTTTTTAGAGTAAAAATCTTGATTACTATTTTGCATATTTGAACATGTTTCCAAGCCAATCCTCCTCTTTCCCATCTCCAAGGGCTATCATCCTCGTCAGCATTTCTCCCATCCTGCTCCGGAGATGTTGAAGGTTGGCTGCAATGTATTTCTCGTGGCTGAACTGCTGGATGGCAGTGCACTCTCTAAAGCCAGCCATGGTCTAGCAACAGGCAACTTACAGCCAGTACAAAGCGGCAGTAAATAGCATTGTATCAGTGTGGAGACAAAGACATTAACCTAGATACTGGTTGTAAAGCTCCATACCAAAAAGCAGGACAGGCATAGGCAGCCGTGCCACGGTTTCTGTAGGTGCACCATCCTTCCCTTGGCCAGACTGTGAGGTGGTGGCAGGGGTCAGATGCACAGTTGAAGTCCAGCATTGTCCATGCCTGCTCCTAAGGATGGTAAATTATCATTGGCATCCTAGTAAAATGTGCAGAGTCACCTCTTTTCTGTGTTTGCCTTCTGTCTTTCACTTGTTTCTCTCTGTAGTCTTATTTCTCCCCAATCTCCACCTGCCTTGGCCTCCCTGTGTACTTTTTGAATTGCTGACTGTCTTAAATTGGACATAGGACCCTTGGCTTCTCCAAGACATCAGGCAGAACAAGCTTATGCTGTTACCAGGTCATACAACAGCCAGGTAACCAGTGAGACTAATTCCCCAGGGTCACACCGTTAGATCATTTAGTTTTGACAGCTACCGTGTATGAAGATTGCCCTGAAAGGTTTGATTTTCTGCAGAACAAAGGACAAAGCTGAAGTTTTCTGTGAGTTATGAAGCAACCTCTTGACCACAGAAATGTGCTAGATGGAAAAGAAAACAATGACATTAATTTCCTGACATTTGGCAGAAACAACACAAGCTATTGGCCCAGCATAAACTCTTTAAAAACCCCATTAAATTACCTGGAAGAAAACAACATCAGAGGGAACAGTTATTAGACTTGAATCTCTCACATGCCCCTGGGGAAAAAAAAAAAAAAGTTTGTCAAAAGGTGAAGCTGCTAGAAGTTCAGATGATTGCCTCATCCATATCATGACCACCAGTGTAACAGGAATTCAGCTAGTATTCTCATACCTAGAAATTCCCTAGAGAGTGGGATGAGAGAAGACAGAGAGCCTCTTACAGCAAGCAGATGACTCCCCCAGTAGAGGTGCTGACCGCTATTGCAATCTTATACTTTATCATGTATCACATATTTATACTGTATCTATACTTCATCAAATAGAGAGTGTCATATTTCCTTTTAAAAAAGTAACAGAGTATAAGCAGGTGGAGGTCTTGAAAAGGAAGTGAATGGTTAAACATGAAGCAAAAAAAATCAGGTCAACTTCAAAAAATCAGTACTTAATCCAAAAAGACAAACAAAGACTAGACTCACTTTAGACTTGAGAACCATTTCACACCCAAGCTGTGGGATGGAGTACAACAGTGTGCTTTATGTTCTTTGCAAGCAGGTCTGAAAAAGCAGCAATTATCACCAGATTTACACCCTGTCTTTGTGAAAGACCCTTGGAAGAAATGAGTTTAGGCTTCCATCAAACTCCAAAAGCAGTGGTAATTTTGATGTTCAGGCATGTTCTGGTGGTGATAAAGTTACTCTCAGGACACCCCATCCTAAAAGCCTCCCCTTAATACTTCATGATATATCATGACATTCTTTTTCCATCAGCGTGACCCAGCCAGGACTGTCCACTAGCATCTAAAGCTTCCCACAAGAGCAACAAAAGCTGACCAAACTAATGGATGCATTAACTCCTGTAACAAGCACGGATTCCCAGCTTTGAGTTTTCCTGGCAAGCGGAGAGTCCAGAACCCTCCAAGTCCCAGGAGAGTGCTCCATCACCAAAGAAGGAAGCACACTCACCATCAGTCTTGAGAGATGGCAAATTAAATGACATCATTCTGCAAATACTCAGTGGATCTTGGCATCACTGAAGGGAAAGTCTGAGAGCTTGAAGAACCATTCATCTCAAGGGATCACATGGTCTTCAGCAACACACAGGCAAGATGTGCAAAACCAGGCAAGATAAGTGATGTACATTGCTATTTGACCAGAAGTGATCAGGCAGATTCCCAACAGTACAACTGAGCAAACTTTCAGCTCTTCCTCAGTATTTGGGAGTAATGCTTGGGATAGCAAACCCTTGTAGAGACCGAGTTCACGATGTGCAAGTGAATTCCTGGTGGTGACTACTGCCAGGTGAGTCTTCAGGAAGCTTAATGTGAAATTTCTGCAAGTAATCACTGGAGATACTCCTGATGTGTGATTTTCGTGTGGGAATGAGCCTCCTGCTTGACACAAGTAAATCCTTTTGTTGAAGTGAGGGTGGTCACTAAAATCAGTGCTTGAAATTTAATTTGGAAGTGAAGAGTTTCAGCCTAATCAAGTCTGAGGCAGGTTACAATTTCCTCCCTCAGGATGAAAGGAAAAGAGTTTGATGATTCCAGGAGCTGGCAAGAAAACTGCAAAAGCAGCTCTTGAAAAAGTCGGGGGAGCTAGGCTGACTATCTGAGTAGCAAAATGAAGACCAGCAGTAGTCAACTTCTATTTGTTTAATATAAGAGATCTCCATGCTCAGTTTCATCAGAATAATCTCTTCCTAAGGCAATCGTAATGGTTCAGACTTCAGGTTTGTCTGGAAAGTAGAGCATCTGAAAAAATTAAATGAGAGAAAATGAATGTTCATAGGGGCTGTGCTGAAAGGGGGATCCAAGTTTCCCATGTACGATCATGGGCTCTAAACCGACCATTGACGCTCAACTTGGGAACACGAACTCAGGATTTAATACTCTAAGAATTATCAGCTCAAAAGAAGTCAAAGCAAGGTGAACCTTTGGAATTTTTAGAAAAGGAATAGAGAACAAAATGTCATTTTAGAGCTGTGTGACTCACGATGCACCTGTATCATGAATATTGTGTGAGCTTTGCCTCCTCCCATCACAGAAAATACACAGCTTGGAACTTGGGAAGGTTCAGAGGAAGGCAATTAGCATGATAAATAGCTTCCCCATAAAGAATAAATAGACTAGTATTCTTTAGCCTGGTAAACAGATGACCAAAAGAAAACTAAGGTAGAAGACTGTAAAAGCAAAGGTAGGGCACAAAAGTTGGAGAGAGGAATTGCTCATTGTCTTTTCTAAAACAAAGCTTCAGAGACCTCAGAGGAAGATGTCAGTGGGTTCTTCACACAGTATAGAGTTCAACTGCATAGCCTGTTGCTACACAAAGTTATGACTTACTGCCATTCTAAAACAATAATTAGGTATTAAGTAATGCTCAATGGACTTTTCTTCCATGAGATGCAAAGCCATCATTTTGTCAGGAAGGCCATTTAATACGACAGAGAATATGCTGGGGCAGTAATGGACAGAGTATCTTTGGGAGGCTGGAAATTGAGTTTGCAGATATCAAAAGTGTTAGGATTTCATCCTTTCTGTAATTCAATATATTCATCCTCTTTGATGGAGTGTATTTTCCTTCAGAAACCCAGAAATTTTGAGCAGTAAGAACCAATACATTACCACAGGCATCATGATGGAATCTGAAGCTACATCTGCTGCAACTGATGCAGCCTCAAGTACCTCATTTCCTCAAACAAGGATGAAAAATCTCTCCAGCAGTCAAGAGCAGAATCATAGAATCATTTATGTTGGAAAAGACCTTTGAGATCAAGTCCAACCGTTACCCCGGGACTGCCAAGTCCATCACTAAACCACATCCCTAAGCACCACATCTATGTGTTTTTTAAAAACACCTCCAGGGATGGCAGTTCCACCACCTCCCTGGGCAGCCTGTTCCAATGCTTGACCACCCTTTCTGTGAAGAAATTTTTCCTAATATCCAATCTAAACCTCCCCTGGTGCAATTTGAGGCATTTTCATCTCATCCTGTTATTGTTACTTGCGAGAGGACAGCGACACCCACCCTGCTACAACCTCCTCTCAGGTAGTTGTAAAGAATGATACGGTCTCCCCTGAGCTTCCTTTTCTCCAGGCTGAACATCCCCACATACATGTCAAGAAGAAAACTCACTAAAAAAAGCAGCTTTCAGATTACTGCTCTCAACAATTAGACAATGAAAACATCATGAGTACCTTCTTTCCTGAAGATAGCTCAAAGAGCTCATGCATTAAACCTCAGATGCATCTCTAGCACATTTCATCATTTTAACCTACAACTAGTAGGGACAACAGGACACTTGGTGCTCTTCTCTAATACTAGGGTTTGTAATGGCTTCTCTTATTGGAAGGCATGGATAGGCTGATGGGAGTTTATTGTTAGCAGGCTTGGTGCTGGCTGGCTCTCCTGACAATACTAGGGAAATGGGAGGAGATCAGAGTGCTCTCCTCAGTACTCCAACAGCCCCTCCACCGCCATTCCCCTGAAACTTTTTGGGTAAGAATAAAGGGAGTGATTTAGGGGAGATAAGTGTTCCTGTTCTGAGGACAAAGACATCATAAGAGAAGCGTATTCTCCTGTTCCTACACATCAGGCTCTCAGTCCACGTGGCAGGTCAGCAGAACAGGAGACCTCATGCTGGTATTGGTGCCCAGTGTTACGGCATGGCACAGAGGACCACTGAGTGTGTTTACTTGGGAAATGCTGAGGTGACTGCTAGGCCTGTGAAGCCTGAGGTGCTGAGTACGTGTCTTTGCTTGCCAGGAAGGAGAGAGAACAGCGGGCACCAGCTCCTTTGCAGTGATGAGAGATCATATCCTCTTGCGTTTTACTGCACACGGAAAAAGCCTTTTGCCTTGACTGGGCAGATGTGAATGTGCAAAAAGTACTAGAAGCAAAACCTCTATAGATGCAAAAGCTACCTGCTAATCTCCAATATAAGCTCCATCAAGATTTAATTTCAAAAAGAAATTCAGAAGTTGTTCAGTGGTGTTGACAAAAACACCACAATACCTGAAGCTGGTTTAAACAAATACAGAAACTCGATCTTACCTGGTTCTACCCATCTCCACACGCAGCTGAACCCCTACAGCAGAGAAATTAGTAACACACCCACACTGAGTCTATACACCCGTGGAAAGGCTATATAAAGCTTAGCTCATCTTGTGGAGCGGAGCAGACATGGTAAGGCTCCCTGCACACTAATCTCTAGCACACAAACAACACTGTTGTTCACCGCAAAGACCGGCTGTCGAAATACTTCACCAAATACCAGCTACTCATAGATTTCACTACCTACAGCCACTGGTTAAGTATATTCCTGTCTTCATTTCTCTTGAGATTTTGGGAACCATGGGGCTTAGCCTCAAGTCAGACATCCGTTTTCCCTTTGATTACATTAATTTCTCACTTGCTAGCCCCTCTGTTTGATGGAGTCCTACACTGACTCCCCACTGCTGAGGAAGTCAGCGTAGGATGGACTGTACAATGCAGTACATTACGTGCAAAGACCATCCCATTATATTTTCAGGCATCTTCTACTACCAATCAGGTCTGCACAGGTCCTGAAATCTTCAGGAAGCCAGACACTTTTGCTGTGCCAGTCTGGAGGATCTCTGTTGTGCCCTGGCCTGAATATGCTTTTGGGTTTGAAGAAAAAAACCACCAATTATTTTTTCTTCTGTTCATCAGCACATTAATAGTCCCATCTGAGAATGAGGATGACATAGTTAAATGACCTTCACACAAGAGAAAACCAGGCTCTCCCATCCTACTCCTCAGGAGCACAGGCAGGTATGTGTTAGGACTGCCCATTAGGAAGACCACGTAGGTTGCTTCCCTGACCATGGAAATACCTAGCCAGGCTTTTTTGCTTAGCAGTTGGCACAATGGTTTTCAAGTTAAGCTGTGTTCATCAAATGTACAACGATCTCCTGCACTCCCACACCCTGCTTGAAAAGTACACACACACGGACTCTGAAGTCTGGCAACCTCTTCTTCCTAAATTATCAGTAAGAAGTGACTGGGTTATCAAAAAGAAACATTTAGACACATTCTTCTCTTGAACCTCCCTGGCTATTTCCCCCCTTTCAAGCTGCGATATTGCCTGCCGTTCCCTACACTCTACAACATTCCTACATCAGAAACCTCACACCAGCTGCTCTCATCCATGCTGTTGGTTTTCACTCTCCATCAGCCTGCGGTGCTGGTTTGTTGTGCGCAGGACAGTCAACAAGAACTGTGCCCAGCTGAGTCCAAGCGGCATTTAAATCCCTGACTATACAATTTAGCAGATCAAAAGGACCTTACACATAATCTCTTCAAAGCATGTGAAGAGACATCAAGCTGAGGAGCCCATCATTCAGGCTTTCTTCAGCTGGAAGCTCTTGCATGGAACAACAGGTTTCAGTGTAAAACTCCCCTCTGTCAAAAGATGTTACGTTTCCCAAGAGACAGGGCTCACACAGAGGGCCAGAAACAATGCACTCTCATTTAGATACGAGTGGAAGAACATCTCTCTGCTACTTAAAATGCCTACAAATGCATCATTTCTCTGTATAGCATTTGGGTAACTTCTCCGCAGTTTAGTGTACCTTCAGTCAAAAAAAAGTCTTTTAGAGAACTCAAGGACACAAACTGTTCCATGGAGCATGTTGCCATCTATTTCCCTGTCATGGCAAAAGCTTCCAGTGGCTCATCCTTGGCAGTACATCCTTCCTGAATATTCTCTGTCCCTCTCAGTTGTCTGTCTCAGTAGTACATTGTGAGGAATAAAGGGACCGTTTCATCACTTGACAGGTAACAGCAGAGAAGAGAGTGGGAAAAAATCACGTATACAATGCAGTGACAAGCATAAACACTCAGCATTGCTCCCTGACCTTTCACTTCATTTTGAATTGCAAATGGATTAATGATAGCAGAAATGGGAGAGATAAATGTGCACAATAAAAAACTTCTCTCATTCATCTCTTACATGACGCAAACAGAGTTTAGCTGCAAAACCCAAGCCTTTGCAGTTGAAAGTAACTTTTCTTCGTAATGAATCTGGAATGCCTAAAAGATGTGGGAAATCTGTTGCCCAGTTTAATACTAAATTGAAATATGATCCTTTGGTCTTTAACTGGGAACATCTGGTAGAAGACTCTGCTGGTCAAAATCTACTAGCTAATAAAGACTATAATGAACTTCCACAGTTAGAGAGTTATGCATGTTTTATATAAAAGCAATCATGACACTACAAAGCACTCAACAGTTAGAGCAAAGGCAAATATTATTTTGTAAGGCATGAAAGAAAGATACATCATTGCAATTTAAAATGAGTTTTATGGCAATAAAATAATGTACTTTTTTTCTTTTTAAATACAGAGCCGAATCAAAATATAACCAAACCTAAACTTCCAAACTCCTTAAAGCAAGAGATCAGACAAATATGTCAAATATGTTTAATTTTTTTCAAAATAACTGATGGCAAAATAAAATATTTACATCACGTCATACTGTGTAAACATGTAACGTCACTGTACAAAAAAATATACATGCAAAATAAAGCAAAAATTTAACTAAAACAATAAAGAAAAATAATACACAAACATAATGATATGAGGTTGGTACGAATACACATCCAGTTTCAAAGTCAGTTGTTTTCTTTTAAAAAGTTTCTGTACAACTTTACAAAAAAGCCAAAAAACAAAAAAGGAATAAATAGAATACAGTGGAAGCTGCAAAGCTCAAAGCTAACCCAAGCTAGGTTATGGCTTAAGACCCATATATCTAACTACTGTGGGATGTCAGCTTGGTTTCTTTTACACATGGCATTTCACACAAACATAGATGACAACACACCCATATGAACTCAGTGATGCACAGAAAACCATCTCTGTCTCTTTAAATAGCTCACGTTAATATTACTTCAACCTTAAAAACAGTTACTAAGACAATTACATTACGTGTCAGATTATCGTCCTCTGACCACTACTTTCTGAATGTATTCTTCACCAAAGAGCACAAAATTCATTTGTTTATTTCACATAAAGAAGTAAACACAGATTTGAAAATTCTAAAAAGTAGTAAGTGTTGAGACTGATTTTGGGAAAGTCAGACTTTGGCATTTTGAATATAATAATAAATTTTAAAAAGTGTCACACTACTTCTTAACCAGTTTGAGATTTGGGATACGACTCTCTTTCTCTCTCTTAAACAATCCTTAAAACTGACTAGTCTTGACTAAATTGTATGCTAACCCTCATCTTAAACTAATAATGACAGTGTGGCACAACACATCCACCCCTGCCCACCCAGAAACCCCAAACACACAAACAAAACCATAAAGCTCGCCATACTAAATATGTGCTTTTTCTATATATTTATTACAGTTACAACAGAGGTCCTCATAAATAGTTGCATAAAATGTTAAAGCCACAACATTGCACATGATATGAAAGAAAACAAAATCCCAAATGAGTGCATTTACAGTATTTCATCCTGCTGTATACTGCTTGACAATCGGGTCAGCAAGCTGGGCACCAACCCGAAGTCCTTTTCTAAGGGGACAGTGAGTACTGACCCAAACTGAAGACCCGCACAGTGGCATACCACCATTTAGGAAGGAGAGGGGGAAAAAAGGATAAGGGGGGGGGGGGGGAAATTACAGACCGAAGGCAGGTAACAGTCTATATACAAGTAAGGCCTACATTTTATCAGAGCAAAACAATTCATTCTATTTGTATGCAAAAACTTTGAGGTTGGATGCACTTAAAAGCAGAGTCTGATCTCAGTGCACTGCTACGTGAGATACATACAGGCGAGGCAACTGGAAAGCTCTAGGACCAAGTGAAAATCGGATGTTATAAATGGAGACCGTACCAACGGCAGCCATTTTGGTGAGTCTTCTCCAGGCATAATTTCGTTTTTGTTTAACACCAGTGCTTTGAACATAGGCATTTCTTCCTTGAATAAATCTTGAAAATGGTAGTTAAGTTCACTTGCAAAATTCAACTCTTGTTTATTAAAAAAACTATTTTTATTTTTTTTTTGCAGAAACCTGAATAAAATACTGTTACTGTATCGCTCGTGACTGCTTTTTTGCAGAGTACAGTGCTATCATCCTCCACCCCAGTGAAGTCTGCATCGCCAGTCCCCCGCGCCACCCTGCGCGGGTCCCCCTGGAATGCGTTTGCACACGAACGTTCGCTAGCAGCTGGTTGGCTCGGGGTTCGCTTTCCTCAAAATTCAAGTCAACAGCTGATTGCCAGGAGTCTATCTCCAGTCTGATTGATTGGCAGGAGGAGTCTATCTCCAGTCTGATTGATTGGCAGGTGAAAGAGAATGAGAGAGAACTTCAAGCAAGGTCAAACTCTTGGCAAGAGCCTGCTCTGTAAGAAGTTTTTAATGCTACGGATGGGTCGAACATCATTCTGGTGTTTTCGCCGCTCAATGAATGAAGTCAGTCTGGATATGTCAATGCTGTCAGCACTTTTGCTATTCCCCAGCTGCAGCCATTGCTCCTGGAGGGCCAGTGCAGCCGAGGGACGCTTAGCTGGGTCATCCTGAAGTAGGAAGCATACAAAATCTTTGGCCTTCTGGCTAACTCCTTTGAAGTAGTCATCTGGGAAACTAAAGTCTAAGCGGCAAATATTCAGGCAAGTTTCCTCTACACTTTCATCCAGGAAAGGAGAGACGCCACTAAGAAGGACATATGTGAGCACTCCAATGCTCCAAACATCTGAAGTGAGGGAAACAGGATTTCCAAGTATAATTTCAGGAGCTGCAAACTCTGGGTTTCCAAGTAACTGATGGATATAATATGTGGTATTGAGCTGGACTGCGTCTCCAAAGTCAGCCAGTTTTATTGTTGGCTTAGTGGAACTCTGGTCCACCAAAATATTTTCAGGCTAGAAAACATAAAAGCAAAAGTTAAAATGTCTTTTGTCAAGTCAGTCTAACATACACTTAATGCTCCAACAATACCGTTTCCCAGCCAGTGCCTGCCAGCTCAAGAACGTAACAACCAGCTGCAGCCACAAGGATTACTGCTGAAGGCTGGCTCTGCAAAGGTCCTAGGCAGTTCTACCAAGGCTTCCCCCAGACCAACCGGCAGGCAGTTTCTTGCCAACTACAGTATGCAATGAATGTATTTTAGCTGCTGGCGCTATAATTTTTGCAGGAAATACAGTTCTGCCAGATAATACTGCAGATGTTCACAACAGCAGCTCTGCAAAGTTTCACAGGAACCTGTGTTTGGGAACTTAAGCTGAAAGAACAATTACAAATAGAGGGTGAATAAAGCAATTGCTGTATTTGCTTTATGACAGAGACACAACAAACCCCTTGCATTTAAAGACTGGAAGACCCTGTCAGAATTTTCATGATGCTTTTAACAGAATTCAGATTTACTTGGTGAACCTTTAACGTTAACGCAGCTGTACAGATGGAAGTCAAGCACTGTTATGAGACTATGGCAGCAGAAGATCCTGTTGGATGCACATGGCTTCAAGAGAATTGCCCTGCTATTGTTGAGCTGAAAGTGGAATTATATTTATGGTTTTATTTTGCTAAGATCACAGCTACAGCAGCAGTAGCTTCAGAAAGAAGAGTGACTTGCCTACAATTAGTTTTTTGTTAGCTCACCTGTACGTACCCCGAGACTGGAAAAGTACTGGTAAAACTCCACACAGCAGTAGAAAAACTTAAATTTTGGGTCTCCATGATATGCTGACCAGACTGGTTCTGCTTGCAAAACACAAGTATGTGGAGGGAAGATGCAGGCTCTTTTTGCTTTTTCTGACCAATGACCCCTTTTGGCTAAAGAGACCTTGCCTACAAAGATGACTTGTCAATGCTAAAATTCCTTATTATTCAAGTGCAGGTGGAAAAAAAATTTGTAAAGAACAAGTTTTTAGTATTCAGATTAAGACCTTCTTATATAGCTTTTCCTACTAGAATGCATAAAATTCTTGTGGCTCAAGTAAAATTCAAAGAGTAAAGCAGAGGCTCAAAGAGGTAACATTCACATAGATATCACAGCCTTCAAAGCGCAAAGATGAGAAAGAGATTTTCATGAACAGAGGAAAAGCAGTCTCTTTCACAACAAACTATGCTTCTTAACATGTGGATTTCTGCTGCAAGCTTTTCAGAAAGTAAATCAACAAACAAATAAATAAATGAAAATCAAACAAAACTGTTCCTGTCAGCAATAATTTCCAGCACAAAGGACCACATAGGACCAGCAAGCTTTAGGGAGAAAGCACAGGGAAATCAAAGTTTCTGCTTTACTGGCTATGAGTGATCTAAAGCATTTGGGGGTGGAGCCCCAACCCATACCCTTCATACAGTCTCAAAGCAATTCACAGTTCTATGTTCCCAGCTGCAAGTTTCCTAGAAGAGGAGGTTTTTATGCCTGGAATGGCTCACACTGCCAGGAATGCCATTCACTGCTCACCTTTAGGTCCAAATGTGCTATTCTGCAGTTGTGAAGATACTGCACAGCTTCCAGAATCTCTCCCAGGTAGAGTCTGATCTTCCCTTCCGTGAGGTTTCCCCATCGCACAACATAGTCTAGAAGGCGACCCTGGTCAGCCCTATTGGAATTACAAGGGTTATATTATGGATTAATTCATATATCAGAACTGAAAGCAAAACCCTAACAGGCCATAATCTACAGGAAGAACTGTAGCCTTTAGCACCTAGAAGACAGAGGAATAGGGTATGAAAGAGGAGATTCTCTATCAAGCTACCTGATCACAACATTCCTAATTCACTTGTGAAACCATTTGATATAAAGTAATTCCTGAACCTTCAGACTAAGATAAAAATCCATATATCAGTTTAATATCTCAACTTGTTTCCTTCCGATTATTACATTCAACATTTTAGTAACAGCATTAGACAACTGCAATATTTTACTTAGATGTTTTCAAAGTTCTATGAAATCTTAAGTTCCTTATTCATAAACCACTGTAAATGCCCCAGGAAGTCAGCTGCAGAGATTGAACTTTACAGATAACGGTAGAGTCTACACACATTTCTAACACTAATATGTAGTTGGTGGAGGTCTCAAAGGTATCGAGAAGGCCAATGAGCTGGGGATGCTGGAGATTCTGCATGACTCCAAGTTCATGGGTAACCTGGTCTCGCTTCATCAACTTCTTATTCACAAACTTAGTGGCTACTGCTCGCTTGGTTCCCTTCTGGTCACACTTCTTAACGACAGAAAATCTGCCCCTGCAATACAATATTGAAAGGAAAGAATTAACTGAGAGATACACCAAGGACTTACTTTTACCCTAAAAGATATCGTGGGAGAGATCTAATTTTAAATCTTTAATAATCTACCCTTGCAAAGGAGTTTCTGGACATAAACAAGAGTTTTCAGTGCATGCATCTTCTACAAAATGTGTCTGTATAAATAATTATCTCCTGACAGAAATCTGTTTCATCGCATTTGCAGAGAACTCAACGCAGAGTAGTATCCTGCTGTCAAAGGTCATCATTAAGCTGGACCAATGTATATTCTACGTTACTCATCTTGCCCATTTTCATACTTTTTCTGTCTGTAATTTTCATACCCTAATAAAAAGGTTTAGGAGAGTTTCACTACAGAAACAGCATCAGTCACTAAGGCATGCTTAATAAAAAAATACAAGCCCTTAATCTACGACACTGCTTCAGCCTAAATACGTTCTGTTTATGCAGTGCCATCTAGTGCTGGTAAAATTTTTGCTTCCTCAGTTCCATTTAATCCAATTTAATTCTAGCCTTTTAGGTTCACATAAGTATTTTTCAAAGTGAATTTCATTTTTTGAGACAGAAGTTAATATTTTGACATAGACAGCTTTGGAGATCAGCATACAGAACACACCTGCCAAGCTCAGCCACTTCACTGTAGAGGGAATCAAAGTTGTCTTTCCAGATAACCATGATCCCATCACTTCCAGGACCTATAAAAAAGACAGTATACCCAAAATTTAATATACTCAGATCCTCTGCAGAACTGAATTGTTGTCATTACAACCAATGCATTGTTTCAGATGTTTGCAGAAGGAAACATATTTGGACTTCATATTCAGTTTGGGAACACAATTTGCCTCAGTTAGACAGGCCCCAATCACCTTTCTTGGAAAGCTGAGTTTGTCCATATTGAAAAGCAACACATGGCCTCATATTGTCCCTCCTCTTGCAGCTCAGAAAGAAAATTATTTCTGTAATCAACTACTTCATCGATGGTTTACAAAGACTACTACAGCAACAGAAGGCAAAGAGTATTCTTTACTCGTTGTACAAGATAATGCACAAGAATTGACTACAATGAAATGTCAAGTCCTTCAAGTCTGAAGGACCGAAAAAGACTCATAGTTTGATGCTGAAACCTTATTTTGTGCTACAGCTTTAGAGTTTTCATCTTGCTCTTACAGACTGGGGAAATGAAGGGTAGGATGGTCCCAGAAAAACTGGGGCCAGAACTTCTTTGTAAAAGTATTGGTAGAGCTTAGTAGAAGGGCTAGCAAAATACAAGTGCCTGTCTTTTGGAGTCTAGTTGCAGAGTAACCAAGACATACCAAATTCTGGTTTAGTTTTGAGTGAAAAGCATAACACTTGCTTTTGGACAAGGTCAGTAAGACCAAGGACTGTGGCTGAAAGACAGTAGTTCAGTCTACAGGACTTCTGTGACTCTGATTCTGGCCAAATCACAGTCTGGGGCTTCTGTACTGGTGTAGGAAGGAGACTTGTTAACACTAGTTCCTTAAAGCACACAGTTTCACACTGATTCTGGTCCATCAAGAGCTTTTTAATCCCCTGACTAGAAAGCTTCCTTGGCTGAGATACTATCAGTGGAATCACCCCATCCTGTTAATCCCCATATAACACAGGGTGGCAGCAAGACAAACTGGATTACACATCAAAGCAGCCTGGCCAATGCAGCAGAACAAATTCTATAGTTCAAGTGTGGTGGAAATCCTCCGTACATGAATAAGTAAACTTGCCAAGTTGAAGGAAACAGCAAAAAGAATAGGTATCTTACATTATGTGCCATTATCAACAATACATCTGCCACTGGGAGGGGGGGAAGTGATCAGACAGTGTAACAGCTACCCGAAAAAAAAGCTCTATTTGTCAGGAAACATTGGTGTAAAGAACAACATTTTATTTTCTGCCTCTTTTACATAAGCCAAATCCTAGGGCTTAACTATTGGGTGTCTAGGTCAGTGAGCGGGATGTGTCAAGAATAATTACTGCCTCAATATGTTTGCCAAAAGGCACGTACTATGGTTGCCAACAGGTAGAGCTCAAAGTGGCAGCACTGATTATAAACTGCAAAAAATTTCAGATGAAGTTTTAGAAAGGACACATCTTTCACAGTCTGGTTTCAAGATTCCAGGAAAATGGCAAAGTTTTTTGAATAAGAAGGAAGAAAAAACATATTTTGGAGAGGTTTGGGACAACTGTACAAGTCCCCATATCAGCTGGGACAGACGTACAAAGACACAATTGCCGCACTTCATATCTTGTTTTCTTTTATATAAGAGTTAATTTGAGACAGAGGCACTCCATCTGAAAAATATTAATTAATTTTCACCAATCGATAACTATATGGGCCCCTCAATAGATTAAAGGACCCTGATAGCATCAATTGTTATAAACTGCATGTGAGAAAGCCTGCTATCCTGCTGCCTCCCTGTGTTTTCCCTATTTCTAAAAATGGAGGATCCTGAACATTTTAGAATAACTGCACGTACAAACATACACTGGAACTTATTACTATGCCACCAAACACATCAAGTAACTTTTTTTTTCCTTTGCTGCCTGCCTCCAAAACACAGACTTTTTCATCTCTGCAGGTTTCCTTTTCGTCTTCTCACAAACATTCAGGTTGCCTCACTTCAGGTACTGAAATAATGTAATGTAAATGTAGATCCATGACGCAAGGACAAGAAAAAGTTGTATGTTCTCCTAAACACTGTGGCTTTACATTTCAAGCAAAGGAACATATGAAAATACAGAGCAATGCTACTCTTTTCTTGGCATTTCTTTCTGATAGCATAGTAACATTCACTGAAACTAGACTAAGAACACAGATGATAAAATATGATTTTATCATAGTACTTTTTGAACAAGTATTGACAGACAAGGTAAACGCACATTGACAGTACTGTGTAGGCATCTTGTCTGTATGAACCTCTAATTAGTTACATTCTAGAAGTGCATCTACTCCTCCTGAAACAAGTAATATATCACAGGTGAAAAAGTTTGTTATAATACTCCTTTAACAGAGGGATGCCCAAGAGCCAAGGTTTTCTTTTTCCTGTACTATGGGTACCAGACACTTTGAATGTAATAATTAAAAAAAACAGCGAAGAGACAGGCCTACCTAAAACTCGTAGACTGGCAGAAGATGAAACCGAACCCATATCGTTTGCAGCTATACATGTATAGATACCATCGTCTTCTGCAGTGACGCCAATGATTTTCAGTGAAGCCTCTCCTAAGTCACTGGGAAACACAATGGCATCTGTTAACTTTGTATTCATTTTACAGACCTTAAGCTATGGAAATCAGACAGTTAGATTGACACTGTTAATATTTCTTATTCTGCAGCCCCTATCTCTCTCTGGAAAAACCTTACTAACCCTATCCCTGCCAATTCAGAAGCGTCTACCAGAATGTGAGCATTTTGTGTCCATCAAGTAACTTGGAACGTCCTACAGATTATTAGAAAAAAAAATCCTCACTGACACTCTGCCTCAGCATGTCCCAAGCTCCATTGTGTTTGAAAAAAATCAAAGGCTTCCCCTGTTTCTTCGTGCTTCCTATACTTCAAATTATGAGAAGTCATATCGAGACAACTATCCATCATTGCTCTTTCTGAAGGGTTAGTTTTCCTCCCTGACTCCCAGCGTACAGAAGTTGACCTAACATCTGTACTTTCAGAGCATTCATTCCTTGTAAGAGAGGGCTCCCTCTTCAACACAAAAGGTGCACCTCACACCACAGCTTTGGAGACCTCAGAATCTGGGAGAATGAGGATGGAACGAAACTAGAAAGGATTTAAGTTTTCCCTCTGTTTCAGGGCTTATTCAGGCAATAAGCTATGTAGGGCCACAGGAGGAAGATTCTGCAGACTCTTCCTTAATCTTTTTCACTGCTCAGCCACCCTTTTTGTTTAATGGTTTGTCTTTAAATCTCTCCTTAAATCTTCCTCTGTGCAATTCACTTCTAGTCCTTTTTTGGTCCTGTCATGGACATGAACAGCAGATAATTTTCTTTGCAAAAGTCTCTTACAAATGTGAATACTTGGCAAGTCCTCCCCACACTTTTCACCTCTAGGCTCAAAACAACCTTAACATTGTGTTATTCTTTCACAATAAGGCATATTTTCAAGATTTTCTATCATTCTTACTGCTTTCCTTTGGATTCATCCCAGTAAATGCAAGCCATTCCCAGTAAATGCAAGCCATTTGACTGACTGAATCAAAAACTATTTGCCATGGTCTT
>JAVJGI010000040.1:11135820-11180366 GCA_035590275.1 Ibycter americanus
AAACTTAAAGAACATTTCATGACTATTATTTCTAAAATAAATAAATAAGTCAGCCACAGCCAACATGATTTACTGAATATAATTCTGTAACAGTAATGAATCACAGTGAATTCAGCCTAGTGAATCTAACTCTTACTCATCCCACAACAGCACTGGATGCAGCAGCAAAGCTGCTACATACAGTGTCTCTGTCTCCCCATAAAAAACACATTATACTCAGTGAAAAGGAAAAAGTAGCAGCAGCAGGAGGTAAAAAAGAACAGTATAACGCGCCATCAAGTTTGCAGGTAAGTTGGGCTATACCATACAACCTCTAAGAAGATGACATACTCTTCTATCTATTAATGAGAAAGTTTTCACAAAAACCCCCTTCATTCTGAATTGAGAGCATAATTCATAAGGACAACACACTGAAGTTACTCATTAAGCAACATTTTCTGTATATAAAAGAATGTTCTTTCAGAAGAAACCCCTCTTTTCTACCATGAAGTTTCACATTCCAAAATACAACAACTGCTCTTATTAATCAGGTGTTTTGAGTTACCAGTTAGTCTGTTAAATTCTATCATAGCAAAGCTAAAATCAGACATAGATGTTAATTTCCATGCTTCAACAGTGAAGACAGTGACACTGCCATGTCAGTAGGAACCAGAGGCTTTTCTTTGCAAAATACTGTAGCATCACCTCAAAGCAGTCATTCTCCTCAAAAATGATGGTATGCTGCTTATGGAAACAAGGGATTGGCAGGATGGCATGTCACAGCACTGGCAAGTCACAACATACTGTTCTGGTTCAGTCACTTGGTCACTGTGATAGAACCACAATGGCTTCTGCAACAGTTAATCAGAAATACCAGCTGAATTTTCTTGTTGCTTTTAAAAAACAACTTAATATGACATTTGGGTATCCCAGCAATACAGAGAAGTTACACAACATTTCCAGAAAATCTCAGCTGTCAAGTATTTCTGTCTGAGGGCAACCCTATTTTTATGCCTCAATGCCAAAAGCTATCTTGCACCAAGGGTGCGAATAGGATATAACAGTTTCAGCAGTTCCTGTTGGACACTACACAAATTACTGTACCTGTACGAAATGCTGTGATGACCGTCATTGCTCAGTGTGTTATGATCAGGACCTTTCCAAGTAACTGAAGCCTTGGGGCGACCACAGACTTTACACCTAAGCACGATGGTCTCTCCTGTCTCACATGTTACCTCACTCAATGGTATTATAAACTCTGGGGGAACTGGAAAAAAAAAAGTTAATGGCATTAGGTGAATTGAAATGAATAAATTTGCTTTTCTATTTCTTGGACTGCCTCTTTTCTGTTAGGCAAAGTAGTATGGTACTTTAAATTTCCAAGATGTCTCTATCCCTCTACCCTTGGAGCACATCCATAGTCATGCCACTTGCTGGGGCTCTGCAGAGCTAGTGAATTTTTCTCCACATGAACTTGGACACAACATCACTGCTATGCTACGAATAACCCTGAAGCCTACCATGGAGAACTGAACACCCTCTTTACGGCAAGTTGAGGAAACCCTGCAGTGAGAAGTATTTGACATGCTCAACTAGGCTATCTTTATATCCAGCTAAGTTTACAAAAGGGAACACAAAACACTTCACTCATCCACTGAGGCTCTGTAGTAGTTTCCCTTCCATACAGCTGAAACTCAGAAAGTTTGGTTCTGTCTATTAAGTTTGGCTCTGACCCCAGAGGGCCACTATCTTTGTCCTGATCAGTCTCTGCACTGGAGAGGCCCTGCATGTTCCCTAGGGTGCAAGGTTAAAAATGAAGCAGCTCCAACTTCTGGCCTTGTTATTTTGCAAATTCAGCAAGGCCCAACTTCCATACAATCTCCATAGAGAACATTTCATATGGTCCTTGTATTTTATGCTATTTTGGACTTGTGAAGAGAAATGCATTCCTTGCATCTTGAAAAATAAATATGACTTATTTCATTAACTGTCTCCCTTATCCAAAAAGAGCCTACGTATATTTTGATAGAAAACACCCAGTTCCTAAAATAATTCATATCAAGCACATTCAAACAAAGTAAATAATATTTTAATCAAATTATATTTACTGCAACTTTTAAAAATTTAAGCAACTTACCATCATAAATGTAATTGGGGTTGAGAAGCTGGAAAGGAGAAATTAAAAGAATTAATGTCCTGATAACCTTATAGTAACTTAAAGAATGGTAGAAAACAAAGCACAGTGATGTGTCAAAGTTAGCTGTACCCACTAAGATCCAAGAAATATCTGAACACCAGAATTTCTGCACTACTCTATTCTTCCTGCAGTATCCTTATGCTGTATCACACTTGTGGGCTCAAAGATTATCTGTTCCTGTTTACAAATTTGGAAAACGCTGTCCATTAAAACCACTGTTGCCTGTAATTCCTTCATGTGAAATTCTGACAGAAGTCACTTTTGAAGAAATCCCAACACAACTTCTTTTGGAAACTACTACATCTTTGTAATACTTACCTTTACAGAAACCTTGTTAGCAAGTCCTTCTCGGGATTTGCGGTAACCATTTTCTAGCTTGCCTTCCCTTTTGCCGTCTTTATCTTTTTTCTCAGATTTCTTCCTTAAACGGAGTGCTGTGTGCCAAGACGTTGACTTCCTGAATACAGAACATTAAACTGATCATTTTTGTTTCAAGTCCAGGTTGTGTGTTATGCTCTCTAGTTGCAAACAGCATTGGAAAAGTATGTTAAATGTTATTTCATTGTATTAAAGTATACTGAAGTGAAATACATTAAGTATTCATAAGAGATGCTACCCCTGGTTAAAACCGTAAGCAAGCTAGTAAGGTTAGTCTGTAGTTCAGTATTTCTTGAAATTGTTGCTCAAATGGTAAACGTTCTATATGAAAATACAACTGTCAGTCAAACTGAGCAATGACCAGTATCAAATCTGTATCAAATACAGCCTATAGAAGCTTTACATAAAGCTCTAGTGCTAAGAACTTTGATACAATTTCTCCCATTGCAGATCTGAGAGAGATCTTCCTAGCACAACTGGTCATTTTCAATAGGTTTGTGGCTCAAAATGGAGATCTAGGAACTCTGAAATCTCGTTACACTTGGAACAAACATTCCCTTACTGTTGCCCTAAACAATGGCGTCTAGCCTGGTAACTCATTCTATTAAATAAACCAGTAACTACTGCTGCTCTTAGATCAGGTATTCCTTCATTGTCTATTCCCAGAAGATTGCACTACTATAGCTTTTTAATAAAGATTATGTGCTTCTGGGCTCTTTCTTACTAGCCTTTATTTTGAAGTTTGCTAAGGGACCTTCCAAGTACTCATTCTGCTTGATGTTTATTTAGTTCTCAAAGATCGTATCAACATTCGGTTTAAAAGGTTCAAAGCCTTGTCTAAATTGGAAGTTTTTATTCCTCCTCCCCTTCCACACACGCCCAGGGCACTCACTTGATGGTTCCATCAGGGTTGTCAATGATGACTGCACTGGTATGCCCCAAGACATAGCCGGGAATCCAGCCCTCGGCTGCGGGGCACTGATCAGTGGCGGCTCTGAACACCAAAAACATGTTCTGTTGGTTGCTGGCTAGAATCTGCACGACCTCTCCTTGGTAGACATTTATCTCATCCTCCTTCACTGCCGTGTAATCGTGTGTCACCAGCATGGTGGAGATATTGCTACTGCTGCTACTTTCACTCTGCAAGTGTCAATTGGAAGCAGAAAGAAGGAAGGAAAAAAAGAAACAAGTTTAAAATTCACAAAAACGACAAGACAGGCTGTTCTTGGCCTGCTACATTACCTGCATAATCTACATAACTTACGCTGCAGTCAGAGAGCTACGATTTCTCTTTTAAAGCTGCCTGTGTCTATCTTGTGCAAATTAGTTTGATCTTTGAATATCTTCATGTACAGCTGCTGCAGAAATTTATTCCCGTTACTTTTACTCAAGATTACTTCCTTTAACTAAGAGTCAGTTTATATGTACATCTCAACTGGTCTTCCTTTCGAGCTCAGACACTGAACCTCGTATTTCTATCAGGCAACAAAACTACAGCACAGCATGTAGGACAGCTTTTCATGGTCTTATAGGTGCAGTTTCAAAATCATAATCATTACCTCCAACACTAGAAATTCCAACAATGAAAAATACATATAGTCTTTCCTAGCACTATTTGTCAGATCTCAGACACCAGCCTTCTGCACACAAAACACGACTGTCTGTGGTTGAATCTGTGTGATCAGGTTTATTCCTTTAAATGCACAGGATGAGGTGAATTACTGAAATAAGAAGTTATTCATTTCTTGAGCAAAATAGGCCCACTGAACTATCAGAATAAAGCAGGAAATCTCACTTTTAACTGATTAGTGATTATGATAGCTGAGTGTTACTAGGTGTTTATCATACACTTTCAACTAGTGTTCATTAATGTTGTTCGTTTCCCCACCAAGCATTTGCAGAAAGCTAATTATGGCTGGTGAGGTGTCCATTAAAAGTCATACTACTTTTCAGAACAAAAAGCCTTCTCCTGGCCATGAATCCACTGGAAATTATTGTTTTTTAAAAGAAAGACTCATTTTGTCCATTTGCATGCGTTTCTCATATGAGGTTTAATAAATGGAACTGTGAAATCTATTATCAGACCATGCAACCTATTCCCTGAAATAAGTTAAAAACTTCTTGAAACAAGTTAAAAACAAAGTGGATGGTTTATTAATGATGTGGATGGGGCACGTATGTGTGTGTGCCTGTCTTGTGTTCTTACTTCAAACTGTTTGAGGTCGCTGCCAGGGAGGGCTCACTGTTGCTTAGTAGTAGCTGAGCTGAGGAAGGAAATCAGTACCTAGCTGCAGCTGGAGACTACTATTGCTTATATAGCATAACCACGTTAGCACCACGTATGTGCTAGCAGTAAGTGGAAAGTTTGGCACAGAGGATTAAAGCAGCGCCACCTTTTTTCTCAAAACTGTCAAATATTTCTCCCCTTAGTGTTGAGGAGACGCAGCAGGTGTCAGTGGTCAGCACTGGAGTCCTGAAACCCACGTTCTCTTCCAATGTGCTGGTGGCCTTGAACAAGTCACTCCATTTCTCGGTGCCTGTGCTTCCCCATTAGTGCTTTGGCTTAGAAACCAAGACATTTGGAAAGGAACAGTCTCAGATTACTCATTCATAGCATGTTCAGCACCTCGATGCTTGGGTTTCCAGTGAGTCTGTACATTTTATTCTAGCTGGACTATTTTATTCAACTGGGTGATTCAAGCCCATTCTGTCTTTTTCCACCTATTAGGATGAGGAAGCAAATGCTACCACAGAGAGAAAGATCTCACTCTGGACTGTACCTCTACTAAAGGTTATTTATGTTAATTTCAGATGCTGTATTTCTAGTGGGAGAGCTCATTTTGTCTGGCTTAGAGGACTGTCTGCATGGTCTTTTGTATTAGCAAGCCCTTTCCATGATTCAGGCAAACCAGGAATAGCAGAAGCAAAAAAGAGTCTCATTTTCAGTCATTGTTTAAATTAAGGTTACAACTTGCTAGAGTCTTTTAGCTAGATGAAAAACAACTCTATTCAGAGAAAGCTGCTTTTGTTAACTCCTTCTGTTAGACTTACAGGGGGAGATGAAGGGAAGGCTGAAGCTGCAAAACCAACCTAAGTCCCAAACCTTGCCCCACACACTATTCCTGAACATACAGTTTCTTAGCATGCAGCAGAATTTGTATAACTGCAGGACTGACCTTCCTGTAACATAACATTTCTTTTTCAGTTTTAAGTCTTGAAGGACCATATTAAACTGAGTATTTCTTATTTTCTACAAGGACAGTTAAATCTGTTAAATATATCTGTTGAATAGAGAAGTGTCTGGTAACTACAAAGTGACAAACCTTCTTGTGAATGCGTTCATATCAGAATTTATTCTCACCACAGAAAGACAGCCTTTTCTTTTGCCTTGCAAGGAAGTAATTATTCTTGTACAGTTAATGTTTTTTTACTGCAAGTTCTGCTGGTCATCACTGACCTCAATTATGGGATTAGAGGAGGATTTACAAACAAAATATGAAAATTTCCTCCTATATTGCTGAAATACCAGCAAAACCAACTCCTTTTTCTTCTTCTTAGAAGTAACTTTTCCGTATGTAACCAATCTTAACTATATGCGCACACAAATTCACACAGAAATGGTTAAATCAAAATAAACCTCCACAGCCCATCTTCTCTAGTCTGTTGAATGTGGTGTGAAATCCTGCTAAAATATGGTCTAGAAATTAGGTTATAAATAAATAATTATTACCCATCTCAATTACCAAACTGAAAGAAACAGTTGTGAAGCAGAAGGCATGTGTTCAGGTACTACGTTTTACAGTAAGATAAAAACAAGCAATGGTGTCTTTGCTGAGATAGTATCAAAATTCAAATGTTTTAAAAACTAAGTGCCATCCCGTTCCTCCCTCTCTCTTTTTTAAACGGAAAAACAGAAATTAATACTATGCAAGTCTTTGCATATAAAAAGTACCACCATCTTGATTCACATACTGTGCAGTAACTGTGAAATACTCAAATTATCCCAGATATTATATTATCATCACATTTTGCTAGACTGAAGATAAACACAAGACAGAGCTAAACCAAATGAAAAGCTGAAGGAAGATTGGTATAAAAATACGATACATGCAAAGCATAATTTTTTCTTCTGAAGCTATTATAAAAGTAAGTGTAAGAACTAAGAAGTCAAGAAAGCTCTGTGTGTTAAACAGTTCTATAAAGAAATGCATGCATTTAAAAAAGGTCCAGCAAGTTAGCTGATTTGCAACATTGGTATTGCATACTGTTTGTGAGAAAGTGGAAAAACAAACATTTGTGAACACAACACTTAGTGAGAGAGAAATCAAATGCGAGTTTAAAAGGAAAGGCACCATAGCCTGCCTACCACATCCACGGCAAGTGCCTTGAAATTTATGCTTTATATTTGCACATGCCCCTGTGATATTGCTGTATTGCATTTCCTGGTGGACGTTATTACAGAGAATGTGGATTCTGTTGATACCCCAGCTTTCCGCACAAACACACCAACTGCATAGTAAAATGTTGAATCTCCAGATACCCTAAACCAGTTCTTCTTAGAAAGCAGAAGAGACAAGTGGAGCCGCTATTTGTTTTGGTTGAAGTAGAAGGAGGAATATTTTAGCTAGGTAGGTTTTGTTGACTACTTTGAGTGGATTGCAGGAAGCTTCTTTGATCAGACACAGCATTTAAAAAGAGAATGTTGTACATCAACTAAGGCTGAAAGGAGAGGGGGAAAAAATAAATAAATAAAAAATAAGGATCAAGCAGCCCAGGGAACATACTGTAGATGTCTCCACGAAGTTAAAACTCAACAGGACAATGGTGGCGGATTTGTGCGTGAAAGGGAAAAAAGCCCCAAGGCAATCTGCCAAAATCTTGAAGTCAGATCTAAGCGCTGGCCGCAATGCATACCCCAAGGTGCTCTGGCTGCCACGCTTCAGCATGTTAATTATGTGCCTTCAAATTAGAGACGAAAAAAGCAAGGAGAGCAAGTTAGTAAGTATCAGCCTAGTGATCTATGTTTTCAGCAGAGGCAGAAATTGCATCTAATGTTAGCAGTTGCTTTTGTGTCTGTATACATATCCATGTTTGTATGCATACATAGACAGAAAAGTAGACAATTTTGGTTTTTTAATGTGCAGAAGATATTCGAACAGTTGATTATTTCAGAGAGGTACAGCACTGGAGAGCCAGAAGTTAGTACGGAGAGTGATGATAACGCACAGAAAGGGAGCATGGTAAGGTTTTAGAAGAGCTCGCAGGACAGAGGTGCTCCGCTCTTACCCCATTACTCTGGGTGGAGTGAACTGATTGCTCGCTGGTCGAGGAGCATGTGCTCATGCGGTCTGTGTCCTTGCTGTGTGAAGAGTGGCGGTGGACCTGCCGCTGGAGGGAGTCATTGTCCCCAGGGAAAGTGAAGGAGCCAGGGCGGCTGGCAGGGGATGCTGGGATGGAGCTCCAAAAGGAGCCCTTCTGCAGGGGGCTGCTGGGTGGAAAGGTTTCTTTGCCAAAAGGAGAAGGGAAAGTCGTGGAGAGAGGAGAGTTCATTGGTGAGATGGCTCCTGGCCTTGGCTTCCCAAGCGTCAGTGATCCTATGCTGTTTCGTGATCGACCATCCTCTGAACTTCCACGTGAGTCTTTCTGGGCTCCATCAGCTGAGCCAGAAATGTTTCCTGCTGTCTTCCTGGGACTTTCAATCACTTTCATCTTGGGAATCTGCTCAGCTTCTCTCTGAGGACCTTCTGGTTCTGCATGGGGGGGGTGTCTGTCTGGCTGGCTCAGGCCAGTTTCTAAGGAGGTGTTGTAGTGTGGCAGGGAGAGATTGTGAATGGACATACCTGACATCTTGTCTGCCTCTGCTTGGGCCGAGGCTGCAGAGGAGACCAGGACTGGGGAATGGTGTCTGACAGGCTGGGGGATCCGGGATGGCCGGCTACGGCTGGAGCTGGGGATGCCACTACAGCTGCTGGGGCCGCTGCTGTTACCACTGCTGCTCCCGCTGCCGCCTCCACCACTGCTGTGGTTCCTCTGGTACTCGATTGGGGATGTCAAGGCTGCAATGGGGAAAGGAGAGCAGGGAAAGGAACAGGAACAGTTTAAAACAGGCATGTTTACTGTCAAAGGGGGAGTGCTGTTCAAGTAAGATAAATCATAAGATAAACTCAGCAATGCTGGTCATGCCACAGACCTCAAGTCACTTTTCTATGTCACACCTTCATGACCTGCTATATGTACCTCTATTAAAGATGAAAAATCTGAAACCAGGGAGAAACAGTTCCTTCTAGGATCACACTGCCAGTCAGCAGCCAAGCTGGGAAAAAACAGGTGTGACTCCGAACACTCAGCTTGTTGTTCCATCCATTACAACTCTAAAAAAATATCTAGATTGCGGCAACAACCAATGGATACAAAAATACAGCCAGAATCTTCTGGTGTCACAGCAGACACTACTGTCTTCTACATTTCTCCTGCAGAATCTGAATGTTGTTGCCACAGTAAGGTGTGACAGCAATAGCCACCAAAGTAACACAAGCAAAATATATTCTGGATAGATGCTTAAAATTCCACTTCAATTTAGCCTTTAAAGGCTTACATTTGCTTAAAAGGGGTACACAAGCTCTCCACCTCAACGGATGAAGCCAATCTTGATTCACTCCTACAAGACAGTTGGAAAATTTTACCAAGAGAACAGCATGTAAATTGACTACCACTCTTATAATAAATGCTAGCATCTGTTCTGAAGCAGAAATGCGGTACATAACCCCCAACTGTTCTGTATTAGCTCAGGAAAAAGGAAACTTGCAAAACATTTCAAAGCCAAGAAACAACAGATGAGAAAGAAGTCGTTCAATTACAAACTTTCAGTGAGAGGAAAAAATTTACCATTTAAAAAGTTGCGCTGGTTTTCCAGAATTTGGTTAATTTCATGGATCCATAACTGGCGGACTCCTGGACTGGCAGAATGCAAAATAAAGGTCTCCGTGACATCGCCCGTTCTTGATGTTAGTGCAAATTTACATGGATCACTGTCCACATTTTCCTCCAGGGAAAGGCAACTCACCTTCATAACAACAACAACAACAACAACAACAAGATAACTTACTTCATGTATTTTATGAGAAACATACCTCTAAAATCTCTTTCTTAGGAGCTCAGAGTCAGATCTTCAAATAATGACCACTCTTCATTTCAGTAAAACAATACCATAAAATGAAGGATTACAGTAAACTAACATGAGTATACAGGTGAGTCTGCTAAGGAGCTCCACCACCTGCCCACACCAAAGGCTTCTGTTACAGATACAGCAATGTCTTGGAACAGGCTGTCCAGCCAGCGCTAAACAGGATGCTCAGCTGGCAGGCAGAGAACTAAGGCAAATTAAGGGAAGCACCATCCACACATAACATTTCACAAGGAGGGCTGGTGGGCCCTAACATCAGTTTTTGTTCCAGGGCAAGCTTGAAGTGGGGGTGAATGCTTTTTGTTTGAGGAACAGCTGACGTGTCTAAGAAGGTGACACTACTTACAAACGTTATCTATGCATTTGGACTGATTATAGCTGAAACTCAAAGGAAGGGATACATAAAGAGTTATTATCTTTACTTGCAATGACTTTGCAATGGGATGTACACATAGTACAGAGCCAAAGACTGAACTCTTTGTGACTGCTTGTCCAGCTTTGTACAAGAACACCTGTTCTGGTACGCTTCACATGGGAAGCATCAGAGTACTGGGATCCAAAGATTTCCATTTATCAGAGTGATAATTCAGTAGGAAGTAATTTCAGGAAATGACTGACACCTCACTGTCCCTTATGACTGCACATCTAGATGTCACTAGTGACTCCACACTGAATCAGAAACTGTTACCTTAGCAGAGTTTGTGCAGGGGACAAAGACTCACACACAACAGTTACCTTGATACTGTTTTTAAACAAGAATCCGGGCATGGAGAAACCTTTCTTTTTATCTAGCAGCTCACTGAAAATTACAATCTGCTCAAACAGGAAGACCCGTCTCTCCTTGCAGCGTGGCAGAAGTCCTGTGTCCTGGTCTGTAACCAAGAATGTGTCCTGGAGCAGGAGCTTACCCTGGGCTACAATTTTGCCCTAAACACAGAGGGAAGCAGAAACACATTTAGTGCAGTTCTTCATTTCTTTCCCCAATCAACCTTTTTGAGCGGATGCTCACGCCAAAATAGCTTTGTGTATTTCCCAATTTCTAAGTGTCACTGACCATTATATATATTCATTGATCCTCCTATACACAAGACATTCTTGTGCCCTTTCTCAAAAAACATAATCAAGAAAAAAACCCCACAAAAATTCTACTCCATCCTTTCCAATTCATAGTCCAGTTTGAGGCTTGTAACAACAGGCTTTTATCTCTCTGCTCTAAGTAACTCCCACAGTAACTCATATATTCTTCCAATGTCTTCCAGGGTGCCAAAAATGGGAAGAATTCAAGTTCATACATGCATCACAGAGCAGAAAGGGCTTTGCAAATAGAACATGTGACTATGGTCTGGTTGATGCATACTGCTTCAAAAGCCAATTTCCATCTCTTCTAGACTTAGCAAAACAAGAAGGGCTACAGTTGCCTCAGGCACTTTACTGACCTTAGCAATTCCTCCTTTGTCTAGACTACTGAAGTCAGGTCTGCTTACTTGCTTAAAACTGATTACTTCACTATTTTGCAAGTCATTTTGCAGGATTTACCTAGCGCGACTGACACAACAGGTAAAGTTTCCCAGGAAAAAGTCCTTGGTAGGGCTAAGACTTGATTTTTCATTCACTGCCTTTTGCACCAGCTAACCAGGTGGTGAGAGAGCACCCTATCTCATTTCTCCCCACAACATTAATGGTTAATTTCTAGAGAGTCTGACACAAACTCTAAGCAAAACCCCAGCCAACTTACATCAAATCCTTGCAGGCGACCAACATTCATCATGTCATTACACCGTTTTGGTACTATACACATGACCTCTACAGCTCTCTGTCCAAGACAAATAAAAAGTCAAAGCTTTACTTTCCAAATGAGGTAGCAGCATAACATTTTGTTTTATTTGCTATTGGTTGCTTTAAAACAGAAATGTGAAAAGTGAACACTTATAATCATGTTCTTAAGAAGATCAGAAAGTGTTTCTATCAAAACAAGTTCAGAGTAAAGAGCATTCAAATCACCAAGAGAAAATGTCTCAAGTACCTCTAGTTCTGTTGTGTCAAGATTAGCTTTTTTAGAGTATTTGAGGAAGTCCTGAAAAAGGGAAAAAACAGTAATAAGAGTTCTTTTCTCATTAATTGGCAAAGAGAAATCTCAGAAAACTTGAATTTGCTATCCTCTGTCAGAGCATGACAGACTGCAGAAGACGCATAGAAAAATTTTCTTTTTAAAGCTTCTTGCTGCAGTGCTTTCCCCCTCTTGTTTTCTAAGATTTATTCACTATTTGATTTAACTCATACAAGAACATGTATTAAGGCAATAACCTCTGTGATACACAAGGTTGCTCTTCAGTAAACATTTATGTGATATTAAAATGGTTGCAGATGTAGACAGAAAAAAAGTTAGGATGAGTCCCAACAACTTGTATCACATTTACACCTGAAAAGTTGTGAGATCCCTCTCCCCTTCATATGACATTGGTACAAATTCTAAAGATTTCCGTGTCACTGACTTGAGTTCATCTAGTCTTTTAACTGTAAAAGTAAAAGCAGAATTCTGACGAAGCTATTTACTGCAATTTTTATAACTATCTGAATATGTTCAGAAGATAATCCTATGACATTGCTTACTAATCTGGGTTCTGTTTGGGATGAGAGTGGAAAAGCATCAGCAGCATTTAAAAAAAGAAAACGGAACTATTAACACATATATTAAATCATTCATGTCAACACCACTCTACCTTTAGTAACAGCTGGTATTTCATAATTCTCTGCACAGGTTTTATTAGCAAATCCGTGAGCTGAAGTCTGTGGCCCAGGCGTTGCTTTAGATCCTGAGGGTTGTAAAACAAACAGGTTTTTTTTGTTCATTCAGTTAGAAACAACTTTGTTTTGTTTTGTTGAGTTAGAAACAGAGCAGGATATATCATTATTAATGGCTATCAGAGCAGGAATTGGCGAAAGTCAGAGCAGAATCTAATCTTCAGTTAGCAACAGCTGGACTCCTTCCCCTTATCTGTATAAGCTTTGTTTCCAAAGTACTCCCCTTCTGTATCTTTTTTTGAAAAGATTGTATAGTGAAACGTAATTATTCAATCGCAAGTTGTATACAGTCTATTTTTGACAGTGATCCTTGCTCATCCAAATTTGCCACTGCATATAATATGCAGTGTTAAGTGCCTGGGCTAGGGCTAGTAAGGATGAGACTCTGATTCATTAATATCTTACACCTAAACTTTAGCTGTCTTCCCCTAGAGCTTTATGCATCTCTAGGAGCCTGTATCAGACTTGAGAAATCAGAACAGAAATGGCAATAAATTATAACTTTAAACAGTAACAATGATATGTGCTGCCTTTTTTTTTTTGTCAACAGATCTGGTAACACTTATGATTTGTACACACCCTTCAGCTTGCATACATCTTCTCTCAGGAACTTACCTCAAAAAACGTGTCTATGTATTCTGAGACAATGTGCTCAGACTTTGGTTTGTTCTGGCAGTAAACTATGTACATGTGCAACCTTCTCTCCTAGAGGAACAAAGATACAGAACGATACATTATCATCATCATCAAGAAAAAAACAAGCCAGACTGGAGTATTATTTTAATAAGTACAGCTGTTCAAAAGTATGAACTTAAAAGGGCCCTTCTGAGGAAAAAAGCAGTTACATATGCATAAATTACAGATCTGAGAACACATTTATTTGGGAGTATCACGATGATTATAGAAAGGCAACACAAGTCCAAAAATTGCCACAGTTACAAATACTCCTAAAACTCAGGTGTTTAGAGATGATAGCTCAGCAGGTCCCACAACAAAATTAAGTATGAAAATGGTTATCTTTTTCTTTTAGCAAGAAATGGATGGATGGATGGATGGAGTCTTTGAAATAAATTTTTTCTTTAATTCTAATAATCTGATTATTATTCTAATATATTAGAATAACGACCTCTTCCTTCTTAGCTGTACAGAGTAGTCAGGAGAAACCTCTCCAGTCTTCTATTTAGTATTAGGTGTCCTACTGCAGTTTGAGAGGGGATGTAGGGTATGTAAGCCTGGAAATGGTAGCGCTAGTATTTTTTTAACTCTGATTCTGTATTTCGTGTGTGTGCTTTTAACACCAAGGCAACAATGAAAAAGAGAGAGAGCATAACTTCAGCCTTTAAGATTCATTCTTGATTACTGACCTTGCTGGTTAAGAAACACGGACATACCATATGTGTCTTACCTACTTCAAAATCTTTATCATTTTGCTAGGACTGGGTTTGCTGTTAGAGGCTTTGCTGCTGAAAAAGTTACGGAGTACTGACCAGTGAAGACAAATGGAAAGCAAAAAACAAATACGATGGAGATTGAAAAGGATGCAGAACACAGATTAAGATCAGGAACTGAATCGTCATGTTCTAGCTGATACGGTTTTGCTAGAGGATGTAATGGCATCACAGCTTGCCTCTCCATCTGGAGTGGTAAGCATGCCTTTCAGTTACAAATATACCAGAAGAAAGTAAACCAGCAATCAGAAACAGGAAGAGTTACTTTCTCCAGGTTTCCCATTTTACCACTGCCAGAATTCTCCCCTCTCCTCATGCTTTCTTTTTATAAAATAATCCCTCAGAAATGAAACAGCTCATTCTTCACAACTAGTCCAGCCTTCCAGTGTCACTGTTCGATTAATGTTTGGTTCTACACTCTTTTGCTACCGTGGTGTTCACTTCAAACACAGACTCCAGGGAAAATCTGAAATCCATTAAATCTGCTTTAATCCAGTCTGTCTTGAGTCTTTGCACACTTGCACAAACGATCATATTTAGCAGGCAAGTTTCCCTTCTGCTGTCTTGTGTGATTTGGAGTATCTCGAGACCTCATCTCAAACAGACATTAAATTGTATTTCTACACAAGGAGACAGCAAAAGAACTGATTAGCAGCATGTTTGATGTGTCCTGAATTTTGGTATCTAGTTTTCAGATAACTAGTTCATCCGATTTCCCTCTGAAGTGTTACAATATCCACATGTATCACATGGTCATTCCTTTTAATAAATAAATGAAAAGTGGAAAAACAGGGACTTATGTAAAGCTATAAAGGGTACTGTGTTGGACTAGAATTTAACATCACGAATTTCTGGCCCTCTCAATTCCTTCCCCAAGTGAAGAGGGAGGAATCTCAACCACTACTGTAATTCTCAGGAGAGGAAAGTATACACACTGAATACACTGAAACCGGAAAGAAGAATAAGCCCTTTTCCTATTTTTGTTTCCTATGTTCTACGGTATTACATGAATACCTGGGATTAGAAGGCAGGTGTCATACGAAATGACAATTCCTTTGCAAAGAACTGGAACTGAATTGAGAAATGACACCTTCATTCATATTTCTTCTCCACAGGAAGATAGTGGGGACAAAAACTAGAGCATTTACTTAGTCTATTTATAAGCTCTTATAAGCTATCTCTCCACTTCTTACAGTGAAGAGTATTTTACAGCACTTTCTTAACCATGTTGTACCATAGATAAATCCTTAATAATCAAACATGTACCAGCAATAAGGGTTTTCCAATGACAACTTTTGCACTTACATGCTTAACAAACAGGGATCCCAGCTTTTCTGGATCTTCAAGGCACTTCTCCAACTCTCCTAAAAAGAAGCTGAACATAAACAGAGTAAGTACTTTTTTTCTGATAGCACACACTATAGCAACACGTAGTTGCAAAGCAAAGTGGTCTTACTGTAAGGTCTGCTTTGTGTGCCCTATCAGCAGCACTGGCTATTAATGTATATCCAAAATGACAATGTTAACAGTGTAATATTTTATTACAGATTTCCAAAAGGACACACTGAATCCATGCCAAGATGAAAAAATTCTGGTGTTCATTAATAAAATTCTTTAATTTCATATATTGGTTGACACTTTTCTCTGTCCTAGTCTGAATGCCTGAGGTGCTCATATTGCCGTGCTAATCCCAACAAATTCTTTACACTGTATTCTTAGAGAAAACATTTTTGAAAACAAAGCCTCAAACAACATACAAACTTCTTTACATAATACTATCCATACTAAAGACTCAGCTGAAGCACTTGCTATATATAAGCATCTTTGTTTAAATCAAATCTTCATACCAACACTTGTAAGCTGAATCTACAGTATCTGTAACTCATAGCACAAGACCAATTGTATTTACTCTGTATCTGAATATCTGAGGGGAAAAAAAATAAAGTCAATCTAGTATTTTTAGGTAGAATTGTTCAGCAGATGGTTTTCAAGTTAATACATACTCTCTGTGCCAGTCATAAATCTGGTGAATGTTTCCAAATACAATCTTGTCTTTGCCTTTCATGTCATCAGGTACGCCATCTTCCTTCATAAGTGCCATATAACCCTGCAACAGTCCAAGGAAATTCACTGTGAACGTTTCAACTTAAAAAAAAAAAAAAGTAGTGAGTTGTCTTTTAATCCCCCTTTTCCCAGAAGCTGTCCAAATTGCCTATTACAACAGCATGCTTGGGACACAAAAATAAACCAAAAAACTGCTCTGTAATATATAGCATAAACATAGAGCATAGGCATAAAATATCATAAATTGGCTTGAGGTTGTCTACACAACACTGCCCAGTGCTAGAAAGATGAATTCACTCTACCTAATTTAGCTGCATGACAGGCTCAAAGCATAGAGGAAACTTCTACAGCCCTTTTCCTTATTGTCTGAAGCAGCTGCAATACTTTGACAGGTAGGGCTGTTACCAAGTACATGTCAGAGCCACTGAACTGGCTTCTGTGCTCCTTCGCTCAGTGTTTCTTCAGCCATCCACACTGACCTTACATCAAAGTGTCTTGAGGAAGACAGCAGTTGCACTGCATGGACTACTACTTGCAGTATGAGCAAACTGAACACCAAAAAAATTGAACATCAATTCTATTAGCAAGCATTCTGGCTGCAATAATGTTCCTTTTACATCTTTCCATACTCCCATCTTCTCTTTCATTGGTGTATATAGTC
This sequence comes from Ibycter americanus, assembly GCA_035590275.1. Classification (NCBI taxonomy): domain Eukaryota; kingdom Metazoa; phylum Chordata; class Aves; order Falconiformes; family Falconidae; genus Ibycter; species Ibycter americanus. The sequence goes on from JAVJGI010000040.1 coordinate 11,152,533, forward strand.
ATTTCACTGTGCAATTCCATCCCATAGAGCTGGGAGTGTTTTTAGATCTTGTAATACTCATGCAACTCTATTCCTTCTATTTTTTCCTAATACTCCTATTCCTAATTAGTCAGGTCTGGTTTTAGTTTCAAAGTTTATGTTTCGATGTCTAGTATTTTCACCAGGAATTTTGTTAGTTTACAAAAATACATCTGTTCATAACCTTCTAATGCACCCTTTAAATACTATAAGAAGACTATGACAATGCTGATCTTTCTTTCCCTCCCTCCCTTTAAAATAGAGTTTAAGAATTGAACCTTGTTAGGCTGAAATTCACTGTCATGCTCATTCTCTCTATTCTTCCAAATGCATCTTGTTGCTAGCTGAAGACTGAAGGGAAGATGTGTGATGTTATCTCATTTACAGAAGGGGAAACTAGGAAGCCTAAGAGAAGCCTAGCAGCAGGAAAGGAAGCAAGTCTTTCAAAACCAGGATAGTTGCTCTCTATGCTGAGCTACAATGCTTTTTTAAATTTAGTTGTGCTAAATAAAACCATATAGTCTAAGATATCATTAGGACAGAGGTAGTGATCTTAAAAAATGACAAAGAACTACACTCTTTAGAAGAGCAGTGATGTTCACACAGTAACAGGAAGAAAGAAGACAATAAGATTTGATGCAGTATTTCTAATATGTTAAAAGTCTGCAGGAGGGAAAACTCAGAATGCAAGCACTCACATTTTCAGTTTCTTCCTGTGTTTTGTTTTGAAAAAAATTGTGAGGTTCAAGTTACACAGCTTGTCAGTACCACATTAAAAAAAAAAAAAAAAAAAAAAGGCAAAAGAATCAAAAACATCATACCTCAACTACATAGCCCAGATCTCGAACATAATCTCGCTCTGTCTCCACTAATTCCTGTAAGACATAGCTATAATGGAAAGAAAATGGTGAACACTTATTTCACCAAAAAGCAAAACAGATTCTTGAAGAGTATTAATAGCATAGAACTTTCTATACATTTGCAGTCACATGTTTGATAAACAGAGCTGGAATGGAAGAATTAACGCACATTCTTTCTAAGCAAGATGCTGCTTTGACTCTGGAACTGGAGCAGGCTTACTTCTGTTTATCTCAAGTCAGGTGTTTTCTTACATGTGTCGTTAAAATTAAACATTGAACTAATGTTTAAAATAAAATGCTATTATGTCTCTGGTCTGGAGACTTAAGTATATGACTTGTTATTTCTACCCACAGATTTAAATAATTTTGAAGCCAGGCATGTTTTTGTTCTACCATGGTAACAGTTTACTACTACAGAAAGAAATTAAGAGCATGGTGGAACAGAAAAAGGGGAACGCCCATTTTTTTGAAGCCTAATAGCCCTCTGAACATTTAAAGATCAGCATCCTCCTGAGTAACTCTGAGATTGACATGTGACACAAGTCAAATACCAGTATGACTGAAACTGAACATCTCAGGAAATTGAAACTGCAACTAATGTTTAAGAAAAAAATTTTTCTTTGCATAATGTGACTACATGCTTGACACCTAACACATCCTCCCCCTTTCAGACTAACAGCTTCTCCTTCCAGCTGAAAATGGACTACTTTTAAACATTTCATTTCTCTTTTCCAAACATTGTAAAAAACAGAGTGAAAATGTGGTCTTACTGTCGCCTTTTTAAGGAGCTGGATTTTCTTTCTTCCATCTCATCTATGGGTGATGAGGAGGACAGAAGAGAATTATCTGAAGGGTTGAAAGACGGACTGCTACTGTCACCTTGATCTACCAACAAGGAACTTGGACGGTCCTCCAGGGCCTGAGAAGGTTTTCAAGACAGACAGCAAACAATGATTTATTTCCCCTTTGTTGACAAGACACTTACATGCAGCTGTATATGGGAACCTATGGGAGATCAATTATTGTAATGTATCTTGGCAAAGGAGGTCTCAAGCTTCTAGGAAATTAGCCAACAACTTGGCTTTCCAGGACAGACAACCTAATCTTACAGAAGTGCGTTTCAGATATGTCAGTCTTTCCTGCACAGGAAAAGAACAGAGTTCAGCTGGTTTCATCAGGAAGGGCTGAAAGTCAGACTATCCTGCTCAGGATGTAAATACTTCTATAGTGGAAGCTACACAATGTGTGCTTATTGATGGGGACTAAATTGTATTTGTCATACTTCGGTTCTGGCATATGGAAGTTACTATCAATAATAAATAGGACATCTTTAAAGAAAATTATTTTGATGTTATATTTTTTAACACAACAGAAGTGACATTCTTTGTCAGACGTTTTGTTTATCATATTAACTAGCCAATATACTGACCCATTGAAGAAACTGACAACTACTACACTGTCAACGTTGCTTTTGAGCTTCATGACACTTCAGATCCTAAGAAAGAGTCCCTCTCTCTTCTGCCAGATACACTGTCTCCCTTGTATAGACTACACAGGCGTCTATTTGTATAAAAGACAGAGAAGCCGTGGGAAAAACAATACCCACAAGCTTCTGTGAAGTATTTACTGGACGACTTTGATTCAAGCCCATAACATTGGATCAAGCTACAGTTAAATATCACATTTTCCTTGCATGTGATACAGCCTTTAATGGAAGACACATTTACTTCACCAGGGTGGGGTTCAGCTGTAATCTTTTTCCTTTCCCTACAAAATGTAAAAAGCCAATAAAGATATGACTGGCCCAAGAAACAGGGGAAGCTGACCCTTGGCTAAAATTGTGAAATGAGAACATCTCCATCAGGGACTATACGCATGGATCATTAAGTTATATCCACTGTCAGGCTGCCTGAAAGACACATGGGCTATCAAACTTTCAATTTGCAAAAGACTGTGTTGAATTTTGCCACAGATTACTGCTTATTCACCCTTCTGGTGCAAAAGAAGTAAAAAGCAAAGTTGATATTCTAAAGAGAGTGCAGAAATTATTTCATGTAGTTATGTGAAGTGTAAGTCTTTCTGAATGAGGAAAGATAAAATAGAAATTAAATTTTCTCATTCTGAAATTCAAAGCTGCTTAAATTTAGAATGATCTTGGGAAATAGCAACCTCTGGTAACATGGGGCTGCCATGCTGCAATTCTCTGTAGTTTTCACAGCAGCACTTCCACTAACCCCAACAGGGTCTATGTTGCAAAAGCAAGACTTAAAGGTTTTGAGGGAGTCACAGAATTGCTGAGGGACCTCTTGAGACCATACAGTTGAACCTCCTTGCTCAAACAGGGTCAGCTATAGCAGTTTTTCCAGGACTGGGTCAAGCTGGGTTTTGAATATGACGGAGGTCCTGTCTGGAATTATCTATACACCCTATCCTTTGTCAATGATCATCTTCAGAAACATAGAAACTTTAAAAAGCTAAAACAAATTCCTCCTACTTATTTTGTTAGCAAACATCAAAAAGCTAGAAAGGAGGCACTAATATGCAAAATGATCCTTTTACTCTTTTAATTATTTCTTCATTATCACATTACACCTAAAAAGCAGCTAGATAGCATAGATTTTTCTGTGTGAGGGTTATCTGCTTTACCGTTGCACCTTACAAGACTTGCTATAAATTTAATTTCAGGGATTCTTCTCATAAAGGTCTACCAAGCTAAGACACTGGGTCTTCGCATTCATTTTGCTGATAGGACATTTTCTTTTTACTAATAGGACATAAATTTCCTGCTGTCTCCTCTCCCTCTTATTTATTGTTTTTTTCTTTTCTCCATAGCCATTTACCTATTCAGTAAGTGCTTTTACAAAAGAGGGCATACAAAACGATCCTTACACCAACTCAGAAAGTGACTTTGGAAACAGACAGCAAGTTTTACAAGTCAAACACATGTAGCTTTTCTTTGAATAGCAAGACAGGACTTGAAGACAAAGCTGCTTTAAACGTATGCATCTTCCAGTTAGCCTCACCATTTTACTTTTGACGAGCTCTTCAATTGCACTGACTAGTTCTGCAGCACTGGGTGTCTCGGAGCTTGTTGGCCGCACCAATAGTCGAGAGGAGGTCTGTGCAATGACACAAAGGAAGGAGAATCCCAGCGTTAGTCTGGTACATGCTCAAGGACCAAGAGGCTTCCTTCACTTCTCTGTCAGACAAAGTTACTCAACAATAACTGTCAGTGTAATATAACACTAATATCATCCCTTGCAACTTGGGCAACTGGAATTGCAAATTTTAAGTAACCCCCATGGAAGTTAAATGCTGGGACAAAACCTCCTGTTCCTATATGCAATAGAAGTCAAGGGAGTATTCTTCATCTTGCTGACTATGATAATACCTGACAAATAGCTACAAAAATCGCCTGAGCCGACCCAATAGACAACAAACAGTTTGTTAATGTATTTTATTGCTGGTTAAACAAAGCAACAACTGCAGAAGAGTAACAGGAACAAGAAGACTTGAAATAAAGGAGCAAGCATCATTGAGCTATGAAAAAATACACCAGTAACTTAGGGGCATTTACTTTTCTAAAGGAGCTGGGGTATATTGCCCAGATTCAGAGGGGAAATTGTGCTCACCCATTCCTTGTGCCATCCATTTTCCCCAATGGTATGTGTAGAGCACAGAAGATCTCTGGCCTCATAAGCTATAAAATGCCAGTTTATAGATACAACTAAAGGTAAAAGGTGTTCACAGTAAAGGATTCTGGGAAAGGGCCTTTAAGTTCAGCCTCAGTAATTTGCAAACAGTGTTGTTTGCATATTACATCTATCATTAAATAACTGGAAAGTGGAAACAGGGTGTAATATGAACCTTACTTCATATTACAAACAGCACAGTGAACGCCATGTAGCACAGGGTAAGCTGTCCTGCAAATGTTATCAACAAACTGGACAAAGAAATGGCACATATAATGACTTAACACAAGAGGTTCTGCTCAAATCAAGCACGAGTGTAACAAGGCTCCCCATAAATCAATACAAAAAAAGAATATACAGATTTTAGGTAGCTAGCCTTGTATTTGCCTTATTCGGGAAGGAAAACAGGGGTTGGGTAAGCAAAGGAAATACAGACAACTTTATATGGAAAGATATGGGAACTGAGCCAAAGCAGAGACAGAACACAAGTCAACATAATGCTGCATCAGAGTTTACAAAAAGAGAAAACAAAAAGCAAAAGTAATTAGTTTCATATTAACACAACTGTTCTTGAAACTTCAATACTGCTTATCCGAAAATTGAATGCAAACAACTCGCAAACTGCCATCAAATGCAAATCCATGAAGTGTGCAATGATTCTATTGAATGGTAGAATGCATACTGTGCAGATGAGCTCTTAGGGGAGAAAATGGTTGTGTTATTTAGTGATACTAGACAAATCAGCATGGCCTAGCACATGACGATTGCAGGCACACCAAAAACTGAGCAATCCCACAGCTAGTGTGCCTTTTAAGCAATTGTATGCTCCTGACATCTGAATGTTGACCATGTTTTCCAAAGCTGAGCCTGTATGTGGGTTTTCACTTTGGATGTGGAGCTCAGCTTAGCCTTACAAAACATTGGCAGTGTTGGAATCAGACTCTGGTCAAGGTCCCTTCTCTCTTTTATTGCTCTAGGGGAGTATATGGGGTGTGACTGTTAGTAAAACTTCAGAACTGGTTCGTTTCCCGTTCATGTGGTTGTATCACATATTATCTGAAAAAGAAGGAGCTGTATAGATGAAGTCTGCCTGCTGACCTTCCCGATGACATACTTTGGGAGCAGAATACACCCCTTGCCCAGAAAACAAGGGAAGGTAAAGGCAGCAACTGAGCACGTGCAAGTATGAGATGCTGCTGTAGCCCACAGTGGGCTGGGTAGGGAGGGAGAAACCCAGAGAGCAGGGAGTTTCCAGCACAGAGCATAGACCAGGAGCCCCGGAGAGGAAGAAATGCTTGCAGCGAAGCACAGACGAAAGCCAAGCCTCTGAGGTCACGGAAAGGAGGAGACATTCCTTGGGATCCAGAGGAGCTGAGCGCAACCCAAGAAACCACCGAGTGTGGCAGGAATGTGAAGGAGGACTCCACCCAGAAGGCAGCCAACTGGGAATTTGTTTGCAAGCCTTTTATTAAACAGTAACTCCATCAACAGAGCCAACTGACTTCTGCTGGGTAAAACTTTGCTCTGGCTTCTCACTTCTGTGTTCCAGTAAAGCATTTGCTTTAGGTACTGGAAACTGGTGGTATGTCTTGGTGTGTGGAGTTCAGGGAGGCACACACAACCTACCAGGCTGCCACATGAGGGGACTTTTTTGCCTTCCACCACGCAGTAGGACAGATACTGCACAAAAACAATGCACCACAGGTGAATTACTATTGATGTTTTGAAAAATTATGGTATGATACTAACTTTATGAAATTTTAACTTCTCAGAAGCCTTCTTTAGAATGCAGTTTTAGCTACTTTAGAAACTGTCCCAGCGTGTTTTTACTGCAGTGGGTGCATGTTAATCTCTTAAGAAGTGAAAGTAGTATTTACTGCGGATTGAAAGCTACTCAGAGCCTCTTACTCTGCTGTGGTAAGGGTCTGACTTTGCACCAGAAATGCAAAAGTGAGGGGACACTAACAGACATACTCCTTCACATAACTGTTCTTGCTGTGTAAGGAGGACATATAAGCAAAATCCATTTTTCTCTGGAGAACTTTTTATAAGACTTGCATATCAATTTTTTTATATCACTGAAGAGACATACAAATATGGCAGCTTATCAGGAACTTTAATGTATTTTCACCAACATTTTTTTTAATTTTATTTCGAAGCCTCAAACTGAGATTGTTGTTTTCTAGCAATAAAATATTCTCTCAGGTCTAAAGGCTGGCCTATTTTTGCTTGTTCTGCTTAGGACTATTTCCCCAATATATTAACTCCCCAACTCATATATTACACTTTTTCATGTAAGGAAAACATGTAGGAATTAAATACACGTAGAGCATAGCGGTCAGCAATTTTGATCTTACAAACAATATTTTCAGGGATGAGGGTGATCCCCACTGAAAGGCAGTGTTTTTAAAAGGAAGAAAAAAACCCAGAAAGAAGTAAGATCAGCCAAAGTTATCAAAAACATCTGCATCACTGAGAAGAACAGCAAGTACCCAGCCACAAGATTCACTAACAGCATTCAGTGCTACAGATTACAAATTTTAAGCAGCAAAATCAGAAGCAAGCAGTAATATGTGTATTTGCTGCATGTCTAGACTGTTTGCATTCTAAAAATCTCTATATCCAGGCTTCGTACTTGTCCTCTAAATGTTTGATCCAGGTTGAAAATTGAAATAAACCCTCTCAATGCATCAACATAAGAAAAACAGATTATATTTAAGTAAGATTTCCTTCATGCAGTTACTACATATATCCAGAATTTCCTTACTGATACAAAGTTTTTACCCTGGCCTTGTAAAAACCAGCTGGATTATTACCCTTATTTGGATATTAACATCTTAGAACACCTTTTTCTCAGGCATCAAAAAAAAAAAAAAAAAAAAAAAATAAGGGAAAAAAAAACAAATTGAATAAAAAAACCCCAACACCTTAGATTTTATATTAAAAGTTCCTTCTGCTGAGGCATGTACATTTTTTTCCCCCTGAACTGAGGCAATCCAAACTAGTAGGGCTTGGTGAACAGCCTGTGATCTAAAAAGCTTATGTACAACTGTTAGTTTCTCCAGATAAAAAACTTTGCAAATAAAGTTTAACCTCAGTACCCAAAGGTATGACTATAAAACAATTACATTCTAATCACTAAATATGGCATCATCCAAACAGATATAAATAGGCCTGCAAACACGCAAAGTGGCCCATTTCTACATTCAAAGTGCCAGCAGAAAATTTTCTGCACTTGTGCTTTTAAAATAGAGAAGCATTTAATTCACACTCTTTCCACAGGAAACCCTTTTAATGTTGTCTAAAGTGACATAGGGACTATTTCTGTCAACCACAAAGCTGCATTACATACGTTACAGAGACTTGTGGAAACAGGAGAAAAACTTGTGCAAACATAGATTGTGCAAACATAGGTTATGTCAACATGTGAAGCCTTCCCTGCTTCCTCCTCCTACCTTGTCATCCTGCGAGTCAGGCTGGAGAAGACTGTGCTGCTGAATTGCCATCGGAGGAGGAAGTGGTACAGCATCTGCTCCCTCCTCACCTTCCTCCTCTCCGCAGCTCTGCATGCCCGAAGAGGATGACTTGGAGAGAGTGCCACTGCTCAGCCCCTCATTCCGACCTCTCTGTAAATAAAACCAAGACGTTCATGCTTTGTTACTTCCCCAACAGCACAAAGCTTGTGATTACAAGCTTAAGTCTGTTCTGTAGATTCACCCCTCTCCCAACAAGTTAAGATGATACTGCAAACACAGTGCAACTGCTCAACAGAGTGGGGGAAAAAGCAGATGCCAAAGATATTTTTCAGTGTCTGGTAAAAGCAGATGGATTGAGACACTGAGAACAAGACATTCAGCTTGAAATTTACTACAGGGAAGTGTTACCAAAGCCATGCTTGCTTTCCAAGTTCAGTTCTGTAAAAAGCCACGTTCCTCTAACTTCAGAAACTCAAGAACTTTGTATCTGAAGTACCAACCCTTACAGCAAGACCTCTAAAGGATATAAACCCCCGCTATTACAACATTAAGTATTTTGTCAATTATCCTTTCTGCCCCTTCCCCCTTTAAGCAGTGAGAGCAGACTGCTTGCATAATTTTTACAGTTGTGTTGAAAGACAGTCCTTCCAATTATACAAGCAATATAATTTCAACTAGCCAAAGTTTAATGTAATTGATCTCACAGGATGATTTAACTACCTTTAAAGGAAGACAGCACAGATGGTTATTGCTTTTTCCTGACTTTAAGGCACTGGCCTTAGGTTTTCCTTCACTCACAGAAGTACAGAATAACAGACACTTCCACTACAACTGCGTCACAGAGGGCCTCTTTCTACAGCCTGACATTCAAGGACAGAGGCCAATATTCCTTCCCAAACCACACCTCCCAATTCACCATGCTGCCAAGTCTCTAGTACTTTTCTTTTCCTACATTTACCATATAACTTCACTGATGTTCCAAGCTTGCAGCAAAATATGTCAGGAGCAAGAAAAAAAGATGTACTACATAATTAATTGGGCATCTGAGACCACTTTTCTGTACAATAACTACCAAAACCACTAGTCAGATTCAAGCCTGGTAGAAGGGAGTAACTGTATAGCATGCAAGTTGCTGTGCCCTTGGAAACAGTAAGATGCCGTTCATTTCAGCCTGAACCATAGGTTTGTAACAGAAGGGAATCTGACTGTCTGCACCTAACTGGAGACAGGCTTTGCTCATACATGAGTTCCAGGCTTCAAAGGACGGGCACGTGTTTGTGGGAGGAAGGGAGGCCTTCAACAGATGTCCTTGGTGGCAAAATCCGGAATAGTTCACAGTTTCCTTCCCTCCAATGAAAACTGCTGTGTTTATTGTTTGACCAACGGTAACTACCTTTTGATTTGAAGGGCCAGTAATTCTTCTGTGCTCTAACTCTTGCTCAAGGTGTACATACAGTTTTAAGCAGTTAAGCGGCTCTCCCTATATTTTCCTTGATTCATCAACAGGAAAAGGAAAGGAAATACAAAATGACCTGATTATTCCCAGAACATGAAGCACTTTTACTCACAAAGCTGCTTTCCTAAGTGGGATAAGAGAGCAAAGCCAAAACACAACTTTTTTACTCTCCCATTTCTCCTTTTTAACTAGAGATCCTTCTCCACAGAGCTATCATACTAACACTCTGAATGCAGAAGGGCACAAACTGTGCCTGGCATTGTACTTACACAGAGTACAGCAGTCATCAAGAAGGAGCACATGGCACATGCCACTTTGATCAGCTGCTGAACAGCCAATCGAGGAGACAACCTTCACCTGACAACATGTAGTTCTTTGAAAAACATAAAAACATGTCTTGGGAAGCTGCCCTGAACACTTACCTCTTCAACAGTTTCATCTTGTGGGGTTGCTGCACTATCATCAGAGTCCTTCTGAGAGCCTGCATCGGCACTTTTACGAACCTCTCTACTCTTCTTATGCTTGTGGGCCAGTTTTTTGACATGCCCATCTGCTTTCCCACTGCTCAGACGCCTCACAGGACTGGTAAGCCACTTTCTCAAAGTGTTGCCAGGGCGCTTGGGGCCCGGGGAGCTCTGTGCACCAATCATGTGGGGCTGAAGGGATGTTACCGAAGCAGGAGGACTGGCATCATTACTGGAGACTGAAAGGGAGTCTGGAAAAAGAACAAGGGGAGCATTTTAAAGCTGAAACACCGGTGAGAAACAAGGCAAATGACATATGTAATCATGGGTATCAGATTGGATTTATGGACGAATTGACCAGATTATTTTTAAGTAACCTGGCTTTAACGACACCACAACTTATCAGTGTTCATGCTGCATGTGGCCACCCACACATAAACACCATTTATATGCTTACAACAGTCAACCTTTATTAAGTCACTCCTGCCTCGACTGCAATTCATACTTACCGCTGCTGATACTTATTTGATATTGTATTATATGTTCTATATGTCATCTGACTTCATGGAAGGATATGCTTGGTTTATCTTTTAATGTATACTGCTTTGAGCATGGACATGAAGAGTAAAAATAATTGCCTCAATAAGAGAAGTAAATTATTTTTCAAACACCAAATTCTACTACAATGCTCCAGTTTGTTTATTTTACTTATTTCCCCTGCCCTTGGAAAAAGGGGAAGAAGAATCCAGAAAACAGCTGAACATCTGCCTTTTGCTTAAATCTTCTCAGACTTTTGGCTGTTGTTTTGTTTGTTTTTTAAAAAGGCACAGAACATCAAAGTTTAAAAGCCCATTTGTTCAAATCTCAGGATGAGCAGTATTTCTCAGCACGACAATGCCTTAAGTTCTGTAGTCTAACAAAGGACACACTTTTGTCAAGCCATAGTTGCATGTGCATGAGGTCAATACCACTTTCCCACTGAGGCTCCTGTCACTTGAACTGGACTGTATGCTTATGATAAACACCCACTGGTTATCTGTTGTGAGACCACATTATTTTTTTTTCCCCAAGCAGTACAATTCTTTTTCCCCTAGCAATTCTGTTTTCCTGAAATCATACTTTTTGTTTGGACACGTTCTCATAACACCCCTCCTATGAATACCATCTACCACTAGGGTGTTAACAAGACTCTCCTAGGTTGTCACATGTAGGTTTTTCCTCCTCCCTGTGTGTGCACTTTTGTAGATGGGTAGTTTATATAAGGATGACCTAAGTAATGTTTTGTTGAATGTTTCTACTGCTGGGAATTAAATGCAGTGCTTGTGTTCCTTCTTGAAGCTTGACACAGATGTTCAGGTCACCTCTTCTGGCAGCTTTTCTGTAAGAGGCATATTGCCAGTCTGACCAGAGGCAGTTTGAATTTTGTAGAATAATATGGTCACATTTATGCAGCAATACACTTCACTGTAAACACCCAAATGCCTTGGATGCACACACAAGTATGTTAGCCTGCTCTGTTTCCATAGAGCATTAAGTGCAAATTAAAACTTTGAACTGAGATGGGGAGACATAAAATGTGAATGTACTAAGTTTGGACTTTTTATTTTTCCTTCACTGTTCAAGCTGTTCCAAAAAGGGCATCCAAAATTATGATCTATCAGGCTTTTTGTCAAGATTTTTCTCTATTCTAATAAAACCCAAGTGGCATGTAACCGTTAAGACACACCAGGTCTGATGCCACGAACTCCTGTAGCTTATACTGTATGAACACATACATAATAATTGCTATTAACCTCCACTTCCATCATGTTTCCATAAAGAGAAGAAGATAAACAAACTTCATAAAGCATACTTTCAGTCTTACAAGCTAGTTACCAAAACCTTAAAGCAAGTCACCCAGAATCAGGATTCACCTGCACAATTATCTTCTAGCCACAGCTGTAGCTGTCTGTATCTGGGTAAGGAGACTTCCTGTAATGCCATTAACATGGTTTCAAGGCTTTAAGTAATGGGTACTACCAAAAAACAGATGCACAGTTAGACTAGTCAGTTTTGCCTTTAAATCTAAAGATAGCAGTGCCACATAATTACCACATTATTTTCTTGTTGAAGCAGGAAACATAAGGAAGATAATTATCTATAACAATGGTTTTCAACTTGCAATCTGAGTATTGCTCAAAGCCTCTGGATTACTGCTTAAGGGTTCTCAGCACATCCGTAAGACAGATCAGCCTACTAGCCATCAGCATCCACATCATGACAGATATTTTTTTACTTTATTTAAGGGCGGGCGGGGGGGGAAGTGGTCTGCTTATTAAAAAAGTTCCAAACAAAACTCACAACCATCTGCAAGCTCTCCACAGGAATCCAAACAATCTCCTATTAAAACTCTGTAAGAAGTTAGTTATGACCGCTCTTTCACCAAACTCAACTTTACCTTTATTGTATCATGCGTTTTTTAATTTTTATCAGATGCCTCGTTTCAGAAATCACAGCAAACACCAGCTGATGGGTATTTCAATAAATAACCTTCTGTCACTCTGCTAGTGGAACACAGAAGAGGAGAGAACAGTGCTGGTGTTCTTGTAAATAAGTTTCTTAAAGCACAAACTAAATGCTTTGTCTTCAAGACTCCCAAGCTTGAAGATGTTTAAAATCACTCAGCCAAGTTTTTCTTTCATTTGTATATATTTTTCCTCCCAATAAGGGTTCATACAAGTTCCTTCCATACAGATAAAATAGAGCACATTCACTTGTTTACAAAAAAAAAAAGAGCAATTAAGCCTTCACAGAAGTTCACCATGTACTGTTTTGATTTTTGTATCTGTTGCGTTTCTTTCCTTTACAATTACTCCTTTCTAAGAAAAAGGCAGTGTGCTGGTGCAGTAACTGATTGTGCAAGATTTACTTTTACATAAACATGCCTATCCCTAAGCGTGTAACATGCCTGCAGCTAATAAACCCAATTTTGTTTTTATAAAACCTGTGCTCCACCTCCTCAAATTATCACCCATCCTTTTGACAATCAGCACTTAGCGACTACTGAATTCCTTGTAAAACCAAGCAGTACAGCACAGAGCCCCTAAACCCGTGGAAGACGGGTATTTTTGTCTGACTGCACTTCTGCTGTACCACTCCTGCTCTTAACCCAAGTCAGCCAAGACTGGGGGCAGGAGGATGGAAGAGAGCAGGAAGGAATACATACACTCCGCTCAAGTGGAGAGGATCTGAGAGACAAAAACAATGTTAGCCAGACATCTTTCGCAGCACATACTTTAGCCATATCCTCCCACACAGCATTAGTTTTCATTTGGCGTGCAGCATGTAACTGCTTCTCATCTTCTCTTCTGCATGATTTAATACAAAATACTTATTGAAGTATTATTAGGGCTTCAGGGAATTATAAAAGTGGACAAAGTGTAATTAGTACACCAAAATGATAGCACTGTTCCACTTTGCTCTTCAAAGCATGAAAGCACTGGGTGAGAAGGAAAAGCTTAAAATGAATAAAAATACTGCATTGCCATAAAAACATCAGCTTAAATATAAAAATTTTAAAAAGGTGTTAGAAAAAATAAAATTAAAAAATAAATAAATAAGCAGAAGAGGTTTAACATCACCAGTGTTAACCTGAAATGAATACCAACCCACTAGCCTTTTCAGAGGTCAGACCTCATTTTCTGCCCTTCCTTAAATTTGCAGAAACCATCCCTACAGCCTCAGAGGTGGGTGCTAATACTTACTACAAATATACCATGCCAGTATTTTCCCAGTGAGACCATTTACCATATATTTTCCCATCCCATCCCAGCTGAACAAAGTTCCGGATTCTCCAGTTCTCACCCTCATCCACTTCCTCAGGAGACCAGTTACAATACTACAGCGCAGTCAAGAAAAAACCTAGGTGCTCAAGTTCATGTATTTATTTAGAGGCATTGCCAGATCCAAGCATTAGGGAGTATCAATATCCAATACAGGCATTTTCAAGAGTAAGGAAAGACCCTTCACCTTCAGTATGAGAACAGCCACACAGGGGTGTCTCATTTCCCCCTGCCCCTTCACTATATACTACTTCTATCTATATAATTAGGGATACAGACTCAGTTTGATTGATTACCATGCTTGGGATTGTTTACACTAAATTGGCTTTGTTTCCTTTATGACTACATAGCAAATTGTTTTTCTAGGGTTGCTCAAGAATATTTTATCACTAAAACATGCTAAGACGAGAAAGGAGTATTCCAAATTAAACCAAGAACAACATGGACTTTTAAAACCAAACCAGATGGAATAAATTTGGGGTATGCTAACCCCAACTGTGTTTCAAGTACAGTAAACTGTCTAGTGAGTGTCAGATTCCCTTTTAGAAAAAGATAACTGCAACAGATGGCCATCTTAGAGTAAAAAAAAAAACCCCAAACCAACACACATATAACGATCATAACCAGCAACACCAATCCAACAAGAAACTATCAAATTTAATAAAATTGCTATTTGCTCAAGTGGAGACAGCTTTGTAATTCAATAAAGTATTTTAAAAAACCTAATGGATAGACTTTGTTTTATAATTCATAGCCACAATAAGAAAAGAAGGCATTTAACTGCCATTTCCCTCAAAGTAAAAATCACATATGTTGCTGTGGTGGTGAGGTCAGAGTTCACTGAGAGTCCATAAATATATTTTTGAAGCTAAAGAAAAAGGGCAGGCAGCATGGGTTCTGACACCCTCAAACTAGAAGATAAAGTTACCTCCAATGAACAGGCAAATTTTTGAAACTAGAAGGGAAATGGGAATTCTCATTCTAGTCCCAGCTTTCTTAACACTAGAAACATGCACATCTGTGATTAATAAACTGGGTTTTTTCCCTAAAAAATAAATCAGCCATGTTAAGCTAGTTGATGACTTGAAAGACTCTGCTTCATATTAACTATTTCCATATTGCCATTTTTAGAGTTTTGGTATTTACAAGGAGTGCAAGGGGCTACAAAGACCTGACTCCTTTACATAGGGAATCACACCAAGTCTGATGTCTGCTCTGCACCTCTAAACCCAAAATTCTCCAAACCCCAAAATAAGACCATTTCACCATGCCTGGACTACAAAACAGTAATGGGACAAGGAGTGAAAAATGAAGCAAAGCAAACCTAGTGACTCTGACTGGCTTGTCAAACCACCACTGCAGACCTGCTATTTACCATGAACTTTAGGGACCAAAAAGCCCAGAAAAATCCATCACACAGAGCAATTAACCAGCTGATCAGTAAGATTTTATGCAGGTACATTACAAATTATATGGGGAGAAGAGCTGCTTCTTGGTTCAAAATGGGAGTGTGATCTACACTGATGAACGTGCAAATTTAATATGCGAATTGGAAACAGCTAGAGTTCAGTGATCTCCCCAGCCCACAGCCACCTACAAGCAAACATGCCCCAATCTGAGCCAAGTCATCATGCCACCAGAGGAAGCAAAAATACTTTACAAGCATCTAATGACAAATGCCCATAAAACGCCGCCCATGTACACAGTCATCATCTGTTATTAGATGAGATGGGGAAAGGTTGATAAAAAGAGTGAGAGGTTTATTTTATTTGTGGACACACACGTGCATAGTTTCTGCCAGGGAACCACTTTTGAAGTAGGATGCTATCAATCTGCCATGTACACGACCATCCAGATACTTTTGTACGTGTCAGGAATTTTATTTCTCTCCTGCCAGGTATCCTCTTTAGACTATGCTCACTGCGTATTTTTTGTAAACCAATACTGGTATATACATCAAAAGGCATTAGATGCATTTCAACTTTAACAAGCCACCAAACCAGCAGTTACCATTTAAAGATGATGCAGTTTGAGTGTTATCAGGCTTGCAAATGGAGAATTTCCACCATGCCCTTTGGGAAGCATGAGTTTCACTTACGATATACAGATAGTGCAGGAATTTTCATGAAACTAGTTTCTTAAAAATAACCACAAAATGCAGATATCTAGTACTTAATACATAAAAGAAAATCCTTCAATCACAATTGTGTTTGGAGTGGAACAAAACACACTCACTCTTCGTCTCCGGTCAGCAAACCTTTCCCGCTTTTTATTTCAAGTTATGCATTATGCTGAAATAGAATTTGCAGTATTTTCAGTGTGTGAATAGACAAAGAGTTCAACTCCTTAGCAGATCTTCCCTGATTAGTGAGTTATCTATACTAATTTTGACTGATACAGACACTAGTCCAGAACACTTGGATTTAGGTGTGTTCAATAATTAAGTCCTCCAAGTCATCAAAAGCTGATTGTGTTAGTATCAGCCAAACATGAATTCTAAGCTTGAGGCTACATACTCTTCAGCTTCTCCTAATGAGATACTAAACTGCCTCACATGCATGTCTGCAAGTAAAAAAAAAACCCATCCTCTCCCCAAGACAGACACTGTCATCTGAATAACTTCTGAAGGTCTTTCTGAAATTGAGAAAAGTCATCCAATAGACATATTTGCAACAGCACTAGAGAAAGGAATGAAGAAAATATCTGATTAAGGCCCCAAAATAATATATTGTTCATTGAAGTTAGAAAATTAGTGGCATATGCCTGAAAGGTTTAATACATTTATGTTTTACTATTCTTTTTCTTTTTTTTAATATCCTCTCCTGTCTTCCTACCCCATGAATGTTAAATCAAGGGTTTACACTTAAACGTTTAAATAAGGCATGATACTGTGCCAGAAAAAAACCCTTTTCCAGGTTAACAGAAGTAGTTCTGTTTGTGCTCCCTGGAATTCAGACCGCAGGGATACAAACCCCCAAACCTAAATCCTGTGTATTACTACAAGCACACAGCAGCACTACAGAAGGGAAGAGTGGACTTCGTGGGGCATTTCATTTTTTGCAATAAGCTGTTATTCTCTCCTATTTCTGGAGAGGAATATATTTTCTGTCACAAATAGGAAGTATTAAAAGTTACTCACACTGCTGAAGTTTTGTTTCACAGTTTGTGAAAACCACAAGCTTCTAATAGATTAAATCTCAGCTTCCCTGTACGCAGCTTTTATTTTAAAAGGCAATGTCTTGATCTGAGCTCCACTCTTTTGATCACCTGTTTGCTCAGATTTAGACAGCTACATCCACGTGCCTGGCAGGACATGCCAAGGACAAATTTTTGTCCTTTAGCACTGTTTTCCAGTCAAGCTCTCGCTCTGTGTCAGTACACTGAGTCCCCCTGTCTTACCTCTCTACAGATCAAAGCAAGCACCCTGATCATTTTAATACAATTATCTCCCCCTGGAAGGGGTGTGTGTATTTCTGCTAACCACTAACTGCATAGGGGCTTGCATGCTTTTACAGAAGAGCTGATGAACAGAGAAGCTGACGTTCTAATTTTCAGACAAAGTTTTCTCCTTTTCGTTCACAATCTCCAGTGAGTTTCTTTGGGCTGACTGGGGCCATCAGCTAGTTACTTATCTCTTGCACTTCACATTATTTCACATCACCATGAAGGAGCACATAACATTATTTGCTCTGCAGGCCTGCAACAGGCAAGATTTTCATTGACAGATTTAAGTTACATACTAACAGTTAATTCCCTCATAGAGGCTGACACATACCATGTAATTAAGAATATTAAGGGGACATCTTTCTTTCATTAAATAGTTGTGAAAGTTCTTCAGTGCAAACAGAGAAATAAAACAAGAGAAATAGTGCTTTTCTATTATTAGAAAGCAAGTTTTCCCACAGCACCAGTGTAATTTCCCCATTTCCCTTTAAATTCGGTAGCTTTTAAGATCAATTTTGCACTGAGACGTTTCACAAAGTCTCAACTACATCACCCGTTTTCAGAGTGTGGGTGTTTTGCAGCTTTAACTGCAGTAACATATATTTTAAAATAAAGTCTTTATATGCTATTTTTGCCAGATGCCTTGCATCAGCAAAATCCAACTACTTTACAATGACTGAAGCAGAAGATCAGCTGAAGGCATGGACCATCCACTCCTCCCTCCAGAAGAACGGATGCAGCCAGCGCGGCGAATGCCAGGAACGACCCTGTCCCACCCCAGGGCCACTGCCCCCATGCTGCGCTGAGCTGTGGAAGAGCTGCACGCAGCCCTTGCCTCCAGCCTGTTCCCTGCTACTGTTGCTGCTGCTCAACAGTTGAAGATCTCAGCAGAAGAAACTGGTTGAGGGCACAACACAGCTCCTGAAGCAGTGGGAGCTGGCAGCATTAGCTTCCTTCCAACTGCTCCAAGTTACAGCACTCCCCGCCTTCGACAAAACCAAGCAGCAAGCTGGTGGGGAGAAGTGGAGTCTCAGCCAAAGAAGGAAAAGAGTGGAGGCAGAAGCTTTGGGCTTGGGGCCTCGTAGGCAGTGCTGCTGCTTAAGACACTAGACAGAGAGTTTTGCTGACTGTTGACAAGCTATTTGTCTCATGCACGCTGCGTGCAACCTACTTTTGAAGAGCCATGCTGTGTGATGTGAGCAGCAAAGACGCAGCTCTGCTCTTGGTGGAAAGCTGTATGTCACACGCTACAACTGGGAACCACGACCGACAAGATCTGTGATAAGCAGTCTCAGATTTTAATTGGGACAGCTGCACAATTGATTTCTGCTCATCTGTTACTGGGCTGTAGGGTTTTATCATCTGCTACTTTAATTTTTGCTGCAAAATAATTTTTTGCTCAGAAATGGATAAAAATAAACCCCAGTCCTAGAAATACAGCTCTGAAGCAGCGCAGCAACTTACCTGACACGTGTGCAGATGAGGAAGATTATGAGCACATATGAAACAAAAACATCCATATCAATATAGGTAACAGCATGGCCAACCAAAGGGAGAAAAAGATGCATTCAGCAAGCCCTCAGCTTTACTGAAGGCAGAGAAAGCTGTGGGGGAAGGGAGGGAGAGAAGCAGGTCTGCAGAAGTTGCATTAGGAAGAATCACGATCTCAGACGTTATTTAAAGCAATGCATGCCATGCTTCCCTGTGCAAAAGCTTAACAATGCAGAGCATTCCAATGGGAGAAATTTATCCTATGCAGATTTTAAAACACCCTCCACTACTCCAACAAAAAGGCTGCATATTGACTAAGATATTCCAAGCAAGTCTGATCTCAAAAGGAAATAGGGGATGCACAGTTCTACTGGTACACTTCTGCAATTGAGAATATACACACCAATAGGGAGGAAATTAGCTTCCACCACCTTATAAAAGTGGTAAAAACAAGCTTCACAACTATGAAGACAGAAAACAATCTTACATTAAAAAAAAAAAAAAACCAGCATAAAATGGTGAGTCAGAATTATATTTTTTTCTTTTGTCCAAAAGTTTGAAAAAAATTTGAGCAAGTACAACCTCTGCCATGTATTTACAAATGAGTGGCCTCTAGGAAAAGATGAAAGTAGATGGATTTTATTCTCTTTTCCAAATACCTTAAAAAATTCCAACACATGAGAAAACCTCCAAAAATTCTCTAGTAAAACTGAGGGAATATATGATGAGCCAGTAAACATACTTTGAAACACAAAGGGTAGATACTAATAATTGCTAAGCATATCTTCAAGCGTATCAGTAAAGTTCATAAATACAAACAGTACACGGTGCTAGTACTGAGTTACAGAACAAATGATACAAAAGAAATGACTTTATCAAATTTTATTTGTTTAAAAACCCCAAGTTACTAGACTACTTGTACTGAAAAAAATACTTGTTTGCTCTTCACCTACTGCAGTTACATGTTAACCTAAATACACATAGTAATCCAACAGCAATTGTAACAGTCTTTTTTTGTTTTCCACAATCCTCTTGATTCAAAGCAGAAGAGCTCATTAGAACAACTAGCGATTGTTTGGAGCTACAGCTTTAGCAACAGCTGTACAAACACATCAATCTCAAGTTAGGAACTCTGCCATAAGCTTAATAATAATATACTCATATTGTTTAGCTTTGGGGCTATTACAATAACTTTGGTCATTTTCTCCTTCCAAATGTTATACTGTTGTAGCCCTCAAAAAATAAATTGAGAAAATAATTAAAGGAATCGGGAGGGAAGATGGAATGGCTAAAACAGTGATAAAAATAGGTCCTCCAAAAATTCCTATATATATAAAAAAAGTTTCCTCCTTATCCAATTAATTGCTATTAGTGATAGTGATAGAAATTAATTGTACTAACACTGCTTTGCATTGTAAAACATTGACCTTTTCAGTGCACACACTATTGGGAATACTAATGAGCAGAGTGAGCCTCTGCAGCCACACCACTGCTTTCAGTCTCCACACCGCATAACTAGCCGACTGTAGGTGATGACAGACAACTTCCTCCGAGTTCAATCCCACCTCAGTTAACTACATTATCAAGAGCAGACTTAGATGACAGTGATTAGAAACTGAACTGGCTTTAAACTTTTTGTCTTCAGATGGAAATGTAACCTGAGCAATGCAACGAGAGCACACATGATTTTAATAAAGGGCAGTCACACTGGAAATGTAAGTTTTTTTTAAACAGACTCACAGTCAAGGTTGACTAGCAGATACCTATTGAAAGTCATAATGCCAAACTGCTGCAGAGATGCCTTTTCAGGATGAATTATTTTAAAGGATTTAGAAAGGGAAGATACTCCTCCACAAATTCAATCTTGAATAACCACTGAGTTAAAAGGGGAAAGATAACTCCTTGGTATAGATGTATTTTAAAACAAGCAAACTATAAAGTAATGGAGTGACATTTTATCTCAATGTGCAATTAAAATACACTGAGTACTAAAAATGGAATCCATCATTGCTATGTTCGTTAACTTGATTACAGCCTCTTCAGGAATAAGGAATATGAATTTTCTTTGGTGTGATCTAGCCCATACCTCACACGCACACACAAAAAGCGCTTCATTCTGCCATGCAACTTTTCTGTTGTTTTTCTTTCCTTCAATTATTCCCAATAAAGCCTCAGAAGGAGGGTGATGCCATGAACTGACTTGTCCACCGAGTCATCCAAATCTTAGTTCCTCCAGTCATTCCCCAGTTCCCATCCATCTAATATTACCTAAGTGGCCACAGAAAAATGATGTGATAGGATCATGGGAGAGCTGTCCAAAACTGGTTTGGAAGTAGGAATCAAAAGGAAACAAAAAGGTAAGAAAAAGAGCAAACAAACTTATTTTGAAAGGCAATAAACCAGAATTCTTACTGTTTGCTTTAATTAGACATGAAGTGGGGGGAGGGACAGAGATATGTATCAATAATTTCTACAGAACAATAATTACTGCTACAGTAAATCACCTTTTTTAAGTTATAGACTCAAGTGTAAGCCTAAATTTAGGGTCAAAAAAAGTTACCTGGAGGAAAGAAGATAAGGATTTTAATTAGCTTCTATTCCTTTTCCTATTGAATAAACATTTCTTCTTTTCTTGAAATCCTCAGCATTTCATACAATGCATCTAGACAGCTGATCTCTATGAAGCTCTCTTCCTAGGACAAACTACACCATGCAAGTGATCTGTTGGGCAGTGGTGGTTTTTTTCTTTAAACCACTCATTCAAAAAGATTGACTAGAGGTGCCCCATCCCATGTCCAAGTGCAAGGAAACAAGAAACAAACAAACAAAGAAAAAGGTGGTTTAATAAACATACTTTACTATTCTCTGTGGGGAAAACCAACTCTTACGGGGAAGGATTGTTAACATTACTGATGTCATCTTTTCAAAGCTGGATGGAATATACTTACACCACCTAAATTCTGTCCTCGTCATTACATCCACTAAAGGAGAGAGGGTCAGTGCAAGCCTAGATGAGCAAATTCAATGCATTGTTACAGCTGCTTGTAGCCATGTTCAAAGGCAGATCATAAGCACATTGTTCATTACCAGTCTCGCATTGAGCACCTAGAGGAAACTTTCATGTAAGGTGATAGCTCATTCTTATGCTGCTGCCTCACTGAAGTAATTCGTTTAAAATAGAGCTGTAACATAGCAAGAGGGAAATTAAGTTGAAATATGAGTTGAAACAGTTCTGCTTTGCTCAGGTTAAGCCCATCTGTTCAATACAGACTTCTGTCCATGATTTAAAACTGCATGCATCAAAAGTTTAGTTACAGCTATGCTCTGAGAGGTGTGACAAGGACGTAAAGAGGCAGCCACATTTTTCCTGGTATGAAATCAAACTCTACCCTTCTCTTCAGAGTTTCATCAATATTCCTTCCTTCTTCTCCCTCTGGGAAACCCTCTTGGTATTGACGACTCATCTTGCCATCATTTTTTTGAAGCTAAATCTAGAAGTTCTTCACAACAACAGTCTGAATATGCTTCACTGGCAATACACAGGAATAGAGTCATCTTAGCAAAAGCCAAAAATGCTTATATATAAACACTTTTTTCCTATTACAGAAATGGAGCTACAAGTCCTTATTACATGAAGTTTGCATTATAAACCCGACTACATTTCCTTCAGAAGAGAATACATTTTCCTTTTATATCTTTCCAAAACTCTTTAAAAGGCGGAGCTGAGTAGCTAGTTTGACAAAGAGCTGGGGCTAACAGACCCATTTTAAATTACTCTGTTTTCATGTAGTACTTATACAAGGTCAAAGCAGAAAGTACTGCAGTGGAGGGAGCAGACTTCCAAGGATCAGAGGCAGAAGGCTGCCTGGGGCTAACCCCATACACACATCTGATCTACATTGCTGCTCAGTCTTGGTTTATTTCACAATGCAGGTAACGTGCCTGAGAGCTACACGGCATTTTCCAGTCAGTGAAAAGATATATCTGAATTATAAGAGACAAAAATTAGGAGTAGTTAGATGAAAATATGGATAACTCTGGATCTTATCAGCTCACTCAGAGCAAAAAAACCCTGAGCCTCAAATCTTCAGGTTTATGGGTAGGTATGGCAGTTATGAAAGGATACCAGTCTCTCTCTTGCATAAGGTCCTGAAAACTTTTATTTTTTGGGGGGTGGAAGGCAGAGGTACAGCATTTTCTGCTGGATCAACTCCTTGGTCTGGCTGCCTGCGTGATTGCTAGTGTTGATGCAAGAGAAGCAGCTGGATCACATGTGCAAGCACAGGGTAAATAAGCTGGCAGTACTCGACACATAGTTCAGTTTTTACTAACCACGAGACAGTACCTTCAGCTAACTCTCTTGCAAGTCCTGCATCCTAAGGATTCAAAAAAGCCATGTTGTAAGAGCAGTGAGGAAGGCCATAGAAGTCCGGAAAACAGCACCTTTGCACATGTAACTATATAGCTGATACATGAGCTCAGCTTCAGGAGGATTTTTGTTGCCTGCTCTTCATGGAGATGGAAAAGCACACACAGCACATACTTAACAACTTCCATCTGTATTCTAAAAGAATAGACTTTCAAAGCGCAGCGGTGGATTTATGCCAAGAATTACACCAATCCATTAGTAATACTGGACTCTCCCACTGCATCCTCTGAGCCCAGTCCTCAGAGACCTCTTATTCTCTCTTGGACACCATTTGCTAACAATTACTCTATAGTAAAAGCATCCTGTTTTATGGATGAATTATTTCTGAGGCTTGATATACCATAAAATGTTATGAAAGAGGAAAAAGAAATCTAGTTTGATTCATATCATTCTTTTAAGCAATCTACTGCACATATAATAAATGTATTTCTTCAAAGGCAAATGAGAACTCTGTCTACTCCTACAATCACCCTTCCTGCTCCAAAACCCAGCCCCCAGATGGTTAATAACTTCAGGATAAATTTTGGTTTTGTAGATTTATTCCCTGGATTTTATCCATGAGATTTGCCTCTCAAATTTCCCAAGTGAAATACAGACTCACATGATCCACTTAGGGTCTGAAACACATCCTATTGTTTCTTCTAGCTCATAAGGTAACTGAAAAAAGATGTTATTATTTCCAGTATTCAGTTCCAGACTGAAACTACTCAGCACTCTCTCCAGCCAGATAACCATAAACAACTTTGCTATTCATCCACACTTGTCTCAAATGCAGAGCATTTTTAAGTTACAGGAATGGGTGGAATTACCATGAGAATTGCTTTCCTACCATCACTGCTGCTTTCTCCAATTGATGTCAGATAAAGGCAAAAATACAATACTTACTTATTAATTTCAGTAGTTTCTTGCCAATTCATTACTCAAAGCCCTATTTTCTTTTTCTCTAAATCTGAATACTTTTTTCTTCCTTTAGACTTCATGAATACGTGGGGAAAAAACTCAGACCATTTAATTAAACAGCAGTACATAATTATTAATTGCACAGGTACTCTTAACATTTTAGTGAAGAATAAACCAAACTTTTTAATTCCTTAAGAAATTCTTTAAGCAAAGTCAAAGCCTCGGTTAAAGTCTTCTGTGAATAAGATCACACACTAGAGTACATTCTGAACATTCAGCCTAAATCCCAAATTTCCAGTTTTAAGTTTGCAGTGGCCAGAATACTAGAGATACAATCTTTACTCCTTCCAGTTCAAGAGATGGCGTAGGTACAGTTATACTGGGGTATGCAAGTAAGCTTCGTTCCCCTATTATAAAAGGCTATTAAGCTTCCTTACAACATGGTCCGTACACACAGACATCTGTTTTTAAGACACAGAAAGAGAACAATGAAGAATGTTTGTGAAACCATGTATGCTTGCCAAACAAGACTTCATACATGTCTATGATCTTAATTTATGGTACTAATGGAAAGCATCTTGCTGATCGGGATTGACTACACCCAGCACTTCATGAAACATGTTTTCTAAAAATTCTTTGGAAGTTAAAAACAGATAGATCTGAGCCTGACTAACCACAGCAGCAACAAGAGTTCAAAAATGAAGCAAATGAGCTCCAGTGAAGACAGGAGAATGCCAAGCAACAGAAAGGGGAAAAGACTCTTGCCGTGTCATTAACAGACCTCTAGCTGACCAGGTAGTCACAGCTCCGGGCAAGCACCTGCTGTAAAACGTTTTGCTGCAAAACATTCTGCCTATCAATTATCATTTGTAATTGACTTCTTTCACCTCCACCTCCTTCCAAGATACTCAGTACTTGTTTACTTCTAAAAACTGCAATAATTGTTGTTTTAGGAAGTGATTGTGCAGCAGTGAGGGCTACAGAGCAGCTTTCTGAGAACACAGCTCTGTTGCTAGGCTCAGAGATGATAGCCTGCTAACATTAACTCCCTCTGGCTCGTACACTGTTATCTTTTGAGGAACTACTGAGAGTTACTACCATCCCACTGACATGTGACCCTATCTTCAGATGCTCCCTATAAGATTACTTTCCATTGCATCCTTGACTTCATGTTGGCAACCCTTCTACCATACTCCCTCTCCTCTCAGTCGATCCGTAACGGCAGTTTGGATACTATAAAATAGATTATAACTTGCCTTTTGCTGCTTATTTTAGGTATATGCATACAGCAACATGTTATGTAAGACTTGAACCTAGCTACAAAAAACTTGCATCCTGAAAAGGAAGCATCCTGACAGCTACATCAGCTCCAGACACTGAAGGTTAGCGCTGGTTTGTCCTGCAGATACCTCAGACCATTATGTATGAGAATCGAACCTGTTCTGCAGCAACAGTCCAAATGCCAAGAACAAGTATTGCTTCCTGTTAAAATTACAAAGGAGGAAGGGGAGAAGACCCAACCACAACTGAGTTTAACATGAACATCCCTACCCTTACCTCTGTGCTACTCCAGTCGAGACTGAAACAGCATGGCTTTCCTCCATATTACATTTCAGAATCAATGATGTTTCTAAATGAATTTCATACAGACCAAGTTATTTCCCAACCACCCATTCTTTTCAAGCTCTATTCCGTAAAACATTACTTCACAACAATAATTTAACAGAAGTGATAGGTATTAAACAAGCTGTATTTTTTTTGTTTAGCAGCAACATTCTAAGAAAATTTCTGCTAAGCTCTTAAAACAAATTACTACCATTAATAACATTTCACAGAGCAAGAGTTACCATTTCTCATACCCACAGTTCAACTAAAAAGAAATAATAATAAAGTAGCACATGCATTTTACATGCTGTTTCTGAACGAGCTTACTGTACAGCATCCTAGTAGTTTACAGAGTAGATTCATTCCGTAACTGCTCCCTTTCCCATACAGGTCCTTTCTGTCATACTCTGCATTTTTTGACTGGGGTCAGAGGGAGGAGAGAGTAGAGCAGAGAGAGAAGGAGAAAAGAAAGCATCCTACTAAACTATGATCTGAAAACATCCCCCAACCAACCAACCAACCCTCCTTCCCCAGCCCATTATATCTCTATTGCATGTAGTTGTACCTAAATCCAGAATCCAGTATTTACAGCCACTTGGCTGCCCGTTGCCGCAGCAGGTAGGATTTACTGAGTGAAGCGATTCCAGAGTGTCAATCTGTTTAATCCTGTTTGGCATGGTGAGGAGTCAGCTGTTCCGATACCCACAGCTTACAAATAATCTACTTGCCCGCACCCCAGGGATGTTACAGCTTCTCCAGTAGATGCTCACTGAGGTAACATTACAAGCAATGCCATCAGATTGAGGAAGCTGCTGTTATCTTCTCAGTCTGGTTTAGCCCCCTGCCCTCCTGTCAGAGCAGCTCCTCTCTTCTAGGGATGCTCTCCTCTGACTCACTGAGCACAGTTCCAGGCTTTAAATTCACATGTGGGAATAGCCAGATGCAGCAGATTACACTCTACCGTAACTACCCTAATTGAGGCTCAAGATGATCTTAAAAAATACAGCAAACCAGCTATTTTTCCTCTCAGCCTTTGGAAAAGATGCAGTCTAGTACCTCTACAAAGCTTTATAGTAACACCACCAACCTTTAACACTTGTTTTTATTTTACAGTGCATAGTTAAGTTTTTAATGCTTTAGCTAAAGCCATAAATACAAAAAAGACGGACATTTTCTGGTCAGCTAAACTACGCAGCACTTGCCCTAGAATTTACATTTTCATTGACAAAATCTGTACCAAACGAGAGATTCTGCCCTTGCCTTCACCTTCTCTTGAGCCTTGCTTGTGAAAAACAAAAAAAAAATTCCAAACACTAGAAACCCCACACCTTTTGATAAATTCATTTAAGATCTTGCCCTGGTTTAAATTGCGTTTCAGATCTTTTCACTTCCAGTCTTATATTCTGCAAGATAAATTTCTAGTTCATCAAGCTGTCTTCCTGTTCAGTAAACTGAAACGATGTGTATTTTATTTTTTTATCTATGCATTCTTCATCTAGCATGCCACACAACCATTTTTCCATAAATATTCATTTAAGTGTTTGGTTTTTTAGCTAAACACTTTGGAAACCTAGAAAAGATGTTTCGTTTCTTCCCCTGAACACATCATCATCTAATTTTAAAGAACATACAAAAAGCTACATTCACTAGATAAAAGCTATGAAGCCAAAGCAAGGATTGAATTTCTGTAAAAACAGAAATGAAATGCTTTCATCATATTGTCATGAAAAAAGAGCCCTAAACCGAGACTGAACAAACAGTACTGTAAAATACACAATCATGTAGTGGGAAAGAAGCAAATAAAGCAGTGAGGGGGTTGCCAATGATAACAGCACAAACAGATGCATGTAATGCAAGGATAAATATGAATTTTATGCGGAACTGATAGCATATAGGGTCCCAGAGTCAAGGAAAACTTATCATTAGCACTTAACACAAGTTGTGTACACACACGTTACCCTGTTTGCGCTATTAAAGAGCTGTGCTCACCCTCCACCTGAGGCAAAAGTTTTGCTTTCTTCACATTTCTAAGGAAAGCCACCCTAAATTCTGAATGAGTTTCTCCTTCATAGCCTCCTACACTGAAACCATTAACTCTGATTCCTGAACATTTTTCTTCTGACCCAAGACAACTTTCAAATGACACTGAATTCCTAAGGGGGGTGGGGGGGGGCAGTA
>JAVJGI010000040.1:11180466-11197119 GCA_035590275.1 Ibycter americanus
CCCCCCCCCCCCCCCCCCAGGAGAAGGAAAAACCCCTCTTTCTTCAGGATAAATGATCTTTATAGTTTGCCACCTACGGTGAGACTTCCACTAAGGCTAGTTTATTCTTCATGAAATTATAGAACATCTGAAAATGATTCTAGTTGAGCAAGGAAAAAAAAAAAAAAAAATTAAACAATCCTTTTCCTCTACTCCCCAACAGTTCCCACGCACATTGAAGATACTAAAAAATATCCAGCCATACTTACTGTAGTTAAACTCTCACATCTTTAACTAACATTTAGAAAAAAATAGTGAAGTTATCAATATAGCTTTGAAATAGTGATTTCCATATGTAAGAAATAATCTAACTAAAATACAGCAAAATATACACAAAACTATTTTTGGGTTGGTTTTGTTTTGCTTTTTAACTGCATGTAGACTGACCTTGTAACACCAATAATACATGCAGGAATATATTTAAAATGCTCTGGAAACCACATGATTTGCAGCTTGCTATTGCAACAAGTTCATCTGTTCCTACTCAAATCAAACACCATTATTTTTAGGTTTTGCTTTGGCCCTTTCTCAGAAGACAACTCTGATCAAGGTGGTGGGGGACAGAGAACGACCACATGAACCACTACAAAAAGTGTATTTCACAGTTACATGGTTAAGAAGAAAGGTACGAATATGCAGTTGCCTTCAATGTATACACATTTGATGTAAAAAGCAATTGCTGCACAGCAACATTGGCGTGGAGACAGCAGACTCCACAGGAATGTGCTGCAGTCACTGTGGGTATCAGGTAAGAATTTGATTGAAAAACATCTTGGTGCATATACTGAAACAATAGCTACAACTTTCTTATGGTCCAAGACAGAAAGCTCAGACCCTTCTGAAGTATAAGCAAAAGGGAGATGATTTCTACATCACAACAACATTCCTTAATTTAACATGCAGGGACCATTATTTGGTACCACTGTCATATTAGATAAGACTTATCACAATTCTCCATTTCCATCTGAGACAGCGACCTGTATAAATACATGTAATTTTAAGCCCAATCAAGTAGGCAATTAATGCCTTTCTACAGTTTAATTCAGGCTCTGCCACAACGGTCCCTTTGTCATTTAGCTCCATCAGGTTTTCTGTATTACAGAGCCTTACCCTGCATTAGCTCTCCCTGTCTGCTAGACAGCTCTTCCTGTGGCTCCTTCTGTCAGCCATTTTTTGTAGGAACTCATCCTCAGTAACAATGAACCAGTCAGATATTCTCAGAATTCTCTGCAGAATTGAGGTTATGTCTAACGTGGAGAACAGGCAAAACCATGGCTGGGCACAGAGCACAAGCTCAGCACAGAAGATGCTGGGTTGCATGGCACGTTGCACAGCAGCACTGAGCTCCCCCTGCTTCATTCACTGCTTAAATATTCATAGACCTCCGCCCAATGAAATAAACTAACTCGATCAAATTAGCAAAGAAAAATGCTCATATACTGACCCATGCCATCTGACAGCACTTAAAACAGTATTTTATTTTTTTTTAAGTAAAAATTAACTTTTTTTTTTTACCTTAGCTGTGTAAAGCAGAAATTAGTTTTCTTGGCCATACATTTTACATAATTTCCTTTAAAAAAGTAGACAGTTATCAGGTTCATTTCTGAAAGCAAAGTACTGATGAAAGGCCCTTCAGACCCCTAGCAATTTAAGACATTTCTCAAATATTTAAACCTGTGACAAAATAAGTGTCCACATGAAAATTTTGTCAATGACTATTTCATGAAGATTTTAAAATTCTGCAAAAGAGCCCCCTCACTTTTAAGATAGCATTTTGTAAGAAAGACTACTTCTCAGTGAGTGAATTAAAAGAACTCCACTAGAGTAGCACTGTATACCCTCAAGCACATACTTTGTATGATATACATAAATGAAACATCACATGCCCGTATCTATTATGACAGTGAAGGAATAGGATCAACTTTGTGCAATTAATCTCGAGGCTCACTGATGGACAATATCAGACCACCAAAACCATTTGAAAGCACTAACATTTTGCCAGCTCACCCCAGCACAGAAGTAACAGCTCATCAGTCTCTGACATTGAGAGTCAACAAATTAGCTTGCTAGAGCTTCAGCTTCTTACAGGTACCAGTTCCTAACTGCAGCATCCGCAACCACTGTACTAACCTCCCCATGGAAGCGCTACCTCACCTAAGGGTACTATTACTAGTCTTGCATGTAAGAATGGAAACATTCATCCCTTCTTTCACTGAAGAGGACAACTGGAGTTAAACTGACTGCATTTCTCATACTCCAAAAGACTTGCATGGTAATAGGAAAAAACCCCTTAATTTATAATAAAACAAGGATAAACAGCATCCCAACCTAATCTTTGTTTTTATTGTCATTACATTTTACACATTCTTGCAGAAAACAAGCAAAACAATGAAAAATGCAGGAGTTTCATTTTTAAACACCTATTTTAAGTTGCCCCAGAACATGACAAAGAAGCCAAAGAGCCAACCGTTTTTCCTTAACATCTAACTTCTGTGTAAAAAAGAAAAAAGTTTCAAAGATTATAGCATTAAAAAACCCAGCTTCAAAATTCAATGTTGTTCTCAAGCATAACTAAATCTGTATTCTTCTCCAGAATCTTCCCCCTTTTATTCCAGATACTGTATTTACAAAAGCAATTCAGCAATTCATATATTTTTAAATCAGTACTATGAAGTTATTTAAAAAATTCTTGTTCATCTTAAGAGTTGAGAAGTGTATACAGGATGGTTGAAATTAATAGAAGAGTGAATTCTTTATTCAGTTCTGCCAGCGCCAGCATCTACATGTCACAATTTTAAAACCATTTTTTAAGCAATCTATGAGACAAATGCTTTCATCATTGAGGAGTGCACAGTTCTTAGTATTTTAAGTCATCTTTCTGCATGTGGGAGAGAAAAGATTCACTTTTCCAAAACTGGGCGGGACCAAACACCACCCAGATCTAGGAGCCAAAGTTAGACACAAATCCATAACTATTAAAATTCTTGAACTAAACTAACATTGCACAAACCAATAGGAATTTTATTTACAACATGCATTTCTCATTAAAAAAACCCCACCCAAACAACAAATAAATCAGGCAGACTTTGCATAGAAATGCTATCTTTGGCAAGTTAGACACTGCCTCACACCCGAATATTCTAGCACAATCAAGAAATTGTAGAACAGCAAAAATGCATCAATAAATAAACCTGAGGTTGAATCTTCAAAGGTGAGCTCCCACACTATGATGAAAATTCTGAGAGGAGCCTAACTTTGCCTTTTCCTCAGTGTACAATGTATCTACAGTTTAACTGCTTGGAGCACAGCTGCACCACTAGGATCTGATTTCTTCAGCTTCATACACAAATATCATCCTGTTCCCAAAAAATAGCCTCACTACTCCTCAGTCTCAGAGATAACACTGCCAGTCTGCAAGGAGCGGAATCATTACAACAGTGGCTCTTTGGACTTACATTCTGTGTGTTGTTTCCTGTTCTTTACTACCAGTGCTGCCAGCTGCCAGAGACACTTCAAGTTGAATCAGTCAGAAACTGTATTTTGCAATGAATTGTGCGAACATCCTTAATTTAAGATTTCCAAGAACTCCTTCCAAAATACGTGGGTGTTTCCATAAAAAAATGCCAAACCAAATGAAAAACCCAATCAACAACCACCTCTAACAAAACATGCAAGCTATTTAATTAGCTGGCAAACCTGGGAGAAGTATTTTCTGATCGAGTGTAAAGAGGTATTTTCAGCTGGGTGATTAATAACCTTCCCTTCTACATCTTGGATAAAGCGTTTGTCTATAGCAACTGATATCAAGACATTTAAGTACTCAGGCTTTAATTAAAAATACTGGGAAACAAACCATTTATCCAACTATTCAGTCACTGAGGCCAGGATCTAAACAAGTCCTTCCTGTCTCCAGCTTTGCCGAACACGCTCTAGCTGTTGCTCATGCCTACAGTACGAAAGAATATAAAAAAGCACATGACATCGTAAACGTTCTCCCATCTTAATTATTTGGCTATTATTGTCTTGAGGTTTTAATTCTGTTCTGTAGCCAAGGAACCGGAGCCTGTATACCACTCCCAAGAATGAAGAGGCCTTTCAAAGAAGTGATGAGATGTTCAGTGTCCCTGGTCTTCTGTTTATCTGGAAAGGCTTTGGGAAAATTCTGACTCCTCAAACAGAGTCACCACTGCAGCATGCCAAATCAGCTTGAAGGATCCCAGCCACTGTCAGCAAAACCACAACAAACCAGCTTCAGATAATTCAAACAAAATCTTTTGGATAAGTGTAAGGAATGTTGTTCCACATACATTCACTACTTAGCGAGGGGTGGGAGGGGAGAAGAAATATGCCATGCCTTGTCTCTACATTGGAGGAAACACAAAAAATGTTCCAAGCAAGAAATACTTGCTGTCCTAATGAGATATATATTGAAGAAACACTCATCTTTTATCATTAATTTCATTATTCAAGTTACCCTTCATCATCCTTTCTTGTCTTCATTTGGATTTTCTGATGCAGTCTCCTCAACCATATTTAAAAGACCCTTTCTCTTCCCTTCCCACTCCAAAATAAAAAGGAATTGGCCTGTTGGTGTGAAATAATATCTGGTCAAAACAAGGTTTAATTTTCCAAACCAGTTGTAACTGCACATACAGGAGTTGGGATTCTTTTTAACATAACTCTCTTAGATAATTGTCTTAACTAGAAATGCATGCAGTCAAAGACAAAAGGAAAAGGTAAGAATACATTCACCAGAAGCATTCAGAATATTATGTTCTTGACTTAAAATTAATTTCTTTCATGTCACTTAAAAGGAAAATTCTAGTAACCAAACTAGGTCATTACAAATAAAAGAAATGCTTTTAAAATTGGACACACACTCCCTGTATGAAATACTGATGCTTAAGAAATACGTATGCATCTGGAGGAATTGTCTCTGCAAGCTGTGTGGGCTACCTGCTGGTTGGTATTACTGACCAAAACGCTTTTCTTATTTCCCTTCTGCTAAGTTCAAATTGTGCAAATGCATTTTGGTTAATTACAAAGGGTTACATCAAGACCTCTTCTCCTTTGGTCTCTGCTCAGTACTGTCTACAGAGGTCATGTCCACGTAACACACCGTGTCAAGTCGCACAGTGCTGCTACGTATGGCAGATGGAGCCCAGCCATGACCCAACACCCTGCTGCTTCTGGAAGCAGGAAAGGCACGTGGGCACTGAGAGCATCTGTCTGGGTTTCAACATTAGCATTCAACACAAAAAACTTGCACACTTTCACAGCTTCCTTCATTATATTAAAAGATACTTCAGCAAAATGAAGCAACCTCTGCCATTCCTCTGCAATACATCTAACAGGAGAGCAAAATCAGAAACGGGCACTTTCTGTCTCAGCCTGAATTTCACATGCTGCATTTTTGTAAATTATGAAAACAGATTTGTTACTGAACAGATTTAAGTATATTTGGAGGCTAGCTTTGCCATAGTGAAAAGAGAAAGAATGGAGCAAAAAATGCACAGGACAGGGTTTTATTAGTCTACATTGCTTATCAGATGTTAAAACATAGAAACACTAGAAAACGTGTACTGCCAAACAATTCTGCAAGTGTGAGCATTTCTGCACGGTAATTAACATTTTTTATAACTACTCTGAATTTTAGATGTAGAATATTTCAGGACTGAAAAAGATAAGACATTTCTGTTTGGGTTACACAGTATGCATTTTACATCCATTTAAAACAGTATTAGTTCTGAACCAAAAAAAGAACACAGTCACACAGTTCACAAAATTGAAAAGGGTACACTTTCCAGAAATTACATCATCACCACTTACTAGAATTGTGAAAAAGCAGTTACAAAATACCCACTGTAATTCTATGCTTCAGATATTTCAGAAAGCAACTACACTCAGTTAAGACAATGATGGTCCTCTGGGACAGCAATTAAAATCTAGGTGCAAGAAAAACTTTTTAATTGCCACAAAATTTCTGCATATTCTGTTTTCCCAGTTAGTTCCTCCTGAACAAAGCATGCCGTCATGGCAGAAGTTTCAGATTGGTAATAATGTTAACTTCCTGAAACACACAAAAAGACCTAAACAGACTCTATATCCCAATACGTATGCAACTTGCTGAGAAAAATATGAGGTTATTATTCTTAAGAACTTAAACTTTTCCAAAAGGCAATACTGTCTTTCAAAAGCTCAACCTGACTGAACAGTGCTATCTCCTTCTGCAATTCAGAATGACATTTTGCTTTATAAAATTAATAAAATATTGCTATATGAAGGATGAGACTGTCAAAATAGATAAAACACTTCTTTTCAAATAAAAATCATTACAGAAATACAAATGCTTGTTACCACCCCAACAACTTCAATAACAGAGTAAGGCTTTGTGATTGCACAAACAGCAAAAGAAGATAGTAAATACTACTACCATTAATTTACTCCAGTTCTGAGGATTGTAATCTCAGCAAGGTTTCATGAAGATGACACAAGTGAGCGCTGGATCCCATAGCCTGGGTTTTCATTTAAGCAAGCAACCAGGACACAAAGAGAACACAGCACATACCTCCAGGGTATGATCTGCTGTAAGCATCTTTTCTTTAGATACAGCTCTGGTTACAGGTCCAGAGTAACTAGTCAGTGGTTTCCAAACTGATTCTAGTACGACTGCATTTAGTCCTGCCACATCTTCAGGATGGAAGGACAAACACACCTAAGCCTGTTCTACTAAATCAACCAGCATTTAGAGTGCACATATTTTGCTGACACTGAGAAACACAAAACACACTAGGACGGACCAGCAACCAAGTTAGTCCATAATAAATAAACTCTTTAAAAGTGATTAGCTACTGACATAAAAACTTTAAGATACGTGGTTAACGATTTGGTGGTTTCACCAGCTAAGCTTCTCTGTTGAATATTGCCTAAAGCATACTTCAATCCAGTCAACCAGTCTTCAGCCTTTTTTTTTTTTTTTTTTTTTTTTTAAATTTTCACTTAATATATCTTTTTGCCAGTGAACCTTGCTTCCTTTCTCATTCTCTTTTGGGATCTTCTTCATCACTACAAATTCCCTACATTTAACATTTCTAAGAATCCTCTGCTACTACTCATAAGGGGAAGAGCAACAGCTTGAACTTAGAACTTGACAACCCCACTTACTTCCATGTCCCTTAAGCTCTTCTGTAGAAAGCAACAGATGACCATTCAGCTTTAGAAGTCCCTCTTTCCAGGTGGCTTCCCTAGCAGCTTTCCTTCCTTCAGCATATTTGCAGGTTTTTACATGCAACTAGATTTCCCTAGACTCTGTGTTTAGGGAATCTTCGTATCACTAATACTTCAAAGCTTATGTTAACAAATGAACATAAGCCTAGTAAGGCTGAGATCACACCCAGCATGGTGCAACAAGAATAACTAGTACTTTTCATGAGCAGAAATACTTGTTATGATTCCCTTCCATTTCTTACACGGAATGAATATACTTTGAGGCAAGATCTTGAGCATTTCTGATATCCCCACAGACACTAAGCGGAGTGCAAGACTCCAGGAAACACTTAGATTGTAGCAAGTCCATGCTGGCAATTCTAACTTACAGCGTAGGACTGCAGGATAACTCAGCTGAAAGGGGCCTCAAAACCCCATATAATCCAACCTTCTGCTCAAAAGGATGGGTCAGTTATGAGATCAGACCAGATTATCTGGGCCTTTGTCCAGTCTGCTCTTGAAAACCTGACATACTTTTAACCACTTCTTGTAACAGGGACTATTTCTGCTGCACTGTAAATGGTTAACATACAGTAGGTTTGCACACAGCTGGTTTCTGACCACAGGGAGAGTGACTACAGGATTCTGGTCATCAAGGACAACTTGATAACAAGCCTACCTAAGATAGCCTTTACTATTACACCTGCATGTCAGTTATGTAAATGTCTTATATTGCTATAGGGGTTAACCATTATAGACTAGACAGCCTAGAAAATGCATACTGCAAATTTCTGAAAAGCATTATGAGTACTTTTCCTGGGATCATGAAATGTTTTTATGGTGCTACAGCCTCTTTTTCATCGTTTGCTCAATGAATTCTATCACTTATTTGCGTAACTTCCAGGTTAGAGAATGATGAATTTAAGTTCAATAGATGTCCAAGATAGAGAAAAATGTCTTGCTGTTTGTACTCAACTCAAAGCTACGAGAAAATACAAGCATGTCCCAAATTGGAACTATACCTGTATCAGTGAACATGCACTCAGAACAGTAGCAAAACATTGCATAATGAAGCAGTGACTTGCAACCAATGCCAACAACTTAAGAGACATCAAGGGCATCTATTAAAAAGCCTCTGATAAGAGCTGCATTAAAAGTGATGCAATGTTTCTCGTTTAGCATGCATAACAGCCTAGTATTTTACTATTTGCAGGAAAAGTGAAACAAAGTCAATGGGACATGGACTTTTAGCAGCCTCCTCACAAAAACAGAATTGGAGGAAGTCAGTGGAATGCTAAATCCTGCTACTTCCACCTGCAGGCTGCGATGACAGCAGATGATGTGATGTAACGGGAAGTGTCCTGAAAAGCACACAAGAACATCGGCGCTAGCCTGCTCCTCAACGATTTTCTCCTCCCCACTAAACACAACACAAACAAATGCTCCTCCCAACACCAAGTTTAAGTATATGAGCCACAGCAGCGTAAGTGCCAAAAAACTAGAGAGTCAGAAAAAGAACAGAAGACCTTAGGGACACTGTCAGTATTATATAGTTTTGTGACAGAAGGAAAATGCATCAGGTAAAATTACCCAGGTGGTCCTTGGAAGTGAATAGCCACTCCAGCTGCAGAAAAAAAATACACCAATAGCTCCTTGTCACCCACCATGAACAAGGCAGCTACCACATGACAACTCCATGTCTCTAGGAGCACTCTGCTGTCCAAACAGATGTCCCTAGCCCCACTTGCTCTGTCCCCCACCACCCAGCCAAACTATTTACTTATTGAAATGGAAGAAAAATTCTTTGGGTTGTTCTCAGGTGCTCTCCGGAGCACCAGCTCTGAAGATTCACTTAATCCAAAGCAAAACATGGGTAACAAAGACACCCTCAAGAAGTAATTCTTAACACTGAAGCAACTTTTTCAACTGCTTGTTGCACCTGAAGAGGGACAGTTATTGCAGGATATGATTTTAGTTTGTACTCTGTTCTGCCTCAATAACTTGGTTAGAAAAAGAAACTGCTGTCAGAGAAAGCCTAATTGCAAGCAAAATAACAGCTCTCTTGGGAAATCTAAAGCCATCAGAATTGCTGGTTTATATCCACCCTCTACCTCCCAAAGATCAGCTGTACAAATACATCTGTTCTGAAGCAGATAGTTTTTACACACTTACTTCCTTTCCAACTACGATATGAGAGAAATGTATTTGGCAGCTGTCTGGGACCAAAAGTATATTTAAGCCAGTATTATAAAGTTTCTTCTTTTTCTCTGCTGTAATACTGAGCTCCCAAGTAGGGCAGAAAGCTTTCATTACCTATGTACAAAAATTCCAGAGACAAATTAACCACATACTTATGCCCACAAATAAGAGTCAGCATGGGAAATACAGATATATCTGACAGATCTTCCTGGGCTGGGTTACGATAAAAGAATAGTGCAGGAGTTAAAAGGCAGGTTTATGCAGAAATCAATCCTATGATGTTTCCGAGCACATATAAACTTGATTTAGAGAGAAATTAGAACTGTGAGATTCATTGACTCTCCTTATCTAGCTTAGGACTGCACAACGCCAAGGAAGCAATTCATACAGACTTTACTGTTTATTCAAGGCTGAATTATAATCTGGCTATTAACTCTGACCATCTGATACAGTTTGGTTATAAAGCTCAATGCAAAGCTTATGATCTAATGGACCACAGTAGATTGCTGACATTTTACTTAAGTTTACTTATGCTCAAACCATGTTTTTTAACTGCAAACTCAACTAAAACCACAAGGTGGGCAAGTCAGGATAGAGAATTCTTGTTTTACTTCATACTGCAGCTATTTTATTTACCTGGACTAAAGCATGAGAACGTGTCTGAAAAACCAGACACACACAAAACCTAAATTCAAACTATCTTTGCTGCTATTAGATTAGTAATGCTTTTTTTGCAAAATATTTATGATTTATTAGGCTTTCAAAACAACCGATAATTGTGACGTTGAACTTTAGTTATTAAAATACCTGCACCTCTGTTCAAGCTCAAGTCTGCCCAATAAATAAGTTGAACTGTCACTGCAGCACGGCTTTTACAATTTTTTGCTAATTTAGATGAGTGGAGCGTGAAATCCAACTGACTGCTCCTCTTTGCCTCCTGCGAGCTCCTCATAAGGCTTTCTACCACCTGGTTATCTGGACGGGCAGTCTGTTCTTTGCAAATTTTGTGAGGGAATTGATTCATCAAAACCCAGAACTTTTAGATTAACATCCAGTGTCTTACACAAGTACAACATATTCCTCAGTATCACTTTCTGCACGTGATCATGCCTGGCTGTGTAGCAGAAGCAGATCCCTTTTTGTATGGTGCCCTGGAAACTACAGTCCCCACCTTTTGCCACGTGGCCCCAAGGCAAGGCCAGCACCCTACCTACCCGCTGTCAGGAGTTACTTTCCCTGCTGGCCTGGGCTGTAACTCATTTCCTGCAGCTGCAAATGCGGCCAGACAATCTCACAGGCAGCGCTTTGGCTCTGAGCCACGGGTGGGGATCCTTTTCCCTAACACATGGCCCATGCTTTGCTTGCCTGCAGTCTGAAAACCGCAAATCCTCCCCTTCTACAGCCTCCCCCTGCTTGTAAGCAAACAATTGCTGCCCAGGTCATCCTTCTTCCACTACAAACAGGGAGTCCTTCTTCAATTATTCAAACTGGATTCCCATTTTACTTGATCAAATTCCTCTGCTATCCAGAGCTTCCTCTTCCTACATAACAGTATTTGGACTCAGCATGGAAACAATCCATTTCTCAAACACAACTTTCAAAGCTCTCGAACATATGCGAGATGTTTTACCTTTACCCTCCCCACCTCCCCTTTCATCTAAAACTAATATTCTGAATAAAAGGTCTCCCACTGTGCGAGAGCAAGCTTACTTAATGTAACAAATTCAAGACTTTGTTTTATCCCATTCTGTGGCCTCAACTATAAAATACCTGTCTTTTCTGGGGAAATGTCTCTAGATCACCTGTGCAATTTTTCTTTTTCTTAATTCCTGAATAGGAGGCCCCCAGACCAATTCAAGAAGAACTCTGACACCTGCAATACCTGCCCTACACCACTGCTTCCCATCTTGCAGGTGCAGAAAAGGGCTTATCACACAGCTCTTTAAACAAATCTGTCACTCTTTGTCTTGGAAAGCGTCAGCCATTTGATCCTTCTTATTATGGTAGATTGTTTGAGAGATACTACAGCTGGGGAAAGAACTAAACCTGCTGAAATAACATTTTTCTGTTTATGGCACCAGTCAGGACAGTATCCTGAGAGTAAAATCAAAAGCCAATATTCAGTATTGTAGTGGTGCATGGCATGTCACCATGTTACAAAGGTATAATCTACCTTTCAGATCTGAAAAAACCTATAAGGATATCTGCACTATAAGAATGTATAAAACAGACAGATGTTGTACCTCCAGGTAAATAAAAGATCTGCGGGCAAGTTTTGAACTAAACAGATAGTAACATGAATTGGCAGATAGATGTGGTCCCAAAAACCCCCGTATCTTAAAGAATACATGTAAACGTAAGCCTCATGAGCAAAGGCTTGTTGTAGCCTTTGTAGCTCTCTGAATAGTCGCACCTACAGAAAGGATATGATGGACTATCACAAATTCTTCAGACTTCAGAAGTACTCAAAGTCGGAAAAGACAGTGAACTTGTGATCTAAGCAGGCAAAAGATATTCACAAACAATTTTAAATACTTGCCACTTTTTCTGAGCTTACAAGTTCAATTTCATTGTACTGATTATACTGAATCCTGTCCCCTGCCCTTTGCCCAAAGCTCTGTGGCTGTGTAACACCCTGCAAACAAAGGAAAGAGAACTGCACATATAAAAAGGATGTACCACAGAATGAAAAGAAGCCCTTGTTAAGAGAGAGAAGCATCAAATAAAACAATAGGAACATTCTTTCTCCCCACACCCAATAACATGTGAGAAATCATTGGGGGAAAAAAAAAAAGTTGCCTTATGCATTACTTGTGAAAAACATGTTCTTCCAAAGCTAGTAATTTATTTTTTTGTAGAGTGCACCAACTGTTACTCAACCTCTTCACTACCCACTTGTTTGTCTCTTTCACCCCATTATAGAAGGGATTTAGACTTTATAAAAACGTACCCATCTGTAAACTGCACATCAAATTGATTAAATGACCCAAATAACTTATAAAAATAGATTTGATATCCAGCAGAGCAAGCAAGAGGTCTGGAACCTGCAATCAACTCTCCACCTAAATGACTATCTACCCAGTGAATGTCTGTTTTCTGTGTAATACTTTCCCTATACTCTTAACAAAATGTTTGTTATCTTAACTACTATAAAATTTTAGAGACTGAAGATACTGTAAATGCCTTTTTTTTTTTAACTCATTGATACTGATTAGATATTTAAAGTAATATACGTTTTGAGAGGACAAGTAAGACCTACACTTGTAGGCAAGTAATGAGGGTCATTTTTGGGACTGTCATTTTACATGAAAATAAAACAACATTACCTTTCCTGGTTGACAGATAATACGTGGACATACAAGGAATAGCCGAGATCAGCTGTCAGAACTAGGCTAAACATACTTTCTGCTTTAATAATCTTTCATGTTACCCTACTTTGGATAATAATTTCAGATTTTTTAAGGCATTAAATATCACCCAACATTTCTGTACTCTGATAAAATGTGGTTTTACAAAACTTAACAATGAGCTGTAAATTAGAAAAGGTTTGCCATTTCAAAACTTTAAAGCTCACTTCAGCTCTGATATGTTGTGGCTTTCTAACTTGTTTAGCTGGCAAACAGTATTGACAAATACTGTTGAAAAGATGAAAATTGTAGGGCCCATAGATATTGAAAAGAGTGCAAACCTCTTTGCTTCAACAAGCAGTTTGTATAAGTTAAGCACTCAACATCCAAGCAGCCACCACCACCACTTCTTGACAGTGATCACCTCCCTTTTTCCTTTGGAATTATACAAAACCTTTCTCCGAGCCTCTCACAACAGCTTGCGATGCCAGACATGCACAAATTCCAGACTCGTGTCTACTGCACGTGGCTTAGCCCATAAACTGTACAGAATTACTCAGACCTGATGCTCACACTGCGAGCCTAACATACGACATGTATTTTCAGACCTAAGAACTCCAGACGGCAATATCCTAGTTTGTTGAATCATTCAAAAACAAATTTTTACTGAATTATGGTCAAAAAAA
The DNA here is from genome assembly GCA_035590275.1 of Ibycter americanus. Lineage (NCBI taxonomy): Eukaryota > Metazoa > Chordata > Aves > Falconiformes > Falconidae > Ibycter > Ibycter americanus. The sequence goes on from JAVJGI010000040.1 coordinate 11,193,944, forward strand.
GAAAAAAAAAAAAAAAGAAAAAAATCTGTATTAAGAAGACTGAAGTTGTAGAATCAAGCACTAGCAATCTAGGAAATAAAACAGTTAAAAGTTATCCACCCAAGTACATAGATTGCCTTAAATTATCTAAGTCACTCACTTGTTCTTTGTTTATGGGGGTTGTGTTTTTTGTTATGTTTTTCAGGAATTCATACCTCAATCAATGCTCACAATTCTGAGAAGATCATCTAATTGTTTTTCCATTCTTCCCATTAGCATATTCCCTAATGCTTTATTTAAAGATCTTTAATCAAATGCAGCACTTGAGAATGAGTAATTGGTTTGTGGCATTGTCTGAGGTACTTTTCACGGGGGGTGGGGGAGTGGGGTGGGGTGTGTAAAATCAAAGCACTCCACTAATTTTGCTTAATTTTTGTAGTCCCTCTGTGAAATGAACATTATCAACTACTTCAATTCCATTCAAGCAATAGAAAGTTGAGGTAGAGACTGAAGTCAAATGTATCCAGTGGCCTCAAGTATCCAGTCTGAAGTTGTTTGGGTTTTTTGCTCTTTTTTTTCCTCCCCAGATTACTTAACATTATATAATAGTATGCATGTTCGAGACTGTTCACACTGACTTCTGTCACAGTCACATGCACGGGAAACTTCACAAATCAAACATTCAGCTCCTAAAGCCTGACACCCTGTAATGTGGGAATAAACAATTAGCAGCTGCTTCTTATCAGCTAGGGTTTAGATGGCATGCCATAACATCCCACAGGAAGCCTGTGGCAGAGGCAGGGACAGAAGTCACTTCTGAGGCTGCATTCAACCCTGCAAATTATGCTCATTCTAGCAACGGCCTTTTCTTCTTCAGTCTCCATGATTAATATAATTAATTAATGCTCTGTATTTCAAAGCAACACATCAAACAGAAACTAAAGTAACTTTACAGTGCTCCGTCCCACCTTCCCCAAACACTAAAGAAAAAAAGTAATACAGGTTATGTCCACTGGTTTGATTAATAAAAGTAACCTCTCAAAGACAAAACCAGCTGTCTCTCCTTGAGGAGTCTGACAGGGTCAATGTTCCTCATATAACATATATTGTCCAGTACAATCTGCCTCTTTTAATAATATTCTCTGCATTCAAAGGTGAATTCCGCTAGCTCCAAAGCAAATTGGATTTATCAATTCTGTGAGTGTTGTTAAAAAAAATAAACAAACAAAATCGTGTTGACATTCCATGATTTCACCTCCGAGTCAAAGGAAGAAATGTTTCAGTGGTACCTAACTACATTTTCCAATTTTATCATCTGCACAACTGCAAACTTTCTCTATCCAAATTGTTATAGGACACGAGGACGAATAAGTATGCCAGCTACACAGCTCAGACTCTTTCAGGCTCCCCCCCGCAATCAGTCTGCATTCAGGAAGTTCCAGCTGTGCATGCTCCTAATGTAAGAAACACAAACTCTCCCTTCTTTTAGCCAAGCATATTTATACAGTGTCTGAAAAAACTGGGAAAAATTGTAATGTGCTATTGGGGATGGACTGAATAATTGAAAAATTTGTGGTTATATTTATGAGAAACCGTCCAAAACGAGAATTTTGTGTTCTGGAAAACAAGTTTCCCCCAACACCACTTTCCTGCTAATCTTGTTACTTGCAATAACAAACTTTTTGAAATTAATCATTTCCCCAGCATGTGACAAAACACCTTCTGATGGACTGTTTTTCTGGTGGTTTTTTTTCTTAATTCACATTTCTTTCTGTTCACAGGCTGCAAACTCAAGTAAGTTTCAAATGAAGCAAGCAAGCATTTTCTCTACTAACAAACTACTCTGCGAGCCTGGGGAGTTTATGGAGTCAAAGGACTACAGCACACCTTCAAAACTTTCAAAAAATTGTCAGATTTTTCTTGCACCCTTCATGGGCACACTCTTTCATGCATTAGAAAAAACAAAGCAAGATTTCAGAGCTGCTCTGGGAAAAAGGGATGAGTGTGCCACTGCTGCTCTGGAACACTCAGTTCAGTAAAATATGTAAGTCCAAATAGCCAATTCACGCGCGAGGGCATACGGATGCATGTATTTACCTTTTCCATTGCTGAGCCTGATGTTGTCATGACTTCTTACTGAAGTGTTTCTCAGGAACCACTGATAATGCATGCTGGAGATTTTCTGCCCTCTCCCCATTCAGCACATGACAGGTATAGATTCTCCTGTCATGGCAGCTTGATCTAACATGATCTATAAACTCAGTTCACCAAAACGTAATTTGCTTAAATCTCTTCCCTGTCTTCAGCCACATTTTCACTTAACACTGAGAACTGCTGACTGCTTAGTTTGGAATAGACAGTGTGACTACAGGTTGCTAAAAGCGTTGTGTTTTATCTAATTAAAAACTAGAAACCAAAACAGTGCAAGAACACTGAAGTTCCCATTTGCACAGTACTCCCCATTACCCAAAAACTCATGCTGCTGATGAACAGACTTTGTTTCCATCATTTCTTACCTTTGTGGTTAAAAATCCCTTCCATCTCCATACTGCTGCGAGAGTGAGCAATGCAGAGGGACCCGCAGGGGACCAGGCCTTCTGCAGCTGGGGACCGATCCGTGGTTCGAACCAGACACCAGTCGGGCTTGTCATGGGGCCTCTCCAGGACCTCCACTGTCTGCCCACGGCGGATTGTCAGCTCATTACTGTTGCAGGCAGTGAAGTCGTGGATTACCACTGTCAGCTCGCACCCACCAGACAACTGTAAGGGGAAAAACAAGAAGCCAGATAAATGCTCATTAGCAAACCGTCCGTCATGCACCGTTACCTATTTAGGATTCCTGGCAGGATTCGTATTTTGCATGAGATAGCAAGCTTCTGGGACTTTCCACATCAAGAAGAGCTCATTTCAAAATCAGGCAGTTCAGAACAGATTTCTAACTCTGCTTGTCTCTGTCTATGTTCAAAGCACACCAGTTGTGACAGTGCTGGGCGGAGGATTTAAGTGGTTTTTCTTGCTAGACTGCTCCTTACCCCAAAAGCTGAAGTAGCAGTCACTTCAGAATATATTTTATGGGTAATAATTGGCAACAAAAAGGCAGATACTACTAAATACATTCACTCATGAGCTTTGTTACCTTGCAAATTCAAGGCAGAAAGAGGAACCTTTTTGAATGAGCTCACTGCCTTCTGGGGGGG
>JAVJGI010000040.1:11197219-11380280 GCA_035590275.1 Ibycter americanus
CCCCCCCTCACAGTTTACATATAAGCAGGTTGCAAAACGATCCAGGACACACCATACATAATTTAAAAAATCAGCATAAAGCTCTTCACATAAGATTCACAAATACTGAACTATTTGGTAGAAATACAGCTTTCACTTTTTTGCTGATTCCCCAAACAAAAACACACAAATGTGAATTAAAGGCATGCAAGCTCAGAGTTTTCCTCCCCCTCTTTGAAACACTTCATTAGAATCACTTTGCCTAAGCCTAAGTTTCCTCTCTTTGATTGTTTCATGTGCTTTGATGTGAAATGAAAATTATCAGAACTTTGCAAAGTTCCCAAGATTGCTCAGCGCCAGAGCACCCATCCAAATTAAGCAAACAGCCCAGGAATTCCTTCTCCTTCCATACAGCAATGGCATTCCAGGTTATTTCAGTTTTTTGTGTGTGAATATTTCTACAGCTCAGGCTACTTCAGTGCAACACGCCTATCAGATCTGAGCAACTTCTGTGAATTCACTACCTTTGGACCAAGCCAGTAACCTCCTTCAACTCAGTGAGATAATCCTGCAATGCTCTATGCTGACAAAGGAGGACAAATACCCTGTGGGAGTTCCATCTGCAGCAAATATAGATGCATGTGCTACACCAACATACTGCATGGTTCCTGCCACGTTATTTTTGACTATTACGTTTAGGCTGCCAGCCTAATAATAATGTACATGGCTGCCAGCTACATCCTATGAGCTTTAGGAAAAGGAGGTAAGAGACTACACTGTTACTCATTTATTAGTTTTCTTACAAGCCAGGAACTGAAGCACCAGATAGAAACCTTTGAAAGATAACACTATTTGTTATCAAGCAAGAATTTCAGAGCAAATGACAAAACCAGCAAAATCCCAGTAAGACTCAAAGGCTAATTCCAGCCTTCTCTTAATTCTTCTCTTTAATTCCTCAAGTCTGCAACAAACAACAGGACATAACTCCTAGCAGATGCTCTGCAGTAACTCCAGAGCTTTCCCATGCTATCTGCTTGCTAATCTCACCAGCTACCCTTGCTTGTGCATGCATACAAAGAAGAAAAAGTTTTCTTGGGGGAATGCAGGGGCCAAGAAGGGCAGAAAACCCTCATACATCTAGAGTTTAAGAAAGATACATCAGGTTGCACCCATTTACTTCCAGGCTAAAAATTAATCACATTGCTTCTACTACATCTCTCCAGACAGCTCCAATACCCAAATTACATGGGGTGGGTGGGTACATCTTCAGAACATGCTACCTCCTCCCTCATAAAAAAGTTTCTTGTTCCCTTACACTCTTTCTCCATATTTTATTAGTTTTTAGTCCATGCAAAACTATGCCAAAGGGGGAAAAAGTAAAGAGCTTTTCCTTGTTTTCTGGTATTGATTTACGTTGCAGCCTTCCTCAGACAAACAATTGAAACCATCTGTATGCCTGATGGGGACTAACAAAAAAGCTGATGAAGTATGACTTCATAAGGTTTCCAATGCAGACCAAATTTTTCTCAGGAGAGTCCATATCCCAATCAGTGCAAGCACCAAGACAGTAACAAGTTGACACTTTCCAGAAACTGCATCTAGTCATTGTATTTTCTCCTAAATACCTACAGGAGCACAGCTTTGGTGCTCTGCTTGCTTTCCTGACCCTTCACTTCCTACAAATAGAGATTAAAATACATTTTGTTACCAGTGCAACGGCCATGTTTTTGGCTTTAATATAGATGTTCTTTCTCCTGCTTCCCCCAATAAAAAAGTTGTAAGGTCTCAGATTTAATGTTCACTAAGTATTTTATATAGTATTAAGCTAAAGACAAAAGCAAACAAAAGCTGTCAGTGGCTATGTCAGAAACTATGAAAGTACAAAAAAATCCTCGTCTTTAAGACTGTGTGGGAATCAGATATCCTAGCTGGTCAGTATTCCACTGAAATGCAATATTCAATTACACTTCAGTACAGCGTGTATGGGATTTTCTGCATGCAATTGTTAGTTCCACACCATCCTCCAATATGCACTAATGCTGGTAGATACAACTTAGTGCAGGACTTCACTACTGCCTAAGATGCTGAAAACAATGATGTTCTCTACCCAACGCATCTATGTCATTGTGGAGAACTGACCAAAAAAGCATTTATCAGTTTTCCCCTCCTTTGGGATAACAACCCTTCCTTCTCCCCACAACTGTAATGGTTAGAAAACACTGCTTTCCTCTTCGTTTCATTGCTCGTTTTCTCTCCATAACACACTTTCTGAAAGCAGTTTCGTCTTTTGCACTGATTAAATGCAGTTGGACAGCAAGGAGTGTTTGTGATTAAGCGCACTGCTCAACAGCTGTTGTTGGACAGCTTTGGCAAGGCTCTCTAGGCTAGCTGGAGGGAAGAGCAAGAGGCACAGCAGAACCAGGAAACTGACTTGCGCTGGAGAGAGTTACAAACCATCTAAATCCAAATTTAGGCTGAGCAAGGACTTCATATACTTTATCCATCCTTCTCCAGAAACCCTTTATGTAAACTGAATTAATCATGCATGATAAAAATAAATGAGGCTATGTCTGAAACATGGTAACTGGAGAGACAGAGACGAGATGAGAAACAAAAGCCAGACAGAAATGGAACTGCAGATTAAAAAAGGCACTAGGTTTAATTAAACAGCTTATCATAGACACAGTGTCTTGCTGTTGCTGAAATTAATGTTAACCATCTATGTTCATTTCTCTGGGGCCTTTTAATCACCGTTGCTTGTAGTGAGAGAGAGAAAAAAAATAAAACCATAACACACATTCACTGGCTCAATACATTCTTAGTGTAGGTTTGCTGAAGTCAGAGACACCACACCACCAGTTCATCTGCCACCAGTATCTAGGAACATCATCACTGACAGTTTTGCCACGTACAACAGCTTTTACATCAGGCCATATAACATCCTCTCAGGACTGCAAATTATATTTACTGTCCCATCGTAATTTGACATTAAGGAGAAAGGAAAGGAAAGAGAGCAGCTAATAAGATTTCTCAATTATTACAAGCATGAAAAATCTTTAATCCCCTTTTAAAATGGAAATAAGTGCACTGTGGGAGAAAAGAAATGAGACACACACAGAAGTTCTGTCTCAAATACAGAGTATTTTGCTTTGACCAGGTAGCTGCCCAGACTTGGTTTCTGACTCTGAAAACAGGCGTATACTCTGGAGCCATGTCTGCTTTTTTACTAGTGTTTTTTGGACTGATGGGACCCTTTTCTCTTCTGCAGTCTCAGCTGGCAGAACTAAATACTTGGTTGTCTCCTGCCACTTCAGTCCTTTTTCTGTTTTCCAAAGTACTACACACAAGCTTAAAGAAGCTTGAGAACAAAATACAACTTCACAAAGACAGCAGTACAAAGTGTTACCAGCTGGGCACAAAAGACAATTTCTTAAAAATAAAATATTGCTCCACTGACCACCCACAGCAGCTAGCATGATTCCTACTATTTAGGGTGACACCCTATGACAGCTCTTCTTCTAAAAACCTCTCATCTCAGCTACCAAAACAGTGGTTTGGATTATTTCACGTTTCTACTTAATACAAGCAAGAAAACACCTAGCAGACCTACATTGTTTCCTTCAGCCTCCCCATTTAATTTCCTATGCATTGGATCAAGTTCAAAAGATGACGTTAAAATCAGATCAAGCTCTGAGGCTAGGAACTGTGAAAGATGGAATGAACGGGCCAGGTGTCATCTCTTTTATTCATTAGCCACCTAAAATGCTGGCTACACAGCTACAGAAGGTTAAAGGAAGGAATGCTGCGAAATGTGAAGGCCAAAGTATTTACCGAGAAGGGTACAATAAGAGCACTCATTCAAAAACTGAGTTGCTTTGATGGAGCAGAAGAAATTTCCCTCTCAAAAATTTTTGTATTTCACTCTAGACTCCATTATACCTTCCAATACTTCAGGATGGGTCACTGCTACGGATGCATTTAGCATGTCTTGCAATATGAGGACACGCCTCATGCACGGTATTAAAAACAGGCTGGAAAGGGATCTTAAGTTACCTAGTCACTTCTTTTTCTTCCTCTAGAGCATGATCAACTACATTATGTGAATCATGTTTAACATTTATCCAAACTTTTCTCAAAGATCTCCAGTTATGGAGATTCCCCTGCCTTCGCAATTACTCTGCTCTAGGGCTTCACATTTTCATACTCACAAAAAATATTCTTGCAATCTTTTATGAAAAATATGTCCTTTGATCTCATCCCATCCACTGAAAATATGGGTAAAAGACTGTTCTGTAACTCTGTGTAGTAGCTCTTTACACACTTGAAGACCTGAAGTTCTTCCTCCCGCCTTTTTTCTTTAGGCTTATTAGTCCCAACTCTTTAACTTGCCTTGGAGGTTATGTTTGGTAGATGTCTAATCAGTCTTTTTTTTTTTTTTTTCACATATTTCCTCTGGAACTCTTGCAATGGACCACTAATTAGCTAAAATTCTGTACTCAAAACTGGATGTGTACCTAACAGAGGCCTTACAAGTGCTGAGTAAAGAATGAGGACTTTGTGTCCTGCAGCTCAGCATCCTATTTCTACAAGCCAATATAGAGCTGCTTCCCTCCCCCCAACAATGACTGCATCACACTTAAAATAACAAACATCTTGTAAGCCTCTATAGCTTCTAGACCATCTTCTCAGAAACTGTTCAACACACTCCCTGTTTTCATTAGTAGTTAACTATTTCCACCTATTCACATTAGATCAAACGTGTTCCTATTAAATTGCATGGTATTTTGCCAATTAATTTCTCCCATTTGCCAAGACAATTTTGATTTCTAATTCTGCCTTCAAATATAGTTTTCAGATGATATGAAGCTGGGAAGGATGTCAGCGTTATAAACATATGGTCTATTGCATCATCCCAGTCATTACTGAAAAGCAACATGCAACAGTGGAGCCAACAATATGAAGTTACAATTCTGGCCCAAAAATCCAGGGTGGAGAGGAAGAAAGCTAATCATTAAATTATTCTCTGTTGTTAAGGCATTTCCACGTGCCACAAACCAGGATGCAAGGAAAGAAAGAAGCTCATCTGGACAATACTCAATCACTTACTACCAAGGCTAAGGATTTTTAGCTCTTTCAAAGTGTATCTCTGAGGAAGTGAGAAAAAGCACCAAGTTTTGAGTAAAGGTTTAGTAATTGATATTCTCTCTGTATAACAGCTTAGCACTTCTAACAAAAAATTGTATTTTAAAGGAATCAACTGTCTGAACATATAATTGGAGAAAATAAGAATGTATTTACTTGGCTGTTCATTACTGTGACATATTTGGTATATGTTGTCTTAATCACAATAGTGGATAACTGTGAACAGAAAAATGTTCATCAGCAACATAATACAGTGCTACACATTTTTACCACTTGATTAACACTATTTTAAATTACTTGATACTTTTAATGTTTCTCAGTTTGGAATCCCAGCTCAGTTTGGGACATGCTCCAAATTCGACCGAGGAGTTCCACTGCTCCACCTGGCTAACCACATCAACAGCACCTAAAATTCATAAAACTGTTTACTCCATCTCTGTAAGACATTCATACATACTTCAAGCTTCTAGGTTGAGAAAACACAGTCAATTTTAGACCCCAAATGGACTACAGCTAATGAATTTTCAACATACAAAGTGAGAGATTACTTCAGATTCAGCATATCCTACAGATTTCATCAGCCTTCTGCCTGTTAATGTTCCTTACTAATTCTTATTTTGTATTTTTAAACAGATTAAAAATTTTCTATTCCTAATGTATTTAGCAAACCAAAACATACACTAGAAACATTAAACAAAGCTACTCTGCTAATTCACACACTTTTAAGAAATGCACAAACAGTAAATTCCTTCCCTGGATATACAATATATAGCACAAGTAACTTCCAGGGAGTCTTCCAGTTTTCAGTTTGTGCTTCTTGCCAAGGAAAAGTAACAATTTTATACAGTTTACAAAAACCACTATACTCACTAACCAAATTTAAAACTTAATTTCTCAGGAAAATATTGAACTGTGCTCCATTCCTCCGTCCCTTTCTCTCCTCCTCCTTTTATTTTTTAGCTCCTGTTGAACAGGTTGTTGGTAAGACTCCTCCTCATGTCAGATTGGAAGACAATCCTGAGGGCATTTCGCTTGGCCAATGTTCTTAGCAATTATCACATGATGCATGAAATATTACTGTGAAGGGCAACAGGAGACAATCCATGCTATTCCCCAGTAAACAGTACATCACAAACAACTGAAGAGGGGCAATGGTTGTGCATGGAGGAATGGACTGCATCACCTTTGTTTGAAACAAAGCACAATCCAGCCAGGCTGCCTGTACATAGCTTGATGTCTCAGCCAACAATCAGGGAAATCAGAGAAAGCATGTCTTACTTCTGAGTGTGATAAATTACCTAAACTCTTAAGAACATACACCCCAAAAAAAGATCTAAACTGTTTGCTGGTATACACAATGCAATTTTGGTAAATCACTAATAAGTAAGAATGCAAACAACAAAACAAAAGAGTCATTGAAAGATATTTTTTTTTGCGCCAACAAACCACTTTTTTCACAGATATCCTTAGAAGAAGTCACCACTAAAACTACAGACCAACATCAGTACAAATGCACAAGGTCAAAATATAGGCTACTTTTGACAAACACAAGAGCAACACTTCTCACTTGCCAGAAATCCTCTTTCAGTTCCAAAGTAACACACACGTTTTGTAAGAATGTTTTACTCTTGGCATCAATTGGCATGAAAGATAGGCATTAATGCCTATCTTTCTTCCACCCATGAGAAACTCCAGCTGTTACCCTTATGGGATAATCCTGCCAGAATCTACAGGCAGAGATGGAAGAAAGGAGACACTAGCACTACTATCATATGATAGTGTTGTGGGTTACTCCTCTTTAAATAAGGTCATTTCCATCAGCTCTCATGCAGAAAGTGAACACTCTCACTCTCTAACCCACGAACACTGGATAGTATTTTTCCTTCACAAAAGTAACCACGTGGCAACCACCAACCTCAAGCTAATACAAAAAGCAGATGGTATGCTTTCAGAAAGGCTGAGACTGACATCCAGATTTCTGTGCATGGGTATCAAATTCTACGGAAAATAAAACCTCCTTTTTAAACTGGATTAAATCTTTGAACAAACTGCAGAAAAAAGGGAACCAAAATGGTTTAAGTTTGGAACAAACAATTCCTTCATGACCTGTTATTTAAACCACCACCCCTGCTCCCCCATGGTATCAAGAGATTTTTGCTATTGCAAGCAGCTATTTTTAAGAGATTGAGTATTTCCATGCCTCCTCTCTGAAGGTACTAAAGACTAATTTTGGGTGCTAACTCACACTAAGGGATGATTCACTGGCTCTCAGAACAAAGTAACACTTGGGAAACTTACCTTATCGCTGTCTAGTGTGTTCTGTGAGGTTCGTGAGGCAATTGAAATCGTATCAGGTTGGCTGCTACCATCTCCCTGACTGTCCAGGTCCTCGCCGTCTCTGCAAATATTTCAGTTCTCATTACAGTATTAGCATTGCGTTTGTAATGTGTTAGTTCCCTACTTCCAGCTCTAAAGAAGGTGCATCTAGACATTGTGGCAATGGACACCAGCCAGACAAACTACCTGATGCAAAAATTAAAATATTCAGCACTTAATAGTTTCTTCTACGCTTTAAGAGCACAGATTCATTTGCTCAAAGTCTACACCATGTAGAATTAAGGCAACAACCAACCAGACAGAACTATGGCAAGAAACTCACACAGCCACTTAGCTAAAGTTAGCAAGCAGAACGTGCAGTCACACATTTTAAGCTTCCTGAAAGGAAACCAAGGACCTGAATAACATATGCAGAATTGTAAAAATCTAAAATATACAGCTATCCTGTACGGCAGTTCCAAATCCCTTCTGTAATGGCTGAGTGGACACAAGTCCAGGACTGTTCAGAGCAGAAATCTCAACAAATTCAGCATTTCAGGAAACTGGAAATTAACTGTAAGATAAAGCTGGCCAAAATGACTCGTGCTTTTGTCCAATTCACCGAACGTTATTAGAAATTCATCACTACAGAGGAAAAGAGTGCTGTTGTGTACTTAGAGATTGCTGATTATTTTAAATACTACTTACCTTCTTCCTTTCTGTTTTGTTGTTGGTGCAGTTTTGGGGATGTGGATCGGCTCTTTCAATGCTCCTTTCAGATGAATGGTCCTTTCTTGTATCACTTCCCGGATGTGTTTGATCCAATCCTGTTTATTCTCTATACTGGATGCCTTTGACATGCAAAAGAAACAAAACCCCACAATGGACTATTATAGCTGAGAAGATCCACACACACAGTCAGCTAGTAAACACAAAGAGGAAGGCACAAAGAATGACTTTGTGAATCATTTTTAAAAACCTGAACAGAGAATAGGAAATTCAAGCTAGTTGTCTTCATTTTGAATTGCCAACACTACTTTACACTTCTCAACATTATTAATATTGTTAGTTTAAAAAACATTTTAATTTAGATTCAGAATCCTTTTATAACTTGAAGGCTAAAGCACTGTATGCATCTAATGTGAGACAGAATTAAGGAATTCCAGTAATAACACCTTGAACATTAGTATTTTAAACCCATGATACATTTTAGGTCAACTCTAATTCTACATAATAACCTACTAACACTGAAAGAAAAATCAACTTATACTGCAGCACATACACTTCCACAATACATTTCATGTATTATTCTTTCCACTTCTGAAACATACCTGGAAGCAGAAAGCTAATTTAGGGATTGTGTATTTTAATAACGGCCTGCAACATATCATCTATATTTTTGAGATACCCTGAAAAAGACTTGATATCCAGCTGTCCAACCTGCAATATGATTGTTTAATCCAATTTAACCCCGCACCTAAAATGCTATTAAATATAAACATCATTGCAGATCTAAAAAAATTATCAAGTACAACTTCCTACTTCTCTTAATTGCTGTCTCCTGAAATAACTGGCTCTGAATATATGATAAATATTTAATATACTATAAATATTCAATAACCACAGATTCTAAAGGGATGGAGAAAGTTGCAGAACAGATGAACAGTTAGGAAATAATCTTTGTTTTCTTTTACAAGCAAAAACATTTAGGAAAAGAAGCCAAACACAAAGTTTTGTTAAATCTCTTATTTAGGTTTTCATGAAATTTACTTATAATACTAATGAGCTAAAGAAGTGCTAGTTTCCAAACTTCAAAACCAAACAATAATAATAATAATAAAAAAATTAACAAAATTGTTGAAAAGCTTCATATACTGTGCAAGTTATCTAAATGTCCTATGCTATAAGTAAAGAACAGAAACATCTTAAAGTGTTATGTCAAGAGCCCTTAAACAAAACTCCTTAAACTGCTCTACCCTGGGACTGAACAGATAGTATTATTCGGTGATGTTACATTTCATTTACTTGTACTTGTTGGCTGCTGTCAGAAAACTAATGTGAGCTCTTCTTGGCCTGTAATTCACTAGGAAAACATATAAATTTGAGTTGCCATTTTTAAGTGGCATTATTGAATAATTACCAGAAATACATGTGAAAACATAAACAAGTTTAATAGTGGGTGTATTAACCTGTAAATGGAAAGATGAACTTTTTTTCTGCTCAACACAGCTAAAAGTTACGAAAGAAAAGTTTCAAAGCTGGCAGAGTCCTCAAAATATGTCAAATTACCCACTAGCTGCTTGCGGTATTACAAAAAAAGTTCTCCACTTGAAACAGTAGGTCCCAGGTTACATACCAGAGTCACAGGAAAAATGATTTAGCCATTCTCCTAGATAGACAAAATATACTATTGACACCTGTAACTTCCCCAGATACAAAATTTATAGGCACGGCATGTACTGTCATCCAAAAGTAAGTATCCTCAGAAAACCTGGCAGACCACAGAAAGATATAAAATCTTTTGAAGTGTTTTGATTTCTGCATAAAAACATGGGCCATGAATAACAGCATCACCAACAAACAACAATGACTTGAGTGTGAGATGTCATACTGATGCTGTGACTTGTTTGTGGCATATCAGTTGTTCTGTCAGCCAGTGGCTGAAGTCTTCAAGCTCTACAAGTCCGTGGGATTAAACCCCTTCCTACTCCAATTTGGGAAAGCAAGTTTGTTTAAATCCTTCAGCAGACCACACAGATTCCCCTCTGCTGTCAAGTCACTGAGTTAAATATATACCACACCCTTCACACAGGAAAATTAGGTGTCAGCAGCTGTCCCTCTCAAAGCAGGAAGTCATCACTTGTTGCCTCCCCAAGTATGAATAACAACTACAAGATTTAGTATAGACTGTACAAGCACATCTGCTAAAATCACCTTGAGAACAATTTTGTTGTCTGAAGTTGGTGTCCTTCCAACCCATAGAGCAAACTTGCAGGGGTCTCCTTCTACATGCTCTGTGACACCCAGTTCAGAAGTCTGGAATTCAGAAAAAATTGTTAGGATGACATGGCATTTTTTTCTCAGAAGCCACAAAAGGATGCTAATATTATAAATAACTGAGCTCTGCTATTTAAAGAGAGTTTAAGAAGCTTGAGGCTAAATCATATGCTAGAGAGAATCCTGTGTTCTGGTGGCAGCAGTAGGGTTTCTTCAAAAAAGGAAGAATGAAAACTTTAAACAGTTTTTCCTGTAAAGTAACAGTAAACAATAGCATTTATAATCTGAATACCAAATTTTTAATTTTACATTTTTGACTTGACAATAAAAGCCTTATACCTCTACAAAAAAGGTGTTTGGTAAAATAATGTGTTGGCTTCTCGTTGATTTCCATCAGGAAACACTCACTACTTTTGATTTTTATGTTTTCTCTCTGCTAAGATATGCTCAAGAACTCTCTTGATATCTTCTAAACCTCTGATCTCTTTTCTGCCAAAGGAGCCTCTCCTAGTGTGTTTCCTTCCCTCTGAAACACATGAAATAATTCAGAAATACAGTTTCCTTGGAGAATTTTGTGGGACAACTACATTAACAAGCTGTCTCTGTGAATATTCTAATGTCAAACCTTAATAGCTAATTATCATCCAAAATGTTTTCACTTTCCAATTGGAACATCTCAATCATGTGCATTGGCTCCCAGTTAAACAATTCATGTAGGCGCTGCTCCAAAAAAAATTGCAAACTAAGAAATGTAGCTCAAACTACAAGAGCCCTGACTCCAAAAGACAGCTGCTAAACATTCTTACATCATTAGAAGCTGTATTTTTCCCCTCATACACATCATCACTAGCACATACACAGTTCATTGCAAGAGATGTCGGATACGCAGTACCTGAGTAAAAGTAATTTTTTTCTTGTCTCACTCGGTTGACAACTTCTTTTGTTGTTTGGGGTTTTTTTCCCCTGCACCCCTAAAAAAAACCCCAACCCAACACATCCACCCTTCCAGCTTTGTCATCTTTTTTTGGCAAAATGGACTCTTCTTCATTGAAATACTTAAAAGCCTGTGATACATTTTAAACTTGACTCACTAACAACTCTGTGTGTTAAAAAGCTTGTAAAATACTTAATCCAACATTACATTATGTAATTCAAAGAAAATACACACTACTGCACTGCCCAATATAAAGTCTGAATGGGTGGGATAGTATAATTTTTAACATCATTTGTCTTTTAAAGCCTAGTAGATCTAGAAGCCTTGGTACACTTCTGAATATTATTAGTTTTACAAGGGACAACTGAGGGGAAATGCAGTACAGGTCTGTACAGTTAGGAAGTGGCAAAGCAGACGTTGTTCACTGTCCCTTTCGATACTGGTAGGCATCAAGTGAAACTAGTGGGAGGGAGTCAGGTCCAAAACCCAACACAGGGAGGCTGGCCTGTGCCCAGTGTGTGGTTGAGCAATACAGCTCTTTGCAAAGGACACTGTAAAGGCTGAAAGTCTGTGTGAGATCCAAGGACAAGCTCACAGAAGAGAAACCCGTTGCAGGTTACTGAATGCATATAAAACACATTCAGGTGAAGTAACACCTGCTTGCCTTGTTCCCATAGCCCTCCTTAGGCATTTTCTTTCGAATACTTTATCTCTTGCCAAACGAGTTCATTAACACATTCTTCCACTACACAAATCATGCCATTGAGTATCCTGTACTGGGGAAACCATGATGGTCATCACGCCTGAAGTAAAGAGGACTTCACTTTTGTAAAACCACCTTCCAGAGGCAGGAGACAGGGTAACATGCAAAAAAGATCTTTAGCATGCTTTCAATATCTGTATGAATGCCTTTTCTAAAGATCAAACTGTAAGAACTGCTGTAATATTAAGCTGCACTACAGGATATTTTGCCAAATAGAATATGAAGACAAAAAGAACGCTTGTATTTAAAAAATGAGGCACAATGGGAGACTTCAAGATTTCCAGTACTTTCTCTAGGACCTAAAGCTATTACTAAATTCCTGCCAGAGGAACTGATGTGATGAGCTTACGTGACTGATTTTTCAGCTGTCTCCCCTCCCACATAATGCCTTGGCAGCTGATGTTACCCTCCAGTACACCAGAAGTTTTTTGTATTTCAGGTTCTTGAGAGCAGCAAAGGTGTGATCAACAAAACAGCTGCAGCTGTGTTACCTGCTAGGTACCTTGTATCAGGAAGTAGAGCAAGTGTTGGAAATGACAGAATATGCAACGTAAGATCCAGAAAAAAGAGGTTTTATGAACAACCTGCTTTACCAGTTTGGACACAGAGATGGGAAAGCGAATGAACAAAGGAAAAGGAGCTGAAGCAGGCAGGAAAGTATTTATACCATCTAGAATTAGTCATATATCCCAACAGGATCAACAGAAGAATAATGTCTTTTACTTCTCAGAATTGTGCTCTAAAGTGATTTCAAGTACTTGTTCTAAATTGTCTAGTAGAAAAGTTAGTCTTGCCTCCAACATATGCAGAGCAAGCCATGGCAGACTGTCTTCTGCCTTGGCTACCTCAGCTTACTGAGTGTGAATACTGCTCTCACTGAAGTCATCCAATGAGACAGGAAGTTAAGGATATGAATTCCAGGGTCACATTTTGCAAAGCATACATGTACAGATGAGGAAAGCAAGAGCAGATTTTTAATAATTTTTTTTTAAATGGGAAGAGAAACATCCCCATCTTTATATTCTTTCAGTAGACCATAAGAGCTATCATTTTATTTACAAAATGTTACTGTAAGACTACTTGTCTCAGTGGACATTCTGGAATGAACTTTTCCATAACAAGGAGTTCGTGCCTTTCCAGATCAGTATGAGTAGAATATCCACCAAAATGAATCCTTAACATGAATATTACTACAACAATAGTGAACAAGCAAAATGAAGGCAGTTTGTCAACTCCTTCCACCCTTCTGCTTTATACAAATAAGCCTTAAAGAAACAGCAATTACACACACAATTATGACAAAAATTAGTCCAGCCCAATCTTGATTTTCCTTTGTCCTGACACACCAAGATTTCCATGTAGCCTTCAGCAGTTGCATTCAGTCTACTCTTTCTCCTCCAAAGCATGAATAAAGCAGCAAACTTAAGATTCAGTCTACGCATACCAAGGCTGTTCTTTCAGTGCTATACTAACAGTTGTTCTTCAGGCACATGTAAATCATCTGAGCTTAGTTGCAGTCTAATCTGGTCAGCTTTCTAAATATAATCACATTCTCCCATACTTACAAACAGTTTACTCTTGTAAATGTACTTGCTTCTTCCACTAGAGTCCTTTACTTCTTTACTGAAAACCAAGGACATCTCAAAAAGGAAAAGGTGCCTCTCTCTTCCCTTTCGAATTAGAGTTTTTGGGTCCCACACTTGGAAGGATTCTTGAAGGATGAGCTCTCCCTGAGATTCTATATTTTCATCAAAGCCTAAAAACCCAGGGAGAGGAAAGGTTCACCATGAAAAGCTGATAATACGAGGAAATTAAAAAGCATTCCTTCTGTTTATTAAGCAATATGATGTCGTGTCCCCCCCTCCCCCCCCGCCTTCCCCGCCCCAGCTTGCAAAAGATGGGATTCCAAGGAAGCAATACTAAAAACAAGACTTGATTTGGACATTGCAGTATACCAGATATAACTGTAGCTCAAGTCTACATCTAAATTTAGAGATCCAACTGTTAAGAAGTTTATCAATATTTCTGGCAGTATTTCACCAACAAACAACAGATCTATGTCAGATCTGGTAGATTCTGGTAACCTCTTCCATAATGAAAATGATTTCTTTCATAAACTTTCTGCCACTGTAGAAAGTGAGCAACTTGCAAGGACATAGAGAGCACGTCAGGTTGTTGTGACATCAGCAAACTCCCAAAGGCAACCTGTTTTGGTGGTACACCTTCCCTACCATGTATGCAGTGTGCATGCCAACACATTCCAACAGGGGATGAAAAAAGATGGCAACCTGGAACTGTTGCCATGTGGTCAGCTTGCCATTGAGTCACTCCAGCATTGATACACAATAAAGAAACAGCAGCTGGATTACTTATCTTGAAACATAATGTAAAGATGAAGACTGAGAACATCAACAATTTTACTTCCATTGTAGTGATACAGTGTTTCTCCCAGTTTAATACACAGCTTTAGAGTTGCAGGATAACAGAAATTACTCTACCATACTCTTCCAAGTGGTATTAAACCGCATTTTAAACAGATACTGTTTGCCAATATTCTCTGAACAGAAGAGCACCATCCTTCTCAAAGAAATAACAGTTCTCACTATTCTAAACATGGCAAAAGTATGGAGAGCATCAGAGGCAAGTTGCATCAGGATGTTCATTCAAAATCCTCCAGAGACGTAAAGAGGAAATGTGCTCACTCACTGTATTTGTCTAACATGGGATGACGAGACAATACATGCATGCTTTGTTATAAAATCAACTTATGTAAAAGATTAGGATATTCTCCAGAGTCACATTCCCAGTGTTAAAAGATTATTACCAAAGCTGGTCAGCATTTATACTAACACCATCTCACAAACAAAGCATTTGGAACCAATCCTGTAATCTGATCAACATCCCTATTGTTTCAAATTGGGGGAGAGAGGTGATTTTGAGCATTCACATGATCAAGGATCACATGTCAAACCAAGATGAGCTTTATAGTAACTTGCACAATACTGGGAATTCCATGACAACCTCCATTTTATTACTAGAAGGCAGAAAGAAAGAAAAGGAATATTGACTAAAAGCACCTGTAAGTCTTTATTCAGCAACTGCGAGGTAAGGCAGCACTGTTTTTATCTCAAAAAACATAAATGCCAAAGAAACCCACTTTTATTACTACATATATGATGGCACCATCATACATGATAACATGCCAGTTACAAAACAGATTTTGTCAGAAAGTTGTTCTAAGCACATAGAAGCAATTACATCCAACCTCCACTGTCTGCCATGAATATGATTATGCTGTTCTGGCTAAGGCTCAGGCTAAATTGGCTTATGCTGACATTTTACTGCCAGAAGATACATTTCATTAAAACCAGAAGTCTGTTATGGAACAGGCAGCAAACAGATGTGAAAATGACAAACTTCTTGGAGACAATTATTTGATACATAAATCAGCAAAGCCACCTCTAACACACTTAACACGCCTCATATAAAGAAGCCAAGGATACTGGTTGGAAAATGTAGCTGGAGTAATCATATCTGACCATTCACCTACAACATTTTAGGCGAGTACTGGAAAACTTTCTTAGCTTACATATTTTTCAAATCTGCAGTGACAGAGCTACAGATGAGGATGAAAAAACATTTAAAAAATTAACAAAACTGTACCAGTTGTCTGTCACAATTTTCCTAAGTTTGCATTCTATATACCTCCAAATAAAAGGTATATAAAATACAAATCCAGAGATAAGGAAATATTTGCATTCTTCAGATCTTCTCAACATCTACAGCATATGACTGAATTGCAAAGTCACTTTGAATCCTACCTTCCAGCATGCTGAGGTGCATGGCATCATTGGCTCGCTTTGGCACACTAAGCATCACCTCCAGGCCATCCTTAATCTCACCTTTACCTTCTTCACAGCACGTTAGCAGCTCCTGCAAAAGACAAGCAAACGTGAGTATTCTCTATCATATATTTCTACAGTAATATGATAGGCAACCAAACAGTACTTCGAACAAGCAAAAAATCATTTTTGGCATGTAAAATCTTTTCAAACGTCTTACTTGGCCAATGACATGACAGCATACTTTGTATGTATTGTGCTGTTCTTCAAGGAGCAGCCCAGCTTTCAGTTAGCCACCTCTAATTTGAACAAGATAATCTGCTTAATAAGAAATCTTTAAAAGTTACATTAAAGAGAACATTTTTTCTGATAAGCACAGACACAGCTATCAGATGCAGTGCTACATCAAGGCTCACAACAACACAGCTGCCAAGTCATGAAGATGGTGGAAAGCAGGACAGCACAAAAGGACTCCCTGCCTCTCATGTCAGTCTTTGCTCCACTGCACCAAAGACCTACTCTGTACTACTGCTGCTAAGAGGATCTACATTGTTTCATTTTAAGTATTCCCTTAATTACTCTGTTCTGTGTTCACATAGTTAAAAGCATCCTACAGACAAAATTTTTTAGTACAAACAAGCATTAACTAACAGAGAGAAGTCAGAGAATGGAATACGCTGAAGTACTGTGGCGGAATTTAGGGCGATGCTGTTCCCTGCCCATTCAACATCCCACAGATACTAACATTAACAGTGCCTGAGCTGATACTCAAATTTCCTCATATCCTTTAAGCATTTGAATGGTATCAAGATAAAACGTAGCTTACGTAACCAAAAGGGCATATTATGTTCCTTCTATTATTCAAAAGGCCAAATTAATTCATTCCCTCAGGTTAATTTCCCTTTTCCTTTTTAAAGGGAAAGCCAGGCGATTCCTACTATTACCATCATTACGCTATTTTTATTTAACTGTCACCACCATCACAGCAAAACACTACATCATCACGCCTAGATTTTGCATGGCAACTCCACGGAAAAGTGAGTGTAACTGTATACCCTCCAGGAGGCACAGAAGATAAGCAGCTTCAATACCATTTGGAAAAATAAGCAGAACTTCTAGAACTGTAAAATGCTTCAGCTATCATTCAAGTTTTGGGCTCTCCATCCTTCCATGTTTTATGTCTCTCTTCTTATGGGGGGTTGGGTGGTGAGGGGTGGGAAAAAACCCCAGCAACTACCAAATAAATCCATTTTACTATGTATCAAAGCCATCTGGCTCTACAACCACTGGTGAAACTGATCTATCCCATCACTTCAATAATGTAGCAGCTAAGGCATATTTAGATTTAAAAGAAATAATTGTTGGAATCAATACCCCAACCTTTCTGAAACAGCACAGCCTAAAGTATTTCTGTAAGTTACAACTTCATCAAGTTGCACCTTTTTGCAATGGGAGAAGAGACAATATGTTTCAGTTAAAAATGACAGACTTGTTTCTATCCAACTTGACTTGAAATAGCCTGTGATGTTTTTCAGAAATTTTAAAAACAATCAACCATGGCAGTTCTCAGATAAAAAGGGGAGACAGATCAGTTACAGTGCTTTTGTAGGCAACCGTTATAAAACAAGCAATGTCATCTACCAGAGACCCAGCACAGTTCAAGAACACTGCTGCTCAGTCAACGAGACATCTGTCCACTGAATGAAAGCTCTAACTACAGGTTTCCAAAAGTTTTGTTTAACAGCTATTATTTACTTGACATTTCCAGGCAACATTACAAATAACAACTGTTTGTGCAACAGCTCTACTCAGTGTACTCAGTGTATATTTATAAATTTTACAGATATTTTATGTTATAGTTTTACAGATTTTATATTATAGTTTTACAGATATAAAAATATAAAAAAATATGTATTTTACAGTACTTAATACCATAAACACAGCTAATGGCTTGCCAAAATTTGTTGCAGAAACCATCACAAATATGTGCCTGTCTACATGGCCGTGACTTTTTTTTTTACTCTGGAAATGCAAATTTTATTTTTTAAGTAAACATTAGCAGAGAGGTATCTTTTTTTGATTTACAGGAATCTGGACAAAAAGTGGCTTATTTATGCCTTCTTTCATTTTCAGTGGTCTCCCAAAAAACGTATCGCAGCAATATTTGGGGCTGCCCAGGATGCTGTAGTCTCGGAGCACAGAGTAGAACAGCCCTCCTGATTTCAGCAAGAGCTTTGCTTTCTTAAGAGAAGCAGAATCAGATGAAGAAATTTGAATTAATACTGACCTTTAAAAGAAGCTGGTATTTTGTTATCCTTTGGACAGGTTTGATAAGGTAAGAGGAGATAGAGTTGGCCAGTCCATGTCGTTGTTGTATCTCCTACATGAAAAAAGCAAACATTTTAAGTCTGTGAGCACCAATACTCAGATATAGCCTACTGTGAGGACTATGCAATAATACACATTAACTACAAATTCTATTTCAGCAAGGAGGAAAAAAAAAAAAAAAAGACAGGATGATAATATATTCCAACCACAGCACAGACGTCATGCATCTGCCTGCTCACTTTGTACAAACAAAATATTATTACCTCCAAGGGTACCTATGAAGCATTTCAACAAACCTAAATACAAATAGCAATGATTAGGGATATTAAACATGTGGGATATTAAACGTGGAAACGCCTTTTTTTAAAAAAAATTAAAATCTGTATTTCTTTTGTTACTTGCAAGAGAGAAAAGAAAACAACTTCAGTGTTCTGGGGAACAGCCAGGACTATCACAGGAAGGCTGACGTAAAGGTTTCTTAGCATCACCTGCTAGTTTAACTGTTAGTACTCACAGAAAGCATTTTCCCCCACAAGGGGGAGCACGAAGTAACATTTTCTAACTGATCGCAAAAGAAAACGGGCACTTGAAAACAAAAAACAGAATGCCCTCCATAAAGCTGAAGGAGGAAAACAGATTTAGATAATTAGATGGAATAATAACAGATTTCAGGTACTGATCATGGTTGAACTTCACAGCCAGTGTTTGCCATTTATCACAGTATCAGATATATTTTAACCACACAATTTCAAACAGCAAGTTATGCACCGCAGCTATGTGCTTTCTAACCCTGATTACAGTATCAGAAATTCCCAAGATGCGATATACATGATGTTTTCACACGGTCCAGTGGTGGCATCAATGGAAGCTCTTGAAGTTACCTGTGCATAAAATTAGGTCTTCACACTTCTAACCCACTTTAGGTGGATTAGACGATGGACAGCTCTTGATACATTCGTAAAACAGAAGGATCAATGTGTGCTCCTTTGCAGGTGGTGGCAAGAACTTATTTCTAATACAGTTTTATCACAGTCCTTTGCTATTTTTTAAAATAGTATTTACTAAATGTTTCTTTGAATTTTTTTTGTCGTATCTGTCCAATTTCCTGTAATTTACCTGCTCTTCTTCAAACACTGAAAACTTAACAGAGGCTTCACAGAAAGTCTTAACCTTACAATGTTTAGAATCCCCATCTCCTCCATGACTGGCTCTTGAAATTAACCCCAGGAAATTCAGGGATTTTTTGCTTGTTTGTTTTTTATTATGTCCTTCCCTCTACTTCTACAAACAATTCTAAAAATCATTTGTGGTGTCAGTACACAGCTAGTGACTCAGAATAGTGGAAGAGGAGACAAAAAAGGGTAAAGAGCTCTCTAATTAAATCATCTGTAAATACCTGTTCAACCAAAGCTCATTCAGTGTGGCCAAAATTCCTCCCCTGTAGCAAATGTAGCAAAAAGGCTACATTTTGGTCCTTTCTTAAGCAGAATATTACATGTAGACCAAGTAACCTTGAGACTGAGTAAGCAAAGTAGTTGATTTAGCAGCTCTGAGCAGCTCTGAACAATGGCTGTCAACTGATTTACCACTATATAAAATTACAATTCAAAGGTGCTCCAAAAATTTAACAAAGATTTCAATCTTTATTACATACAATGCAAACTAAGTGCATCAAAATGTTAAGATTTGCAGAATGTGCTTGTGAAAGCTGAAGATTCATGTCTCACAGTTGTTGCTGCCAGAACCTGCTTCCAGTTCTGAACTGCTCTGATATGTGACAGTGACTTTTTACATTTGATTTGACAGCTTTATGAGACCAACTGAGCAATAAAAGTTAACCATGTGAGATACAAGATTGATTTTCTTAAGCTGACACTAAATTGCAGCATTAGTACCAGGAAACTTGCCTTTTCCTAAGAAAACAGGCATGCAGCATAACTGCAAGTACATGATTCAAACTGCAAAGGCATACTTTTAAGATGGACATGAAGTACTTACATCAAAGTATGCTCCTGCATGTTCTAATATCAGCTGGGTAGAATCTGGCTTATTTTTACAGTAAGTAACGTACATTTGGAATTTATCTGCCTGCAGAACAAAATGCAAATTTACACACGTTAACAGAGAGCATCATTTATGTCTCAAAGTTTTTGCAGTTATAAGAGAGCATATCTTCTCTCTCAAGAAATTGAAATATATAGAATTATTTTCCCATTTAAACTGGCAGCATAAGAAAATTCATCAGACAAGTAAGACTGAAAACAGCAGCATTGCATGCAGAAGTAGATTATTCATAGCTAAGACAAAGATACCAAACCTGAATGCAGGTTTAGGCAACTTGCATAAACTTCAAGAGCAGCTAAGCATTGGCATCTGACAGCAGTGCCTTAATTTTTTCCCCCCACTTAAAGATACACACATTTTTGCTCAAATTTGAAGGAAGAGGTACTTTTACAAGTTTTACAAATTTTAAAGGGACCTGAGAGCAAGAATCCATCCTTTCACACTTCCTATCTCTTTTGTTACTTCTAAACATAAGTCTGCCTTCATTACCCAAGTAACGAAGCAGTGTCCAACATCTTCTGGTAACTGTTCGTATTTTTCCAGCTCCTTGAGGAATATACTATGGGTAGAAAAGAAACAACTAGTACAAGGCACATGAAACATTGTTATTAGAGCAGCTGATACTGATCTATTGTCTGTGAATAATGGCGGTTAGAAAAGTTACTATTAATTCATACCAACAGCATGAGTTAAAGAAATAAAGATAACAGGAATGAATAAAAATGTGTAGTAACAGAGCTAATATAAAATGCAATTCAATACAAATTCTGATGTGAAGATGAGAAATTGATCCAGCAGTCATCCAGTTAACACATAAGAGTACACAAAAATTTAGTAACTGCTGTTGTTCTCCATTAAGGTTTCCTACTGTTTCAGCTTCAAGCAAAGTTTAGCCTTCATCTCAAGACAAAAAGGACGTGACCTGCTTTTTGGATGCTTAAGATACAACGGACTGGAAAATCAGGTTCTGGAATATGCTAAGTATATTTTATTACTTAAAAGAATCATAATGCAATACAAACACCAATGAATTAACAAAGAGGGAAGATTCAGAGCAAGACCTCTGTACACCGATCTCCCTAGGAACCATTTCACTCAGAGGAAACATAGCAGACAAGCCTCTTCCGTGCTCCATGCTCAAGTAATTGTAACAATGGTGGGGCATCTCCACAGAAGCTTCAAAGAGCCAAGAAAGAGTGGGGAGCCCTACTCCTTCCTGCTAGCAGTCACACTTGGAAAGCAGGAATGAGGGCTCCAAAGGAACGGCAGAGCCTTAAATTGATGTGCTATATCTCTATTCTATTGAGTTCAGTGGTTTCCATCTCTTTGGAAAAACTGGAAAACCTACAGCAAAATTTTAATGTATCCAAATAACTTCTTAAAAGCTGAAAGATGTCCGACACTGAAAACAACCATTTCTAATGGTGTGCCTACCTGGCTGCAAAAAGCAACAACAATTTAGCAATGCAAGAAGAAATCCTTTAGATTTTTTTTAATGGAAAAGTGACCATTATTCATACGCACAGTATTTTCATTAGGAAATCCCTCAGGTCATCATTTGGATTTAGCAGTAATATGGAAATGGAAGATAAGTCACTCACTTATTGTGGAACTCATAGATTTCCTGCATGTTTCCAAAGATAATGTGTTCTTTGTTTACAATACCAGGTGGGATCTCCTCAACTCCGCTTGTCATTTCCCATAGATATGTCTGCCCAGAACAAAAAAGATGCATAAAAAGTCATGATAAACTCTGAAAAGAAGCACCCAGGTATCTGTAAGCATACGTTCCTGGAAGAAATTGGGGAAAGATCACAGAGCATCATCGTCTCCAATTGTGACAGTACCTGTTGTGTCAAATATACGCTGTGATTTTGACAGTAAAATCCAAGTTCTAAAACTGACAATTTAACATAGTCCCTGAGACTTCATCAGTTAAAATGCATAGTGTTCTTGACAACCTCTAATGCTTCAGGATATTCCTTATCAAGGTCATGTCTGCAGTCTAAAAGTTCATGTTTTGTGCAACAGCTAACACTGAACATTACTTGCTTCAGTGAAACAATTGCTGGGCACTTTTCCATAGAACCTCTCTGAATTTCTATTCAAAAAGTCAGCCAGTAGCAGAACATGTGATACAGATAATAAGAGAATTAACACAAGCTCTTCTCTACTGCTAGCAAAGCACATACAGTAAACCCCTCCTTTTTCCCTCCCCTCTCTAAAACTAAAAACCCCACACATTTACGAATTGGGAAAAGAGCAAATACTGAAACTCAGTACTGACAAAAGCAAAACATATAGGATGAATTCCAAAGTGGCTGTTATCAGGTGAAATTCTAAGTTTCTTCTTAATAGCAGAAAAGATACTTAACTTGGTCCTACAACTGCAAACTAATCATGCTCTGCTGTTAAAACCAGAAGAAAAAGAAAGCAACGGTTTTAATCCTGCCTTCAAAGATTAGTAAAAAAAGAAAACTTACATCCATGCATTCCCGGAGGTCTCTTACGTAAGCCTTTTCTGTCTGAATTAGCTCAGCCATAATGAACCTTAGGTGACAACAGAAAGAATAATCAAATCTCAGTCTGTTAGATCATTATGAATGCATAATAACCAGAATACATCTTTCTCCTCATCAGCTTTTGCTTTTTCTATTGCTGCAAGAAAAATCTGAGAACTGAAATGTGAAGAGAGACAACAGATGAAGGAAGCATAAGAGGTAACATCCCTCCATTACTAACCAGTGCAAAAAGAAATAGGGAAGGAGATGGAATTTTTTCTCAAATGCTTTTCACTTGCTAACGTCATTTAACTGTTGTCTTCCCTCCTCCCCCTACACATTTATTTCACATTATTTCTAAAAAGAAAAAGAAGCCTGTTAAAAAAAGTCTAACATCGTTTTGAATGTTTAAGATTCTGACATGCTAGAATTATCTGTGAGAACAAGCCATAGGAACTATTGAGCAATATCACTCTCTTTTTACCATTTATCTAATTTCTAAGCTGCCAGACAAGCTATGACAGTTGTTTCATTATCAGGACTGATTTGTGCATTCTCATTGATTATAAAAAAATAAATGTATTACTCTTTCCTGCGGGCAGACTTTCGTTTTTCTTCGTTAAGCTCATGAGCAGCATCACGCAGTTTCACCTCTGACCCAGGGACACTGGCTGGGATTATATCCAGCTGCAAGCTTTTGCTCTTTATTAAAGAAAGGAAGAATTGATTAAGGAAGGAGACAGTAGATAACAATAGGTAAATCAAACGCAAGCAAAGCTTGTTTGTCTGTCATCACAGTAAAATTTTTCTTACCGATTTATTGGAATCGGAGGAAATACCCAAGGCTTTCTCTAAAGAGGTCCTGTATTTCTCCATGCGCAGGGAAAAGTCTCTGTACCTCTTATCCACTGCTGTGACACATTTTTTAATCTCTGTTGCATGAGCATGCCCTTTTTCACAAAAGCCATCAGCCAGCTGTATCAACAACTTCACCCTCTCTTTGGTTTGCTATGAAAACAGGAAAATATCGAACAGTTACTAGCTCTACCTGTCATGAAGGGCGTCATTTTACTTAACCTGCTACTAAGTGCAGCTGGAGAAGCCATCAAAGGAGCTAGCTTCCTCCTCTCTCTTCCCAGAACTCCTCTAACTGATACCTTTTTTGAAACAAAACTAGCACAAGATGAATATTAGTTTCCTTGGGTTTTATTATTACATGACTAGAAGCAGGTTGTTTATTTTTCTTTCAAACATTTGCTCCGTATCTAAGCCGGAGACTAAGTTCTGGTAGCCAAGCTTTTCAGAGCATGGGTATTCTCCTTGCATCAATACAACAGGGGTTTGATGCCAAAGAGGATATTTCGTTCGTTACCACTGAAGCACTCATATTGGACCTGGTGCACAATCTCAAGAATCTACCTCATTTAGACATCACTGAAACGTTGATATGGAGATAAGTCTTGTTACATGCTTTACATTTTAACAGATTAGGACTACTATTCTTTAGATCATTTTTATATTATGTTTTGTTGTCATACAGTTGTTTAAGAGAAACTAAGAGAACAAGTAGCCACCACTAAATCTGTAAACAAAGCACTTTTCCCAATTAACAAGCTGTGTAAGACTATGCACTTTCTTTTGTGTAAATAAATCATACATAACGGATGAGTTTATACCTCCCAGCTCTCTCTCTCTGATACCATGTCAGAGTGAAGTGCACTGTCAGGGCCCTTGGTAACCGGGAGTTAAGCAAAACAGCCAATAAAAACTTGACTTTTATGTCAGTTGGAAAATCAACAGTGTTTGTCTGTCCCTTTTTTTTTTTTTTTTTAAATTCTTTTTCTTTCCTAATGGTCCCTCATCTGAGCATTTCTTTTCTATGGAATTAGCAAGGGCTAATACATCCTCCCAACAGGTAGCGAAACGCCAAGGGAGTGACAGTAACAACATCCTTTCAAAAAGGGCACCCACGTCATCTGCTGACTGACAGAGGAAACAAGGGGGCAGCGGTGCTCTGCATGCTGGAAGGGATCCAGCAGAACAAAGGCTGGAGCAAAAGTCAGAAGGAAGAAAATCCAGGTTTGAAAAGCAAAAGTGATTTCTGTTCTTTCTGGATTCCCTTCTCTCCCTTCCCACATGTCCCATGACCAACACCATCTACAAGTCTCTTCTCTTCTGAGGTAGTCCTTCATAAAAATGAACGCTTGCTTACTTTCTTAGACTATTATTTCTCTACAAAGACTGGAGAGCCAAGAGGTAGAAACAAGTGACGCTTTGAACATGTGACAAAATGAAACACAGAAACAGACATGGCTACATAAGCTCAGGTACATCAATCACGCACCAGTTGCCTTTCACATGTGAAAGCTGGTGAGCTTCACCAGTGACATCTGCATCTCTGTATAGGCCCCCAGAGATGCAGAACAACATAATGCTGCCATGGCTCAAAAAGTTACAGCAGAACCACAGAATACTTTAATAAAATGAGTAACCTAACAACTAAAGCTCTGATTTTTCTATCTTTTGATTAAATCACAGTCGAATAATAAAATGCCTTTGTGTATTTTATATCCTAAATGAATGTGCAGTAATCTGCAGACATGAGGATACAAAAGTGGAAATCAAAGGCTCTGCAAGGTTTGTAGGTTTTTTAAAAAACGTTTTAAAGCTATCTCACTACGATTCTGTCACGAGAAATCAACAGCACATAGGGCTGATGGAGTTTCAGTAACAGTGATTATCTTCTGATTACCTTTTGGTGTATTCTGTTCCCAGCAGAAATATAAAAAGAAAGCCATTGCAAGTAAACAGATATTGATGGACACATCCTCAGGTGGGTTTGGTTTTGGTTGTTGTTTGGTGTTTTTTTTTGTTTTGGGATTTGGGGGTTTTTTTGTGGGTTTCTTTAGGTCTTATATAATGTTATTTATTTTACCTTTGCTGTGATCTGAAATTCCTCATGCTCTTTTAACAGCTCTTGAGTGTGCTGGATAGTGGAGCCAGTGGAAGTATGTGTGGATAAATAAAACTCTCCATTGTCATGAATCCATTCCAGGGCCTAAACAAAGCATTGATGAAGGAAAAGTAACAGAGAAGGTAACATTCTTTTGCCAATAGAAACTGTAATCAGTATTTCACAAACACAGATCTGCCACAAGTAAATTCTACAGTATGTCACTTGTAGCAATCATCTAATACCTCCACAATATCAGTTTGTAACTCTGAAATAATTCACTTTAATTCACTGACACACGAATCTGAAAACTTCAGAGTAGTCCTCTACTACAGGACTACAGCAGTACACTATTAAAAGGTTCTAAATGACTTTGTCTACAGTTTTGTTAGTATGCTCCCCAACTGAGAAAAAAATCACTTTCTTGGTACAACACAGGACAGCTGTACTCAGAAACATGCATTTTCCAACTTGTAAAACAACTTGTAATAAACATACATTTGTATGTAAGACTGACAAATGCATAGGCTGAACTTTCCAAGCACATAAAATGCAACTATCATTTCACTCTGTAGCTGACATGTATTCCAGCTTCACAAAGTATGGTCTGTAGTTACCTGTACTCCTAGAAATTAAACCTGCAGCAGTGGAGGAATGGTGAGATGTATCAGTTAAACCAATTAATGTATGTATAGGTAGTAAAAGACAATTAACTAAGAACTGCAGACTTAAACAGTTTTCCTTCCACATCCTGGCACCTTACTCTCTCACTATTATGAACCATGCTGATCCATGTTATTATCTATGTTCTGCCCACATTAATATTTGCTGCCCTCTTAAGCATAACTCAGTGGTTGCAAGGAATCCTACTCTCTGGCTACTGGAAACAAGAGTCTTCTCAAACTGCAGCATAACAGGAAAAATAAAAGATGTAACAAAAGACTGACATTATCATGTTGCTTTGCAGCTCTAAATACAGGCTACTACAGCAGTATGCAGAAGTACATGAACTTAGAAACTTCTTGGTTCTGAAAAAGCCGATACCAGATGTTCAGAGAGTTTAATACAGCTTGTTTAGAACTGTCTTGTTATTAAATGCATGTGTATCTTCTGTGTCTTCAGTAAATACATACAGCACTGCACAAAAATTTAATACTTCAAGAGAAAAAGCAGTAGATTGCCAGCGGGTCCTTATTCTTCCCTTTCTTTCTCATGTTTCCAGTTACCCTTTTCTCTATCCATCTTACCAAGAACAGGAAAAGTTCTATCTTGGTGGACAACAGATATGTATGTATATTTCAAGAGCATAACCTTACACTGAATCAGAAAAGGCATTGTTCGTATTATAATTGCACCCACAATTTAAGCTCATTATGGCTGTGACTGAACAACATTGATTCTCTTCCTTCCACTTAGGATGCTTTTGCCTCTTAGTATAAAAACTGCAAGTGAGTAGAAAGCCTTCAAAATTCAATGTTGAATGTGAATGCTAGGACGCCATTTACCTAGTCACATACTTGTGCAGATGCAAGCCTGTTGAGATAGGCCTGCACTTTTTAAAAGTCACTGATGGAAAGAAACTAACAACTCTTGTACTACTACCAAGAAAAGGGATATTTCAACCAACCACCTGTACAAAACCCTTTTCATTCTAATGTTGATCTTTCCAGGTGAAGACGGATATGGACAACTAGCACGGCTATCGTTGATATTACAAATGACATTTATTTTGATACTTCTCACTTTCTACTTTCTAACCTCCACCTCTTTTTGGTGGGTTTATTACACAATGCTGGAATGAGTGATAAATAAAAAACTTTGCCTCCCCAAATGCTGCCCTTTTGTAACTTTTTGGCAGCTCTCTAGAGCCACAATGACAGAAAGTTCATCTCAATGTTAATTCCTACAGTTTAGATCAGCTCTCATTTCATGTGAGGCTCAGGATTGCATGCTGAAGACACATATCAGCATACAAAAACTGGAGAAATAAATTTCGTGATCAGGTGAGCCCTTAACTCTGGAATGAGTTGAGAGCCTACCACTTTACTTGCAAACTACTATGGTATCTGCTCCCACTGCAGGGCATCAAGTTCTGAAAGCACAAAGAATAGGTTCTTCGAGCTTCCAAACAAAAATCTAAATGAAGACAACAACATTTTCATTTTTTGGCTAATCAGTGTGGAGTCCATATATGGTTTGGTTTCCTTTGAGATGACCGAATTGATGATTGCTGGAAAATGGGATTTACAATGAAAACGCTGACAGATCTTTATCTCCAGTATTTGACTGTTAGTAATTGCTATACAAAAGCAAGTAGGTCATGTGCTTGGCAGAGGCTGGAGTTAAGGCTATTCAAAAGTGGGGTGGGGGGCAGGGAAGGGGTGGTGGTGGTGTTTTAAAGAGGTATTAACCTCTTTACTCCCAAAATTTATCTCGCTTTACTTTCTTTGTGAAATCATGAAAGACAGACTTTAGAAATCTTTCAAGAGATCAAAACAGACCACTAGTATTTAAGCTACTGTCTATATTGACTTTCAGAAAGAAATAAAAAGTTAGGTTTTTGAGTCCTGTACAGTAGATCTAACTATATTTCACACCATGGGCGTTGCGCCCTTTTCTGCAGAAGCGGAACAGATAGCTTCCTTTCTTTGTCCTATATCCAGTTAAAAAAAAAAAAAAAAAAAAAAGTAGTAAAAAACCATTGCAGATCATTTCAGCTACTAATTCTGCCTCGGAACCTCCTACTTATTTTTATGGCTTGTGTTTTAATTAGTGAGGGAAATCTGTGTGTGTGTGTGGTAGTTACTTAATAGCTCTTTCCAGATTGATAAATTTAACAAAATACAAAGAGGTGGTACCATTCAAGAAACCACAAAAAAGTACATGCAGAATTGCAAAACCAAAGTCATTCAGTTATTGTTTAATGAGTTATCCAGCTTGTCAGTTTCCTAGAACTGCCAACTGACTTAATTATATGGAGTTTTTTTCCCCCAACATCTGCGTAAAATGTTGCTGCCTGTTATCTCCCTCGTCAGATCAGGTGTGTGTGTGGAAGTTAAAAAGTGTAACGAATCGTCAAATACAAGTTTGCAGAAATGAGATTCACCAGTACCAGATCAAGCTGGAAGAAACAAAACACTACCTTTAAGTTACAGCAGTAAAGGCACAATGGCAAATTTGTTATTGTGGGACAAGTCAGTGTTTGTCAAACCTTGATCACAACTGAAGAAGATTTTTATAAAAAAGCCTCACCTGTTTGGCACTTCTTTCAAAGACCACATACTGTTGGCATTGATCAAGACGTCTTTTACGCATGGTCCAATAATGCAGCACACGGTTCTCCCTCTGGAAGAGTTCATTCAAGATATCTGAAGAAATGAAAACAGTTTCAACAGAGGTTATGACAACCAATTTTGAAATATCACATTAATCAGCAGAACAAAGTACTTTATATTATAGAATTTACAATCCAGTTACTCTTTCTGTTACTCTTTGCTTTGCTCTTTTTTCCTGATATTCATGAACATGGAGTGTTCCTTTTTCATTACTATTTACAGAAATGTTGCTTAAAGAAACTAGAGATGCAATTAAAACTTACTACTGACACCTTTTCACTCTCAAATATTTTTCATACAGGGACTCCCACTGCTTATAACAGAACTGAAAATGTAGTCTGATAAAGATGGTTCTTGATGGTGCTTCCTCAGAAAGAACGAGCATGAACAAGTAATCACAACATGCTTAACATCTCCTATTAACTGCAATAAAAAAGCCCCACCTTTTCTGAACAGACCCGTCTCCTATAAAATATTTTAATAATTTAATACATGTGGTCAAATACATAACCTTAGGTCATTACAAGAACAAATGCAACATAAGCAGACATGAAATGCGCAGAAACCCAAGTAATAAAAAAATCAAAACCAACAGCAGTGTAACTGAGTAAGCTGACTTGTTGAAATGAGTGTTCTTTGAGCCTTGAGAGAATTTCCAGGTAATCAAATAACTCCACAACTTGTTATTCCATTCCTGAGTATCAGAAACTGTCTGCCATTGAGAAGTCACATCCAAACTCCACCGTTAACCTGCAATTCCACACGTCTGGCTTATAAATTCTTCCTGGAGAGCAAAGACCTTCTGCTTACAATATGCAGAAGATTTTTTCTGAACTCTGCTCCTTTTAACTTTTTTTTGTTTTCTTCAAAGAAATCCTAGCACTTCCTTGTGAAGCTCACTTCACCTGCTGCTTCTTCCAGAGCAGCAGCCCTACCAGACTCTGTAGCTCCTGCAAAGCGTGGCGGCAAGCTGCCACACATGGAGACGGGGACACCCACCATCTCTGCCAGGCCAGGCGATCCTGTTGGAAGTGCACAGAACTCAAGGGGAAGTCTACTAGAAACAGGAGAGAGCACAAAAAAGGCTCATTCTTCACAATGACGCTTTACTTGCTTTTCTACTTACACCCACAGCTGGATATTCTTCGTAATGATGAACAGAGGCTATCAGGTGCTAGGCCTCTTAAGGCCTCTGCATTCCCCTGCCCCATGGTGCGGGTCCAACCGTGCCTTACATCCCAAAGGGTAACAACTCCAAGAAACAGTTTGACAGAGAAGTTCAAATAAAGGGAGTCTAAGGAGAAAAGCATCTCTTTATCTCTATCAGCGATCTAAGACCAATTCCAACCACCCCTCATAGCCTCCTTAAGGATTATGAAACCTGTCTGCATCGTTGCCAGCATCCTCCTGCTTGGAAGCATCGTATTCCCACTTGCCACAGAGTGCTGAGATCACCCAGGACTTGCTTTTGGTTGGAATCTGGTCACTGTGGCCAAGGTTTTCTTCCTGCTGGGCAGGCTACCCTCAAATATGCCTCAACTGATCTGTCCCCTAGCCAAGCCATGAGCCTCACTTGCCTTCTCAGCTTTATTTCTGCCTTACACCACCTCCAAAACGTTTGCTCAGAATATATGCCAGATTTTGGGGGGCAAGGGGTGGGGTGGGACACAATTATCATTATACAATGCAATACATCCAACTGGACACACCATATAAAAAGAGACATCTTGAAAGTGACGCAAGCAAAGTAGTTCTGACAAAGAGCAAGCAAGGTGAGTTTAGCTAATTGGAACAGCATTTGTTCCATCAGGACATGATACAGATGGCAAGGCAGTGAGAGATATTTGGCTGGGCACCGTTAGTGCTACTGCCATTAATCTCTTGGACTGACAAGGAGGAGCAAAAATATTCTATAAAATACTTGAAGGAAATTATAAAACATCAGTATTTAATACTATGTTTGGATGAGCAGCTCTGTCTCAAGCTTCCTGAACTGTAAATCCCTGACGTTGTTATTTTCGATTCCAGCATTTGTTAGAATTGTTTCCTAAACTTTCAGCATATTCTCCAGGCTCTGTGAGCTTTCAGCTGTCTCTATGCACCATGCACTCTCTAACAACATATCTAAAAATATAAGCATCACTAGACAACTTCCACACTATGTTCAGTCACAGCCCATACAGCACAAGCAGAGGTTACAAAGAAGCACACAAAACTAGCAACAGAAGCAAAGATGAAGATGCTCCATTTCTGAGCTTACAACTGTTGTTGTTTTAGGCCACAACTCCTTCCTAAAATATAGCTTTGGCATGGTGTCTGACAGTATTTGGATACTCTGAACTGCAAGTCAAGGAAATTATTTATGCTGACAAAAAGAGACAGAAGGACACTTCTCAGAGTTCAGTACCATTGTGATACCTGTTTCCCATGAGGCATGTGCTTAGCTGAACTTTTCCTAGATTTTTTTAGACATTGCTTTTCTAGATATCATAATCTGCAGCTGGGAGTAACGATCAAGTATGCCACTGAAAAAGGTTTTTGAAAAACATTCAGCAGTTCTGCAGAAACTCAAGGGTTACTCAGGTTTTTAAAGTGTTCATTTATATACTATACACTGATCACAGTCTGACACACTGTTTCAACCATACACCTGAGTATGAGTGTGTAATGGTCCAGCAGAACACATGTAACCTCTATTGCACCAAAATGAAATAACACTCTATATTTTTTTCCTCTATTTAGAAAAGAGATGATTTTTGATTTTTTTTTACATGCATATTTGAACAGGAAGATCAGAGAACTTTTAAATAATTTGGTCGGTTACCACCACATGACTGAGACCTCAAAGGAAGGAGTCCTCACTAATTTTTTCTTGACTCATGTTTAATTCTCAGAAGCATATATTACATGGCATATGGTGGGAACAGCTAACTCACTATTTAGTGCACACAGCTTATTTTTTTTCCTGCTTGGGGATTTTTGGTGATTTTTTTGTTGCTTTTTAAACATGTATCATTCATTCAGGATTTTAAATGTACACAGAACATGTATAGCATTATGGTTCTGACATGTAATTATTCTTAAGGACATTAGCAGAGACTTTTCCATATTTTCCTCATCTGAACACATTTACCTTTCTCAGACTGACTGTTTCTACACAAATTTCAAATCTGAATTTTAAAAAGTTTGTCTAAAAGCTCTAACATTTTTTTCTTATATTCTTACACTTACTTACATTTACAAGTGTGGTAACCACAACTTCCTGCTTGCTTCTGCTTTGTTTTCTTTGTCCTATACTAAGAGAAGAGCTAAGTGAGAAATGTCAGCGACATTTCAGTTATTGATACTGCCAGCATTTGTGTTGAAATTTTGTCTTGTACAATTCTATAAACGTTGGTGTCTTGGGGGCAGAAGAAAAAACCAATCCTTTGCCTCAGGCCTACATGCTCAACGTTTCAACTGCCAAAATCCAATTATTTCCTTAGAGCTAAAAGTATGGCCAACATGCTATTATCTTCCTGACACAAAAAGTTCAACAAAGGTTGATTTTCAATTTCAGTACTGTCAGGTACATGGGTAAGTTTAACACAAACTGTCTTCGCCTTGTAGTAAAGGGAAGCAGTGAGCATGTCCTTTTCTAATAGAGTCATCAAGTAATTTAGAGTGCCAGTGACCTCTGGAGACTATCTGTTCCAATCTCCACCTCAAAGCAGAACTAACTTCGAAGTTTTTCAGAGGCTTGTTCAACTGAGTTTTAAAAATTCCCAAGGGCTCTCTGGGCTACCTGTTCTACTCAGTGCTCTCTCACTCTTGCTGTAACAGTTTCTCCTTATGTCCATTCAGAACTTCCCTTGCTGCAACTTTTTCCTCTGGTCCTATTGCTGTGTTCCTCTGAGTTGGGCTCCATCCTCTGCATAACTCCCCTTTGGGCAACTGCAAACAGCAATTAATCAGACAATTAGACTTCACTGGTACTGAGTCTGTAGCATGGCCTGAGTGTTCATTCACAGCTTCAAAACTCATTGAGCAGAATACAACTGGCAAATAAATTAGTAAAATGCAATATTTATTTCTGAATCTCTCTGATCTCTGTTCCGCCTATCTCACCCATCAGTTATGCACACCCTACTAATTTCTGTACTTCTGTCTCTGAAAGACTTAGATTTCTCTCTCTACTCCATTCCCCACAGTGCATGTTGCACCTTAAAGCTGCACTATATTGAATTAATCCTAGCAAAAGCGAAGCCCCATGTAATAGTTTTTTCCTGCCTCACCTCAGCTACTACCTATCTACACATCTAATTTAAACATGAAGTCAGTTATCCTATATTTCACGAAATTCCTTAATACTGATTCAACTATACGAAAGGCCCAAGGGCATAATTCAAGGGATTATCTTGTATCACGCTGGCACTCCCAAGGAACTCGCAGAATGTACCACACTAACACACTGAGTAAGCTTACAGTGATCAACTCCCATTTGGCTACAGACCAAACATTATCATGTGGAAGTTTACTATCTCATTTTCTCAACAAAAGCAGCACATTTGAGTCTCAAATTGAAAGAAGATTAAGTGTAAGCAGGAGATAAATTCAAAGCAACTTCATCTGGGTATAAGAGAATTTGATGACTGGCAGCTCCTTCTAAGTGTGCGAGGAATTTTAATTATTTCTTGTTAGGTCTGACAGAACCCTTTCCACTTGGGCAGGCTTCACTCCATCATCACACACACACCACAGTACATGATGATCACATTCTTTGGAAAAAAGAAGGATGAGAAACCCCTTACTCTTCACTTGTTGTTCAGGTGCTTTGATGTGTGTCACCATCCCCGGCATGTTTACGCTGTTCCTGTGCAGGTATTTCAGGAAGACATCAGCATTCCTCCGAGCCAGTGTGCAAGCCTAAAGAGTCAGCAGTATTACTTTATTTGAAGATGCAGAAATACATATCCAGGAAGAGAGGAAGGACCTTCCTCACCCTCACCCCCTTTTTATGCATTTCCCACCCTCTCTAATTTTAGAAAGGGTTGCTTGTTAAATCCTTCTACAAGTAAGCCAATCCAACCGTTAAAACAGTCTTCCCAACAAATAGCAGTTGATCCTTACTCATCCAGCAGTGGGGAAAAAAAACCCCTAAACCCAAACAAAAACAAAAAAAACCCAAACAAAATGCATTTTTATCCAAAGATCCTGAAAAGCAATTCCCTGCTCTAGAGCTTTCAGCACCACTCTGGAGCTCACAAAGAAGTCTGTTTTGTGTATGTGCCATGTGCCACTTGAAGTTACTGTGTAAACAGAGTGCACATGCTTATGTACTCACCTGAATACTCCAAAATATCCACCAGTACTTCAAACAAAAAGTAAACACTTCACTGAACTGAAACCAGAAGTGCTAAAATATTAAGACATGCCCTTAACATATTAAGGCAAGGCCTTGAGAGCTTTCAGTCCTCGCCGCTGTATTGCCAACACTCAGCTCAGCTGCCTTCATCTTAATGTACACCAAGTACTACACATGGGCTTGCTGCCTTATTTTTAATAAGCAGGACATGAAATGGTACTTTAAAAGGTTAGATAAATTAGCATTTGCTAACTTGCAGTAACAAAGACACTAAGTCATTTCTCAAATTGTTTTTAAACAAAGATTGGTAACTCACGTGCCAGCTGCAGAAAGATCTATTTGACAGTATAGTTAGAGCTATGTTAATGTTTTTGAATGTTCTCATCTGTGTATGAGAACAAAAAGGCTTTTAATAAAAATAAGATTTATACTGTTAGTAGTCTTTCAAGGTGATGCTGGAAAAAGCCTTTGGTTACAGGGTTAGCTACACCGCTTTGCAAGCATCCGTTACACATTTATAATCAAATAATCTTCTCCACTAGGACATTAGTTGGAATGGAAACCTTTCATTTATCTGCAGACTACCACACAAACCCAACTACTCCCAGATGCTTGTCTAGCAATTTCCTCCTTCCGCACTCTACTGTAGTCCAAGAACATCTGAGAGTTGCTCTGATGCACAGGCAGCAAAGGCACTATATGACTGTCACTCCTCTTCCAAAGCAGCAGCCTTTAAGCATTCTTTAGAATGACAGTTGCTCAAAGCAGTGATTCCCAATTCCTCTTCAGTCACAGAGGGAGACCTGACATTTACTGATGTTCAACAGGAAATATATTTATAAAAAGTGGCTACAATTTTATGCACTTGGCAGTATTCTTTCCTAATCACTGTCAGAAGTAGTTAACGTGCCACTTACCACATCTTTGCAGTTTGGGACATACCTGTAGCTTTTGAATGGGCACTGCTGCTTTCCACATGCATTTCAGCACTGTAAGAGTAAGCATTTGACTGCATGCTTTCCAAGACACAGAAGACCACAAAAAAAAGGCAAACCTTACCTTTAGGAATGCCTCCTTCTGTTCCAGGTGTTTGCTTATCATGGGAGTAACATGATCTGTTTCAGAGTTGGGACCCAGTTTGTCTGCTCCCCCACACCAGTCTTCCTCTCGTTTATATTCTTGCTCCAGGCTTTCCAGCACACTGCACACCTATCAGGAAAAAGGAGTCCAACTCAAATATAATTTAGTAAAGACAAAAATCTCAAATTCAAGCCAAAAAAAATGGAAAACTAATCCACCCCTTACATATTCCTTAGCTTCTGACATGTTTTGACTGGGACTTAAGAGAACGCAACAAACTTTGACTGAAGGTTTGCAAGCATTGGCCTGCTTAAGTGGAATTCTCAGAAGACTATCCCTCCTAAAGTTGCTCATCTTTCTCTGCTTCTGTAACTGCATAATTCAGGATAGGCTTAAGATATGATTGCAGAGGAAGCAACCCTGCCAACCTTCCCCCAACTCTTCTGCAGACAAGTAGGATGAAGCTAATTTTTCTCCAGCTCCCCCACAAAACCCAGAATTAGCCATCTGAAGTACTTCCATTAAAACCCCTGCGTAACTTGTTTACGGTTTAAGCAAAACTTCTTGAAACAAGCAGAAATTCACAACCCAGAATTAGCCATCTGAAGTACTTCCATTAAAACCCCTGCGTAACTTGTTTATGGTTTAAGCAAAACTTCTTGAAACAGGCAGAAATTCAACTAAGCAGTTGTACATATGTTTCATCTTGAAAATGTTCTACAAGACTTTTCTTTATTAAAAATAAGAATCTGAGGAATATTAAAAGGGGAGGGTGATAGAAGAGGCAGATTAAGATTTCAGTCTTCACCAATAATCACTGCACTTTGGTAGTGTACCTTCTTTGGAAGTTTGGTAATTGAAGTGAATGTAGCCAGACCAGTTACACTGTAGTCTCTTAGTGGTTAGTACGATCTGTCTACTACTCATTTATCATAGAATTGTTTGGGTTGGAAGGAACCTTTAAAGATCATCTATAGTCCAAACCCTCTGCCATGGCCAGGAACACCTTTCACTAGATCAGGTTGCTCAAAACTTTGTCCAACTTGACTTTGAGTACTTCCAGGGATGGAGCACCCACAACTTCTCTGGGCAACCTGTTCCAGTGTCTCACCACCCTCAGTACAGGCCTTAGTAAAAAGTCTTCGTCTTATAAAACCACTTTATATATTGAAAAGCTGCAACACATTGTTTCTCTTTCTAAGGCAGCTGGGTAAGAGAATTTGCTTTTTGCATATTTTGTATAACTGCAGTTGTTATCAGATCAGTAAACATAAGCAAACCTAGTCAACCATTTTTTTAGGGAGTGCTGTTTTATGCCACACTGAAGAATTACCCAAGGCAGACACAGATTATGTAGCATTTCTATACCTGTTCAGAAGTTTTATAGAAGGCAACAGAGGCATTCACAAGTTTGAGACGGTCCTCCATCTTCAGCATCAGTTGTTGCCAATGGGATGCAACCTTCTCTGCACACTCCCGGATCATATCCATATCATAGTGATTAGCCTGCAGCATTGCCTCTGCCTTCTGCTGAACCTGCAGGGCACTTTGATGTGTTTTCTGACAAGAGGTGAAAATTCAGGTCAGTGGAGTACTTCAGTTCATTTTCTTGAACACCTCAAAGGCTCACATTTCCACTGTGTCAATGACACTTCTATACACATGCACAAACACCCATCAACTAAAAATAACTGTCTAATATTAGTCACTGCATGACTTGACTATGCAAACACAAAGGAAATAAATCCTGTAGAGATTTATCATCAAATCAACAATGACTAGCAGTTTGTAAGCAATAGCCACTGTCTAGCAGTAAGCCACACACAGCATATCTATGTTGCAGTACACTATTATATTTATGAATTTCAAGTCGATTTTCTTTCCCTTCATGGTGAGGAAAAAGAAGATGGAAGGGTTGTATCTTCTTTTGGCTTGATTGAATTTACTATCCTCACAGCTTTACTGCAGTCTTTTACACATC
The DNA here is from genome assembly GCA_035590275.1 of Ibycter americanus. NCBI lineage: Eukaryota > Metazoa > Chordata > Aves > Falconiformes > Falconidae > Ibycter > Ibycter americanus. The sequence continues at coordinate 11,234,779 of JAVJGI010000040.1, forward strand.
AGTAGTGAGCAAATGAAGGTGCAGGCATGCAGACCAATACAAAAGACAACTCTCCATTCACTGTAAGCAAATTTTTAACTGTAGTTCTCTGTGTAAACATATACTTGCCTAGAATCTGGAACCCCTAACTATAGTAAGTATTACCATATCCGAATACAGAATGACCCAGAAAACAAAGAATTCAAGCTTCCTAGTCATTTATTCTTAAATTGACGAACACCTAAAGGTCTTATCATTTTTATACTTATGAGCTCTCAAAATGAGAGTAAATATAGTGCCAACTGTAAAAAAAAAAAGGGGGGGGAGGGGGGGGAGCATAAAACTCCACCAAATAGCAAATAAACTGAAAGAGTTACTGAAAGACAGAATACTTCAAAAAAGTTTTCCCAAACAATCATAACATTGATTAATCTTTAAACAAAAGTCAAGTTCTTAAAAAATGTATGCTATACATAATATCACCTTAAGTCCCTTGATAGTGCATATCAGTTATTAATAATACTGCATTTCACTCAATCTTAAGGTCTCTGTCAATTATTTGCAGAGATACGTCCAGTCTGGTAAGTTTAGTTTGAAGTCATGGCAGGAGGAATGACACACCATCACACACAAATTACTGTAAAACCTACTATCAAACAAAAATGGAAACATTAAAGAACCATATCAGAATACACAAAACTGATGTCTGCTGTTGTATTTATTCTAAACTTCAACAATTAGGATTATATGTTGTATTCTAACAAAGGGAAACACCATTTTCAGTGAAATTGCTGTGAACAACTATCACTTTACAAAAATGCAGAAAGGTACTGAGAAGATGTGTTCACCTGGAATTGCAGCTCCAAATGAACAAGAACAAAACCCCCACCTTCCCAGTAAGTGTTCTTATCTCTTTACCATAAGATGATTTCAATGCTTTTCCTAAATTCAAAATATTGTAGTGTGAACCCAACAACGCTATTTACAGAGGCTCATGAATTGTAATACAGGACTTCTTGGTTATGGTCACTGAAATTGTGCTTTTACCTCTATTGCATGTTGAAACTGCTCATGCTCCCTCTGTAACTGTTCTGCCTCCTGCAAAGAGCTAGCAGTGATGAGCCCAGCGTTTAACATCGACTCTCCATTTCGGATCCAGCCCAAAACCTGTAACAAAGGAGAAGACCATGAAACATGCAATTACACTGCCAAACAGCAAGAAAGGCATCATTCCTAGGGAAAAAAACCCCAACATATAGGGTCACATGTAGTACTGGAATTGATAACTAATTAATTTATTAATGATACATTTACAGTGAATTATACATTCAATAAACACAGTGAATGACATTCACTATAATTTCACTTAGTTGACAATTTGTATCTTTGAGTCAACTACTACATGCTTGTGATTTCAGCTTATACTCTGAACAAGGTTGTGTTTCTGAATACCACTTCTGTCACCTGGAAAACAGGAACAAGTTATGAGCAATATTTGCCTAAAAGCCAGTGTCAATAATGTAAATTGAGGACATGCAGCTTAGTAAAAAGTAAATAATTTTGAATATTAAAGTTGAGAAAAATGTGACCATTGACTGTGTTCTAATTGCTTAAAGATTTTCGGTTTTCAGAATGTGTCCTGACACATCCATTGAAACCAGAAGAATCCTCGGGTGGGGAGGAGCCTCAGGAGGCCACCTAGTGCATCCCACACCAACAGCAGGAACATGCAACCTTAAGGCCCCTCCGAAAAGATCCGGGACTTGTTCGTTACTCAAGACTCCAATCCCACACTTCCACCAGACGCTTTTATCACCATAAGCCTTCCTTCTTCTAACACTCAAATCTTTCTTGCTTTAATTTCAGCTCATTTCATTTCTCCTGCCCGCACTGGGAGGAAAAAAACTGAAAAAACACAACCCAAAACCTCAATTTTCTCCCTCTCAGCATCAGCTTTGTTTATCCCCCTCCTCTTTCCATCAAAAACATTACCCATTTCCCTTCTCTAGTTTCATCTTCTCCTGTTGACAACAGTCTCTTCAATCTCTCCCATGTGAAGTCAGCTGCCTTATTTTTCTCACTGCTTTTTTATAAGCTCTCTCCAGTCGATAACCATGACTTCAGTCAACATCTTTCAAGTACTAAGTAAAGCTGGATATAATTCAGGTTATTCACTGTCACCTGTACAACTTTTCTAAGGAACTGCTGCCCAGCCAGTAATTACCTCTGTGGTGTATTTGTTCAGCTGATTATTCCAGCGAGTACACCATGCTCTGTATTTGTCACTAATAAAATTAATATCCTTCTTGCAGCACAATTCTCCCATACATCAAGATAATTTTGAACTGTAATCCAGTGTCTTCTGATGAACTCAAATCCCTTTTCCAGTTTCTTTTGCCTTTATCTTCACATTTAAAAGCATAATCTCTACCATGTAATTTTCTGACTGAAAACATGAACTAGTATCCAAATACAGACTTCTACAGATATTTTTTTTTTAATTTTGAAATCTGTTTTCCAATCCAGTGAGTCTCTTAATAACTTTCATTACTGAGTGTGGTTTTCCAGCAAGTTATCATTCATGGTAATGTAGTCTCACATTACATTCTCATACTAAGCTAGGGCCAGATAACCTGAACTAAACTATTCTAAAAGCTTTAATAGAAGGAAGATCTATGTCATTTGCTTTTTCACCTCTACTCAGAAGACTTGTTACTTTGTCAGGAAGAATCAGGACTTACCAATGGGAAGCTATGCTTATTTAATCTATGTAAGCCTTTTCTCCTCTCCTCATCACTTTTCAGGTTTAATGATCTACTTGTTTGAATATTTTTCCTGGGAATTTTGTTAAACTAGCTGACCTATAATCCTCCCTTAGCTAATCCTTTCCCACTTTTGTGAAACGGATGCTGAGTTCCAGGCCTCCAGAATCTCATCCAACCTCCAGAAGTTTGGAGAAGATAGGCACTAATGTCTATGACATTATTTCAGGCAACTTTATAGGTATTCTGGGGTGATTTCCTTTGGGCCCAGTTGATTTGAAAAGAACCAGTTTAAGCATAGCTTCTCTAGCATGTTTCTACCAACTGATTTTAGACCTTTACCCACTGGTAATAAATATATTAACTACCAAATGACAGCTAGCTCTTAACACTAAATATTGTCATCTAGTCATCCACATGTAACACCACCATTGATGCTACTGTGCCAGGTTACGACTGGGTGAATCAGGATAACATGACTATAGTCATAGACTGAAAACATGGGCAAAAACGAGGAAAAGGACCTATTAAAACACAGATGCTTAAAAACAAAAGGCACATGCGGTCTATATCCAAGGTACACTCTAACATGCCTTTAACAGCTTGAAGCAACTGAGGTCTACCTATCTTGACACAATATCCATTCCCTCAAATCACAATTTCACCCTCTGTCTTGTGCTTATCTAGCTTGCAATATTGTGGTATCAGTAATACAGTTTTTCCCCACTTCTGCCTGCACAATGAATAGCTAAGAAGTTGGGTCCCCGTCCCCCCCGATAGCATGTTTTTGAATTCTTCTATACAAATCCTGCAAGTCTGTAGAAAAGAGTAAGTCTGCGGTGTAGATGTAGTGTGTGACAGCACTTCCTAGACATGTAAGCGTGTGCACATTCTGCTCCTCTGGGGACAAAATGCTGGGTCAGGTGGAGCCTTATGGGGAGGTGGAAAACAGCTCTGGCCTTGGAACAACCTCTCTTGCTGCAAGGAGACACTTACAGATAACAGCATGGGGGCACATGAAAGGGACCACGAAAGGAGCTGGGAGTCTGGAATTCCTTAAGACACCTGGGGGTTGTTAATACTTCAAGGGAGCAAGCCCAGGTAAGCCTCAAGGGCAACTTCCAGAGGAACCAGATGGGTCCAACAGACTGTAGACAGAAACTATGCTTGGAGAATAGAATTTGACTGTAAGAACACAGAGGGTGGAAGATGTTTTTAAATCCCTCTTTTATTTGTACTTTGTCTTACAAGCAGTTCTAAGCTCCCTCTCTACCTTACAAAATAATTCTTCCAGGTATGGTCATTTAGCTTTGTCCAGAGAATTTATAATGAAGGCAAATGCTTGAGCAGCACCAGTTCAAAGCTCCTCTTGACTTGGCATCCCATCATACACAGCAGAGACAGCTAGCACAGAACTTGTCATTTCAAACACACTGATTTGCCCTCCTGCTTGTTGCAAGTCAGGGTGCAAGTGCAGAAGCTGGTGGAACTCAGAGGAGGAAAGTTGCCCACAGCACTTTCCCCTTCCCTCTGCTCTGACTCAAGGGGAAAATATAAGCACCAGTAAATAGTGAGCCTGTTGTTCTTTCAGGGCTGCTGCCTTCCCACATTATCTGTTGGCATGTTTCCATCACCTCACTGTCTGGGTGGACCACACATGCCATCTTTCCCCTTGCAGCCTTCAGCAGGCTAGAAGAGCATCAGCAGAGCATCAGCAAAACTGTGGAAATGAAACAATTTGGGACGCCTGAAAGGATAAAATAGGTAGTTCTATAGATGCTTGATTTAAGATTAGTTTCTTGGACTGATATTTGACTCTAACTAAACACGATCATGAGATACACCTGCTTCAGCCTGCTGTCCTAGCTACGTTTTCATATCCATATGGCACTATACAGAATGCCAGGATACTCTTCCTGAGTAGTATTTTGAGAGAATCGGAGCTTAAGCACTGGACTGTGTTTGCACCAAGCTAAAAGATCTGCATGTGAGAACAAAAAGCAGCTCAAGGTACTCTTGATGATAGATACTTGTACCAAGTACAAGCTTGTATCTACACTGTTGTACAGATATGAATACACAGCTATCTAGCCAAGAACATACACCATGATCAGAGCAGCAGACAATATCGCACTGAAAAGGCTTAATGAGCATTATAAACCAATTGCATTGATTTTGGAGCTTGGTAGAGATTGTGACCCAGGCAGATGCCGCACGTTAAGCAGAGCACAGCATTCGTTCTATAAAGTGAGTATGTGGGAGTGATTGCAGCAATAAGTAATCCAGCAGCTCTATTTTAGGTGATAAAAGAAAAAGGTTGTCTGGCAAACACACAAGTGGAATTCTGGATGAGACAGATATTCTCTTAAAATATTTCTCTGCCTCTACCTAGTCCTATGTTCCTGCCCTGACTAAAATGCTCACATTTTCCTTTCCATGTTGTTTTCCCCATATACAGCATTCCCTTCTTATTTCAATGAGCATCCTCTTTCCCCTACCTTCTGAGGTTTTCCTACACTGTAATCTTCTATTTGGTTTTGCCCTTTCTGCACCTATAACATATCAAGTTGACAAGCAAATTCTTTGCAGGTTTTCTTTAAACCTCTGTTTGTCTTCTGGCCCTTCTGTTTCCTCCTAGTTCTGAGGCTTGATGTACAGAACTTCAATGCCACAAAGCAGAACTGGTATGGTTGTTAAGTGAGAAGCAACACTGGATGTTTTTATCTGCTTTCTGTGCTTGCTTGATAAGAAATCACTAAGCTCCAAGTTTCACTACCTAGTACTGAAGAGACTCCTTGCAAGTATTTGACTAAAAAGCTAAGCCAGGAGACAGTTTTCTAGTCTCCATTACAGTAATCTGAGAGATAAACCCTATGGAAAAATCCCTGCAGTGTTCCAGACTAACCTTTTCACTACTTTTTTTATACATATCTCTGTGTGTGTATGTGTGTGTGAAAATACAATAGTAGTAATGTCAGTTTGGCAGGAAAAAATCCAATGGAAAACTTGTTAAAATCCTTGCTATGGAGACAGTATCCCATCTACATAAGTATGTTTACACTCAGATCATCAACAATAAATCTCACAAAAAATCAGAGTAATTGAACTGGGAAACCATGTGTTCACTGCTTCAGGCAACAAAATACAAACAGAACACACTGAAGAGGAGGTTTACCATATCATTTTACTCTTGGGTAAAGCACCTGCTGTGACCTGCTGAGCGATGAAGTATTTTCCCAGTGCAGAGGATCATGCTTCCTGATATTTAATAAAAACTAAAATAAATCGGATGTGGTTTTCTGAAAAGGCAACTGAAATCACAAAACTAAGAGTTACTAGCCCCAAAGCATTCCAAAGGGGATCAAAATGAGACAATATAACATTCAGTTTTAGTTCCATTCAATTTTTAGGCCCTCAGGCTGGGGAAGTATTGCAGGTTAATCTGTACAATGAAAAATCTGGAAAAGGAGTTTGTAATGCAGGAACATTCTGTTAGCTACATGGTTATGTAAGTTTGTTTGAAAGTTCACACCTATTGTGGCATTTAATTCAACAGTAAAACCCAACTGATAGAGATGTGTTCTCAGAATATAAAACAGAATCCATTTTTTCTCCTAAATACCAGTCTATTAAGAAAAGGCAGCTGGCCAGAACAGTATACTACCTGTATCTTTATTATAAGATGAACTCATTTTTTCCAGTGTTTTCTTAAAAATCTAATCTTGAGCTTCAATTCCAGACAGGGCTAGCAGTGGTTCAAAAAAGTTATGAAGATCTTACAGAATGACCTACAAACCGCTAGGTGCAACATGGATATTCCTTCACAATCCATGATGTTCACCATCTGCTTGTATCTGCTAGAATACAAAACATTGGTTCTGCAAACACAGGTTTTAAACACTGTGTCTTGTCACAATTAACCTGCATACAAACAAAACTAGTGGAGCAAGGTACTCACTTTATTGTGGGAGCATGCAATATAAATAATTATTTAATAGCATGTCTTTGAAATATTACCCAAGTGCTATATTCTGTTCGGCAGCTGAGTATTATTTCAGTATCATGGGAATTAACAATACTTTTTTCTTACCAACCCATCCCATCCTAACCCAGTGATGTACTGCAAAGGGATGAGACTGCCTCAGCTGACATTCACACTCTTCCTTTTCATATTTTCTCTTCTTTGAAAATGTGCAAAGTATTCTCAACTGCAATAACTTTATCTCAACCATTACTCAGGTGAAAGCAGTAATTTGTAATTCGCATTTACAAAGATGAACAAGTTCAGTAGAGTATGCAAAGGCTTGAACTCGAAGGCCATGTCTTTGATTAACACCTGTATTGCACCGATGGCAGACACTACCAGCTCCTTGCATTCCTTTAATTCAAGACAACACAGAAACTTTGGGTCTGCTACTACAAAGTAACCAACTGCTGCCTGGATACACTTTGGGAATCTTCTATTCACTTCTCCTATGCTAACTGGACCCCTTTTAAATTACTTCGCAATTAGGGAGTTCTCATTCAGAGTCTCATGAGGGAGATGAATTTTTGTAAGAGCTCACATCAAACAGAAAAAGGACAGGTTGCATTAGGAGCCATTATAGGACATACTAATACAACAGACTGTAGCAGACTTCTGTGATGCTGCCAAGTGTGAGCAAGATCAAAACCTCTTACCTTTCTAGTGTTTTCTTTGTTTGTTTTTTAAACTTTCACCTAATTCAGTGGTTCTGCCCACAGCATCTCAAATTCACTAAAGGTTTAGGTGTTTATCAGATAAGGTCCTCAACACTTGCCACTTTACTGCCAGGAGAAGCAAAACTTCGTTTTTCTTCTCCCAGAAAGTAAACCACGCTGATATTGCTACCACTGTTTGTAGATGTCTCAAACAATATACCAAAAAGTATTAGGCCAGTGTGCATGGTTTATCACTGAACAACACAGATGATAAAAATATGGGTTTAACATTAGTTCAAATTGCTCTACCCTTCCAATACTTGACTTGTATCCATGTAGAAATATGGACTGTTGATGCAAATTAAAAAACGCACCTCACAGCAGAGGATGAAGTTTCTTAGGTGCTCAATTCAAAGTCCCTCCCCGCTCTGAACGCAAGACTTGCTAGGGCAGAAAGCAGTTTCCCAGGGCTGTCAATGGGCACAGACCCCTCCACGAGGTGTGCCACAGCCCTGGGGGACCGCCACCCCCGCGGGGGCAGCCGGCGCCTACCTGCTTGACTTCGGCCTGCAGGTGGCGCAGCTGCACGCACTGCTCCAGGTGCTTGCGGTGCTGCTCGGCCGCCACGTCCAGCTCCTGCTGCTTCTCGTGGAGGAACTCCAGCAGATCCTGGACACGAGTTGCCATGTCTACGTCTCTGTCGCAAAGCAGCTCAACACCTGTAATCAGCCAGTCGTTTATAAATGACTTACCAAAAAAAAAAAAACAAGTCTCCCGAAGACAAAACAGCCCATTTCCACTGTTTTACACTCCGGCTCCTTCTCAAAGTTCAACTTAATCCCCAGAGCGTTTGCTTAAATAAGCATAGGTTCTGCATTCTTAAAAAAAAAAAAGTTAATACTGCAATTTTAAAGAAGCCTGAGATTTACCCTGGGTGACCATATACCGTTAGAAACATCAAGTGAAGGGGTGTACAAGACAAAGAAGGAAGACTTATTCCTTGAAAGCTGAAAATTTTGGCTTGACTGTGTTGCTCCAATTCACTATACAATTAACTCCCTGCTATTTAAGTTTACTGACTTCCTGAGTGGAATCCCTTTTTTAAAATCCTAAACATCTTCAGGTGTTGCCATCTCTTAGATAAAAACTACATGCCATAATAACAGTACATTCTCCTGAACACTAATCAAATTATTTGAGTATAAAGGAAAAAAAAAGGCCACGTCTCCAGTTTTGTTAACCAGCATCTCTGTTATTTTCACACATCCTGTGGAGACAACTGGGTAATTCTTACAAAGCCACTGCCCGGAATAGCACGAAGGAGCCATCTTACCAGATGCCTGTACTTCATTGACATACTGCAGCAGATCCTGCCCTTGGTGGATGACATCAAAGGTCAAGTTATTCATGGTCAGGGCTTTGTCTGCATGATGCTGGAGCCTCTGTTCTGCTATTGTAAGATCTTCAGTGTCAAAGTCATTCATCTGCTGAGAGAGCTCATCATTCCAAGACTCGAGGTCTGAAATTATCTGGGGGGAAAAAGAGGAAGACACTGTTAGATTACCCATTTCACAACATACGTTCATTTCCAATGTTGTACTTAAGATGGAGGTCAGGAACTTGAGTTGCTCACTGTTGATTGACTTCAGTGATCAGGTTCGAAACTGTTCAGACATAGGCTGTTTTAGCAGGGATTTTATATTTTGGCAAACAACCCAGAAGAATCTATTTGAGAACCACTACAGCTCTCCTTCAGCCAGTGCATGCAATACTCTGGGTACCCTTGCCTTCTTTAAGGTACTCCAACACATCACTTGAGAAACAGATGGGGTTTTTAATCTCCACTTTTAAAGGAAAACGTTGATCTAAAACATCTTTTCAGTCCTTCAGACTGCACCAAGTAATAATTCACACATCAAGAGCCAACTTATCTTTCAATTGTGCCAGTCTAGAGCCCTTTTACAAAAAACGCCAGCTCTATCATTCTGTGAGCAGGAAGCATCAGGCTCTGTGAGCACCTTTGACTTCTGTCAGACAACTGAGAAGCACTACTTGTCACAAAAGGCAGGGTATTTAGTGAATGGAGCAAACCCAAAAAGTATTACTTTATTACAGTATGATTGTAATGTCACAGCTAAATTTGCTTGCTAAAATCATTCAGCCATACTTCTCAGTTTACACTTTAATTCTGGATTTTACTCTCAGTCGTAAGATATCCAAAGAAGGGTAGCTAAGGAGGTATTTTTTTAAAACACATGTATGACAACAGTAAGTCCTCCTTGTCTGTCCACACAAGCGTGTGTTCCAAACCATATTGCAAAACCTGGCTGAAATGTAAAATATTCCTTTTAATTAGGATACAAAACTGTTGAAGTCTAGCAGGTAATACTTACAATCTTCATTGATCAAAGTGGGTTGAGTTCTAACGGCACAGGTTTGACGCATCAATTACTTCAAACAAGTCTGTTTGACACTTATCCCTCAAGCCTGTAATCAATTTTTTCTCGGCAGAGTTTTGCCACAAACTACTGCAGTTCATTGGGAAAGCAAAATGATAGATATCAAGAACCAAGTATGGCTTAGCTCCAGAGTTCTATGATTTCAGGAGTAGGACCAACTGATGTGAGTGGTGCTAAATGACAGGAAAACACCTATTTATGCAGCAAGACAGAGCAAAAAGAGGATCTGACTAAACAGGCATTAGCAACAAAGTAGTTGACTACATAAATATTTAACTAAAGTAATTTGTCAGCAGAAGTAATATACTGCTACGCTTTCCGAATGGTTAATCAGAGCTGTGAAGTTACTGTGACAGTTAAACTACAAGAGAAATTCCAGGAAAACAACTCTTCTAAAAAACAACAGAATTGAGGAGAAAGCAAAGTTAAATCATCCGTATAAAGTTTCTGTTGTCAGCTACCACATTTCTTGAAGGCTTGTTTCCATTCCATCAGGTGGCAGCATAAAAAATGGACACATGAAGCAATTGTTATTAAAATCGTGGCATCAATTAGTTACTTCCTGTTTTAAAGGTGTTCTGCAAAAATTTTACTTGACTCACTTAAGTCTTCAAGTTTAGCAACGTGCCATGACGGGATATACCAAACCATTAGGATAACTATTCACAATCCCTAATACTGACCAGCTAGCTCTACCAAAGCGAAATCAGACAGAAACTCACATTCAGGGCTAACACTGAAAACAGAAAAGCTGATGGACAAGGGATGCAGAAACATATACAGGACAAGGCTTTTAGCTACTGCTTAAAGCTTCTTTCATCTCTCTTCTGCATGCTCTAAACATCACATGCATAATCTATTTATGCATTATGAGTGATCTCCCCTCTAAACACACACGCAGGCTTCCCCTCCCACAAAATCCTTCACAATTTCCCTTTATTTCCCTTTTACTTGGTCCATGTCTCATCACCTATGTTCTTTATCTCCTTTTAACTGGCCTGAAATATTTCAGAAGCTTCAAGTCTTCCTGAAAGTCAAGCCAGCTGCCCCCCTTTTCTGCTTTCATGCACCTCAGACCTGCTCTTCCCAGTCTGCCCTCAAAACTCTGTGTTCATTCATTACTAAAAGCAGAGGATGTCATCGAACATTTCTTTCTTCAAACCATCCACTGCACTGTGGAAGTTCTCACAAATCAGATTCACCATTTTATTTTCATCCAGTTCAGTTAACAACATTAATAAATTATCCTCAAGAAGTAACTGTAGTTAGACTTGGTAAAACTAAGAAATCTGAGCATTAAAGAAGGTTGTGAAACTCCTCCGTCAAAACAACATCTTTCACTGTCTTTCTAAATACCTTTAAAAGTGGATTAAGATTTAACATAGCACATTTATGTTTTAAAATTTTAAAAGCAAAGCCATTCCATCTCCTTTCAGAACATGTGCTAAAACCTTACCTCTCTTACTAGCAAACTGAGTAGAAATAAAGTAATAAACACAGTAAATTCACAACAGGATGTTGCTGTGGCTAACTGTCAGTATTTCTGTAATCATGGAATGGTTTCAGTAAATTGTAGTCACTATGTCCTCTTAGACTAGCCTGAGATTCACCATAGCCCATATGAATGACAGGTAGTTCTAAGAGGTCAGCACTGTGTATCACCTCAGCCAAAAGGTTTTAGTGATACTGCTGCCAAAGAACAAAAATGAACAGTAAGAATTATAGCTTCTTCCCATGTTATTTCATGCAACCCCAAGATTAAGACCATGGCTCACACATTGTTTAAAGCAGTCTGAAACACTGCAAGAGCAAGACATTCTCTGTCCTCTTCAAAAGGCCAGGAAGGCCACAATTCAAATAAATAACGCCACCATGGTCCCACACTCAGTCAAAAGATAAAAAGTCCCCGAACATCACAGCCAAGGTTCCTAACAAGGGCAGTAATCCTTACATTTTTTTCAGCAGTAATTAGGTGGCACAAGGTCTATTTCAGCCATTGCACTCACTGTTTCACATTGCAAATGAGAAATGCATTGAGGGCAGGGTTGAAACAAAAATAAAGTGCATTAAGCCCTCTCTGCCCACATTCTTCAGTGCTTCCCTTGAAGTTCTGCTTTACAAGCAACACTTTTAAAGTGAGAAGGCTCCTATATTGTTTGTAAAGTTTTGTCAAGACAATTAACATCAAACAAACAGAAGAAAGATGAACGAGTAATACACATTGAAAGTAACTGAAACACAAATTAATACTGCTCTCAGGAAATGGACAACCCAGCATAAACACAAGGTAACTACTTACCACAGCATGTGTTCAAGAAGTTCCTAGTGCAGAGGCTGAGCTGCCTGACATTCTCAGGTTTTAACAAATGTAAAGGTAACACTAACAGGAAACATGGCAGGATATAACACTGAAGGGATGCTGACTCCTTTGCACTAGTGGGAAAGAAAGAACCACACGTCTCTTCTTAGAAGCGTGTAACTAGCATTCCTTGTACCAACTGAGTACTAACCAGGACCTGAAAATATTATGTGCTGGGGAGAAAGAAAAAAGGAAAACAGGAAAGGGAGAAGACTTTGGTCTCTGTGATCCAGCACTTTGCATCCTTGCCTTTTCAGCTGTATGACTTAACAGGCATCTTTTAAGTATGGTCCAAAAATAGAGTTGAGATAAAGCTGTGAGTTGAAAAGTGTGTGGTATGCTTTGTGTGGAGCCCTGACATTGGCCTTGAGGCATTTAAGTTACAGACAAGCAAAAATGCACTGACACAATTGAGACACACACATTTTAGGCTGCAGACATTGCCACCAATGTTACCTTCCCACTGGCTAGGTCCATACACATCTTCCTTATGCTACTAATCACCCTCACAAGGGACTCTTCATGCACATTATTTTGCTCCTTCTTGCTGTTAGTTAACACAGGCATTTAAAACAGAGTCCTTCAAATAGCTCACAACCAATAGCACTCAAAAGCCTGTCGAGGATAGAGAAGGTCAAGTTTATATGCCAAGAGCAAGGGACAAAACAGAGAGAGAGCTGCAGTTACAGCAATTTCAGAAGAGCAGGTGAATCTCAAAAGTTGTAGGATAAAAGACAGCGACATAAGATAAAGAAAACAGAGTATTTCATCAGTGAACAGGGGAAGAGTAAAGACAAGGAGAAGAGGACTAACCCTGCCAGTAAATCTCACTACTGTTCCCATGCACGGTATGATCCTGCAGTGCTAGGGGAATCCTTTGTCCCATTTTAGCTTGTGTTATTTTACAAGCAGTAAGACAAGCTAGAAACACTACTCGCCTTCCAGAAAAACCGTCCTCACAGGATGCTCCCCTGAATGAACTGCCCCTACAGCCAAGTCTTAACTGATTGGACCAGTCACGCAAAATACTCGACAAACGAAGAGGTGAAAGCAAGGTCTGCAAGTTCCTAGCTGGCATTTGGCTCTTCCTCACTACCCCGTTACTTCAGCTGAGCTTCTGCTTTCAAACAACTGACCTGGAACAAGTCCCTCCATTTTCTTCCTGGAAGTTTCCAAGCAGATGTCTGCCTTCAGGGAGAGGTAAAAGAGAAGTGTGCTTTGCTGAGGAAGCAGAGAAAGGACATGGTACAGAGACAGCAAAGCAATCAAGATTTTGCTGAAGACACTCTGCAGCCAGGGTCATTTTGTTCCCTGGAGGGTTCCTTGGCAACCTTAAATAAACACAATTTTTTGTTTCCAAGCCATCAACAAAATACACCAACTCTTTCAACAAAGTAATTGGTACTTTGATTTGCGCTGTATGTACCAAAACGTAAAGCATGCCAACTGTCAGCTTTAGAAAAAGCAAGACATGTCAAGTTTGGGTTTGCAGGTTTCCAATACAAAATCTTATGGACATCACCAAACAACATATGCAGAAGTACTATCTATACAGATGCTGTCCTGCACTGAAGTACTAGAACACATCTGCAAAGCAGGGCTCCTGCAACCAGCCTTCTGCTATTGTAGAATCTTGGTTTATGTAACCTACAGCAGACAGCAATCACCTTAATCATGAACTTCACTCAAACCTTTAACCTAATGATCTTCCATTAATTTTCTTGGTATGCCTTGCCCCCCACGGCTGCCATTTCCTCAATAAAAGCATTCTGAGAACATCACACAGACATCAAGCACTGCCGATCACTTCTGCAGAGACTGCAAAATTGCTGACAGTCTTATAGAAGAGGATACCTTTTATGTTCCTCCACATACACCCATCATCCAACTAATTATTACAATCACAATTCTGCCAAAACCTTTCCCTTGCATATGCAGGACAGCTACTCTCACATAATCAAAGTAGCAAACTCCCCGCAGACCAGTGTGAATTGTGAAATAAGAGAACCTTCTTAGTCTTTCTTTACACCAGAGTTGTTATTACTGTAGAGCACATACTCTCACTTCCTCTACGGACATAGATCAAGGAACTGTGTCTGCCTATTCCAGCACTGCAGCTAACAATGTGCTTAACTAAACAAGACTTCAGCAATGATATCTAATCCTGATTTTAATAAGAAAAAAGAAACCCCCAAACAAAACCAAACCTGAGAAGATCCCACTTCTGACAGTGTCTTTGCCCTTACACCATTCATACGTAACCAGCAGTTGCATCTTTACCACATACAAGCAAAGGGGTAAAAATTACCACTGGAAGTCCTGGTTTCCGGAGTCTTGAGATATACCATTATCTACTCAGACAGAATCATTTACCAATGGATAACGCTGAACCTTCTGAGGCAGCAAATCAGTTTCAGTCACTGCGTACAGCACTAGTGGTTTTACAAAAGCCCTAAACTTAGCTGAATCTTTATAATGCAATTCCATTAACCTAAGCTCCATGTGGAGTTTCATGTCTGTTGGTATACATGTCCCTGCACACAAACAGAAACCTTCTAACTGATAAGCTGTAACCCTCCTCCAAAATTTGAAAAGTCTCAAAACTTCTTGAAGATTTGTAGGGGTGTAGCACTACAACTTGTTTTGCATTATCTTCAGAGCTGGGAAAAGAATCTTATTTTTTAAAAAAAGGACAAGGCAGCCCAGACAACATCCCCAAAGATTAAAACAGAGTTCCAAACACCACTTGTAGTTGCCAACTGAAAAAAAGACTGCTGATGTGGAAAAGAAAGAGAAAGAGAGGTGTTACTACAAAGCAACAGTTTAGAGGGTTTGTACTAAACCATCTTGGAAGTCTTATCCATATTAATTTTAAGCGTAATAGTTATATCAAGGTAGCTTGATATTCAAACCAAACTAACCAGATGAAGCAACTACTACATTATGATTTTACAAGACCCTTGCTTAAAATGCACTGTGAGCCAATGAGAGCTTGAGATAATATTAAAAAGCTCAGCTCTGTACTCTCCTGACACTTTCACGTACAAGACAAAACCCTTTAGTTTGGGTTAGAACTGAGTCTGTTAGTCATTTGAGCCACATGCCAATGCAACTACACAACAATCTCAGCATAAACATTCCTACATGAGAGAAGTAAGTGCAGTGCAAGTCCAAGAGCAAACACTCACATCTATTGCATCTCTTTCAAATATGCGGAGCTGCAGAAACAGCTCAAGCTTGATCTTGCGTTCTTGGAAGAGCTCCTCCATCTGAGATTGTGCCTCATCCAGCTGCTGCAGGACTGTCTCTATATGGTTGATTGAGCTGTTGTGGGGGGTCTTGTTACTAGAAATGGCAGAATCCCTATTCAAAGCAGCGAAAGGGAGAAAAGAGAGGGGAAGAAAAAAAAAAAAAGGTATATTAAAAAAGCCCATACAATCTGGATGCTACACATGACCACAAAACGGAAGACTGTTTCACATAAGGTCGGTGCAAGCCATATTACATGAAAGCTAAGTCTGTACATCTCTGTTAATAAAAGTCCAAATTATGTTTAAATACTTGAAAAAGCAGTACAAAATTAAGATTAGTTTCATTTTTTTACTACCTCAATGTTTAAGGACATTCTGTTAACAGGAAGGATAAAATTTAAAACCAGAGACAAACCCTCTCGTAGTGAAAAGGAAGTGGCATATGCTAACTATTTACTCTAGTGAACCTTCCTGGCAATGAAAAAAATCAGAATTAGATAATAATAAAAAAAAATTACTTAATCTTTTACTTTAGTATAAAACCTGCAAATTCAGATATGATAATACCAGCTCCTGCAGCAAAAGGGACATGTACCAGTAGAACTGGGGCCCAAATTTATTTCGATCATTGCCGAATGAAAGGGACTGCAAACTGATGGTCTTCACTACAACAAAGTCACTTACCAGTATGCAAAACAATTTCAAGTGTCTCTTTATAAAAAGGCTGCTGCTCAGAACTCAAAATGCTGTGGAACCCCGCATGTCAGACTACAAAGATGTACAATTGCTCCTATAAAAAAGGCAGCTTAAGTAAACAAAATCTCCTTCTTGTGGAGGTAGTGTTTATAAGTTGAGCTTCCCGCAAACAGAGGGTCAGAGACCATCAGTACAGCATGAAACATCGCTGCAGTCCTAATATTTACAAGTTTTATTTATAGGTCATATCTTGTAGTCATCCATCTCTACCCTCAAAACAGAGCCTCACAGAACATCACACGTACACCAGGAGATTTAAATAAAAATTTGCTTTACCTTAGCTGCTGAATAAGATCTTCACCTTCTTTTATGACATTGACTGTAACCTGCAGAGTGGTCTGTTGTTGTTGACCAAAACGTTTAATCAGGTCTTGAACAGCCTCCACAGACTCAGCATAGACATCATCAAGCAGTTCTTTCTGTAGCTCTTCAAGCCATGTCCACAGCTAGAGGGGGGTGGTAGGGTGGGGGTGGTGGAGAAAAAAAAACAACCGTAAGCCCCAGGATCAGGCAGTCAGTATTCCAAATCAAATCTCCCTGGAGAAGAGAAAACAGACTGAGGTGGTAGGGAGAAACAGGCTTTGTTTCTCTTCATAGAAAAATCTCATCCTCAAATTAATGAAAACAAGCCTTTGTTTCAAATAAGGTTTTCGCTTCTTGGAAATACCAGGAAAGCTTTATCCGTGTTGCTAAGTCACCCTTTCTTTCTGATTTTCCTTCTACAGTACTGAGCATATCCGATTGAGCTGCACAGAGTTCATAGCGAGAATCCCATCTGCAGCTCTGCGCGAGAGTCCCTGGGAGGGAAATGCTATGGTAACACTCCCTGAGAGAGGGGAGGAAGGAAGGAAGGAAGGGAGATGTATTGTAGCCACCATCAAATTTACACTGCCAGGCTGACACATGCACACAGACATCATAACACTTCTCAGTGGCCTTCAAAAAACAGGAAAAACAAAAGGGCATTTCAGAAAACAAAATAAAGAGACAAATCAGATGGGAGAAGTTATTTTTCTATCATGATCTCTACAGCAATGGTATTTACCCTCTTGATTTTGATTTCACACCATTACAACAAAAATCATCATAAGGAATTCCACCAGTTAATTCAGTGCCTTCCCTGCTCTGCTTAACATGTGCACATATCGCTGTTCAGAACTGCCCATGTACCGCAGCTTATGCAAAAATCCTTAGGTATATGCCAGGTAAGGTATCACTACTGGTCACTTGAATCCTACTGTGTTCTTTTCCACAATTTTACGAGGCAAGATGTTGCATCACAAGCTCTGTGTGAAAATTATTCATCAGCAATCCATTAGCCATCTATCGTGCAACTGATAAAAACACTGCTTGAAGAGAGGGAGCACAGCTGTCTCCTGCAACACCCCCGTGAGCAGCACTAACAGCAGGCTGAAACAGCTACTCTCACAGGAGGCATTCAAGCCGGGTCTCTCCCCTCTATTTTACCATCACATCCCAAATGCCGCATTTCCAAGAACAAGGATTAGAGTTTGGTTTTCATCCTGAAAGAATACCTCTGATCTCACTGAAAATATTAAGGTCTTTTGACTGCATTTTAATCTCTGTCTTTATACGTTTCAGAGATACAAATAGGCTTTATTAACTTTGAAGCTAA
Organism: Ibycter americanus; assembly: GCA_035590275.1. Lineage (NCBI taxonomy): Eukaryota > Metazoa > Chordata > Aves > Falconiformes > Falconidae > Ibycter > Ibycter americanus. The sequence continues at coordinate 11,252,661 of JAVJGI010000040.1, forward strand.
TTAAAAGGTTAACATAGTTAAAATACAGACAGTAAGCAATCAAAGCTGGCTTAATTTCAAAAGACAGAAAAACAAATATTTTCTTCATTTCTTTGTTTAACATTTTCTACAGAAATACCCCTTTCATGCTGCTTGTGTACAATGTTCTGATCATAAAGGTTTCCTTACTAACAATGGAGCTACATTAAAATACAAAATTCAGTGAAGGATTCTAGATCTTGGTTAATTAGTTCCTTTGAAGTTTTAATTTAAAACCAAATGCCAGTTTTTGTATCTTAGAGCCCTACTTGCCTCCTGAGGTAGGTTTTGAGTTAGCTGAGCTACAGGCTAAATTTTCACAATTAGGAAGAATTAATGACATTTAACCAGACTCTTTTCTACAAATCTACTGACCCCCCACAAACAGAACTGCCGATTCATACACAATTATTGTGACTACTCATACGCTTCAAAGACAATGTCTGTCACAGATTTGAATCCAACTCCATAGCTGTAAACACCACAAGCTCAAGCCACAGCAGTCTGTCTTATTAAAAGGACGACAAATCAATAGAACTTACCAAGTGAGTCAAAAGCACTCATCAACATTCATTTCAGCATCCAAATTGGTTTTTTTCCCAAATGCATACTTAGGAATGCAAATTTCATTTTGAGACAAATGAAACTTAAGAGTAAGATGCTTGACAATACAACCTGAAAACCCTACTCAGGTTTCAATGCGGAAAGGACATTTTTATTTCACTCTTAGCTTATGAAGTTTGTCTGAAGAACTGCAATAGTAGGGCACCATGTTAGAGACCTTCCAAGTGAGCTGGTGTGTACACGCAACCAGTGCAGCTTGCAACTGCCACATACATTCATTTGAGAGTAATACTTTGTTGCTGCCTGCAGAACTACTGTGTTCTGTGCTGGCTGGAAGAACTTTACACTCCATGCTTACTGCACTGTCTATAAAAGGCCCAATTTTCAGAGAAGTTTATCACAGACAAGCTGGGATTAAAACCATTTTGAGTCTCTTGGACTATATAAAGTTTGCTTCTTGGCTCCCTTACAAGCACCTGTACTGCAGCTCAAGACAGGTTTAAGAACCATTTCAATTTTTCTCAATAAGTCTTTTGCAGCTAGGTTGTGTCAGACCTGTACAAGAGAGGCCTCACATTTGCATTTCTTATTCTTCACATATGCTTCAGCCACTTCTATAACTGGGTGGAGCAGACCTGGCAGGAGCAATGAAACTTGTAAGTGTTGGGCTGGTGATGTACTATGCACGTGAATACTTCCCTTAAATCTCACCCTGCATGCTGGAGACCAAGTCAACACAGAACAAGCAGACCTTTTCCTCTGTGTAGCCAGTTCAAAGCAACACCACCTGCCTAGAGCAGAAAGACATGGGCGCTAGCACAACAAAGCGTTATGCCGACTGGCTTAGTGCCTGGTCAGCACAGCATGACTATAAGCATGGTATCTTGGCCCCAGGGTACCAAAGGGCTCAAAAATGCATTGTGTTTCCCTAGTTCATTAGCTGAATTGTCCACTGTTTGGGAAGGAAGAACATTTTACAAATGTGCAGAAAGAGGAGAGTAATTAGCATGCATTACTTGCCTAGCTGTGATTCATATGCTGTTGAAAGTGGAACAATTTAAGCCATTTCTGAAATGACTAAACAGCTCTATGACACTTTCATAGCAAAAGTTACCCTAATATATTACAAATAAGCTTTGTATGCTTTTCTACCCAGTAAGTTTCTGACAAACAGCCTCCCCTCAAAATAATCTTGATGTTTATACATAAAAATCAGAACAAAGCCACCACAGATGAACAAAACTGTCAAATTATTAAAGCTGGATACAAATTCATGCCATTTACTGAGAGGAGCTTAATTCATAATGGGTGGCAATAGCCAGCTGGCTTGTACGCAGCTTTAAAACCAGAATAAGCACTGGATATACTGGATATTACCTAAATTACCTTGTTTTCAGATACAAAACCAAGGATGAAGATAGTACAAAGTTGCACAGCAAAGCCAAAAGAGAGTGAACAGTTTACATTTGGGGGTGAACACAGAGTGGAGCTTACCCATACACGTTCAGCAGTGCAGAACTACAGATTTTGTAGTGCAATGATTTTCTGAGGTAATGCATTATTCCATAGAACATAGCTTGGCAACAAAAATCCAGTGCGGAAAAACACACAAACAAAACTGTCATTAAAAAACTATTAACCTTCTCTCAGTGTGAACTTCTGAGCAACTTCCAGGCACATCTTTTTCTATACTCTGCAAAAGAAGCAGCACAAAGATCCCCAAACAAACTACTGATTCCTGTGACCTCAGTAAGAACTTCAATCCAGCGGCAAGACAGCTTTAACATACAGTGAGAAAACCATATAAATAACTCAATCCAGTCACAGAAGGAGGCTCTTCTGCTCTTTTCATCTGCTCTTCACATCTTATCAGAATTAAAATTGGAGAGGGAATCAAATTCTGAATCCTTGACAGGCAAATGTTTCACCCAGCAGATTTTTTTTCTTGATCTAAATATAGCACAGACTAAGAAACATCTGCTTGAATGAGCCTGCATCCTGTGCTACCTCTTTCCTAAGTTCTTGGGAGCATGCCATTAGTCACTGAGATGGTATTATTTTAATTGTCTGCAACATCCTGGAAGCTTCAGTGTTTCCATCATGGGCCTCTATCCATTTAAGTCCCATCCCTGCAACCTCCTGGAAGACTGCAGCTAAGTAAGACCTTACTGTATTTTGCTCAATATAATCAGAGAACAATTATTTTTGAGTAAATACCTTCCCAAGTTCACAGATTTATTTTATTAGCGTAAAAAAACTCACTGCATTCTCTCACCATTTATTTTATTTTTCATTTTTATAATAATGGTTTCTGGATATGTAGTCAGCCTTTTCAGCAGGCTAAGACAAAGAAAGGCACACAGTTTCTGCATGCAAAAACTGCCAATTCCTCTTTCTGCCCCTTCCCCCAGCACAGTGTTACAGTATGTGTATTATACCACAGGCACAGTCGTTGAAGAAGGTATTATTTGTACAGGGCCAAATGTTGCAACAGTATTCCCTAACAAGTACATCTGGGCATAGAAAGGGGCTGATGCATGTGTGTCTGCCTTAAGTTTTGGCTTTCAGGACATGCAGTGGACAAAACTGGCATCTTTTTAAAAAGAAAAACTGTAAGATGTTAAACCCCCTGGAGTTTGTCTTCCAGGGTCTTTCAGTGACACTTAAGATACTAAATGCATGCATAGTTTTTTGAAAATTAGATACAATTATCTTAAAAAGCTTCAAATATCCCTATCTATTCTACAGTTATAACTGGATGAATATCCTATTCAAAATAAATTAATCCTTGAAGTAAAACCAAGTTTCTCACATCCTCCTAAAATTACATCAACTACTACTACACACTGTTAGCAATCATCCCATTTCTTAACTGAGCAAGGAAAAAATGTCTATACCATAGCTTTACACAGTTTAAAGGCCTATTTCTGCCACACTTCTCTCAAGCACTTAGTGCTATTTCAATAAATTCTGGACTTAAATTTGATCCCTTTTTTCAAGCAAAGCAGCTACCAGTACTGAAAAAAATCAAAAGAGAAAAATCTGTGCTGGGTAACTAGATTCCAGTCCTACCCAATGAGTAAACCACAGCACACATTAGTTTGCTGCCACTGAATGTGTTTCTGTCCTCCCCAACTCGCATAAGATGACCAGCGTATCCAAGTATTGACCAGAGAGTGCAGTTCCTATATTCTGCCTGACCCGTCACATTGAACATTGCTGTGCTATAATGGCACGATACAAATACTAGACATGCACAAACACTAAAGGGACAGAGCCTTCACAGTTTGATGGGGGCATCCAAAAGCTGCTCTGCTGCCTGGAAAGGGCATGCAGGAGAGAGCAGCCTTATTATGACATCCAAATTTAACCTATAGACCATCAGCACAGAAGACTCAGAATACTCAGGAGTGACAGGCAACCAGAAGAGCAGGTGTGTCACCTCAGGGTCCACCCTGGGATGAAACAAATAAAAGGCTGCATGGATGGACACCCTTCCATACCAGATAATGCAAAGGAGGGCATGTTTCTGGCAGTGAATTGAGACACAAAGTGAGACCATTATCAATAGGCTTTTTTGAATCAAATACACATGCCTCATCGTTAGATGCAAATGAATCAGCAACATTATGGACAGAGCAAGGCCTCCTCAGCCTTCCCATGCACTGGCATCTTCAAAATGATGCCACCTTCCTTCAATAGCTTGCACAGACTACTGTCTCATTACTTTTGTTCAGGAACAGTGAGGTTTTGTGTTTTAAATCTTAGCCAATTCCACTTCCCTTTTCTTTTTTTTTGTCTTACTCAAACCACACTTTGCACCAGAACAGACTGAGGTTGAAACAAAGAAAACAGACATCTTCTAGTAACACCATTAAGCATATTGTGTACACATAAAAAGCGCTCTGAGCTATTTTATAAGCAGCTTGTCAGAATACACACGAAAGGTTATATGCAAAAAGCCAACAGGCTCTTAAGAGATCATTCTCTTCCATGTACAGTCAGCCTGATCCATATTCCCACACTTGACTCCAGTTAGGAAAATATCTGTTGCTCTGCTTTGGCACTACTACAAACACCTGGTTTGGCCAGGATTTCAGTCTTCCCACTCAAAGATGCTGAGGGAGCCATTTCAGAGGGAGTGTGTGTGCATGTGTGTCTGTACGTACGTGTATGGAAGAATATGAATTCACACCAAAATCCTGTTCATCTCTACTTGTTGACAGATTTCACAGCAAAGACTATAGTGACTTTTGCTCCTATGTTTTGCACACAACCTTTTATGATAATAGTTTATTTAGGAAATGTCTCTTATCTGTGCAATTTTTTTCTCACCTTGTCCCTCCCCACATATTACTGAATGTCAAAAGGCACAAAAGCCATAAGGGATTCACTGTCTTGCAGTGGTCAACAGTTTCAGATGTTCAGTTGCATTTTATCCACCCTCAGGCTGGGAACCTGCCAGGACACAGTACTTTCCAACGCAAAGATTCCAATAGGGATATTTATGGTCCCAAACACTTTTGAAGCTTGCCAGTACACAGCTTAACTTCAGTGCATCAGTTATGGAAAAATTTGGCTTACAGATTGAAACTTCTCACTGTTCCCATGGGAGTAAAAATCAATATTCACCACCTTACAAACTTAAAACTAGTAATAACACAACATGGAATCGCAATTTCTATGTAGCAAGCAACTGATTTTCTTGGATCACCGTTAAGCAAAATGAGTAATGGTGACACCATTACATAACATCACGTTCCTGGCTTCCCTGAATACATCCCTTTTTTCCCCCATGAAAAATGTGGTCTATTGTGGTCAGCCTATGAGTCTAAGTAAGCCACAGGGAACTCTACCAGTTTGTAACCACCTGGCTACAGAACTTCCAGAAATGCTAAAGCCAGTCAGTGTTTCCAACGTGCATTGTAACAGGCTGCTGCACACAAACTACACAGCTGCTTTGTACACAGGTATAGCAAAAGTCTGTTACTTCCAGGATGCATCAAGCCAATCTACTGCTTTTGCGGCAAGCATGCTGCTTCTGAAAACAGAAACTGTGCCCATTTATTAAGCGTGAACAGAGTAACAGTACACAGTGCAGTGCACAGACACTGCAGGACTGATGCTTCCCAGGGAAGCTGGGAAAAGTTACAATCAAATTCTGTGCCAAGTATAAAGGTTATATAAAGCTACAGGGGAGAGGTAGTATTGAAATTCTCTCATCCAGATGAGGAGCATTCATTCAACATGATGTATTTCTGGGGAAAAGAATAAAACACAAGAAAACATCCTACTTCAAAAAAATCAAGGGATTGGATGGATATCGGAGCCAGATTTCAAAGTCTCAAAACAGCCAACAACTCAGATTACTAGCTTTTCTCAGCTCTGTGGCTCCCTCCAAACTGTTACACACAAAAGGATTTTTATTCTTCATGACTGTTTTTTAGACCAGGAAAACACAAAAAAGATAGAAGAAATAAAATTCACCCTGAATATTTGAGGGGCAAAATGTGTTGGTGGTGTTTTGGTTTGATTTGTTTGGGTTTTTTCGGTGGTTTTTTTTTTTTAAACAACTGAAGCATCTCTTTCCAGTTCAACAACCGGTATATTATCCTACTACTTGAACTTCTCTTCACTAGCTAAGCACACACATTAATTTCTTCACTCCGCTACACAGCAGAAAGGTTATGTGCTTACAGGTATGCACTAATATTTTCAGTGACTTCCCACATCCTGCAGGAGAAATGCAATTCTCCTGCCAACAAAGCATGATGACTTTCAGGTTTAGAGCGTTTTTATCTTCCATCTGCTTTGTGATGCTTTCTCAGCACTCTGTACGCATGTTTGATAACAAACAACATGCTCTTGAAAACACATCAGAATACAGAAAGCACAAGACAGCTTTGAGCTTGCTATTTCTTTGCACCTTAATCAAAGGACTAGTCTACTAAATATGAACCACCTGCCTCTCTCATCTGTATTTTCAAGTAAAATGCAAACAAATAAAAAGATAGTCTTGCTTACATAAATAAGTACTCTTCATAATTTTCCTTGCTTTACGAGGTATGAAGTTCAGCTACATGACAAAACCAAAGAAATTCAACATGTGTACATGAGCCACAGCACCTTTCCCCCAAAGTCCAGGCTGCAATGAGGCTGTCATAGTAACAGCTGTGTGCACTTACAGGGTCACAATAATATCCATTTTCCCAAAGAAATAAATCAAGATACAGAATTATCTTTTCTTTTTTTTCAATAAAACATTATTATCTAGAGGAGCAGTGGCAACATTCCAGCACATCTGGATTCAGCCTCACAGAATTACTCAACACTGACTCACAGATCAGTCTGCCTTTTGGGGTTTTGGATTTTTTAAAGCCCCTTCCTTGCAAATCCTTTTACAGTCTCCGTCTTTCATCACTACAACTAACTATAGCCATTTAAATACCATTCCAGCTGCTGCTCTTGATGCTAAGAGAAACAGGTAATGAAGAAGTCTATAGAAACAATGAATGTGTTCCAGCAGCTGACTGCTCCTGTGCTTCACAACAGGCAATGGGACAGCACTATGTACTTGAGAAAAGTGAAACAAAAAAGTTGTCCCCTAAGAATAGCTTAAGTTACAGCATTTATGTTTTGTTTAAACAGCAAGAGTCCTGGGAGAGTATTAGCAAGGAAGCATCTAACAGAGAACTGATGGGGGAGCTATGTACTCACATCCAGAGCTAAAAAGTAATTCAATCCTGACCTCCTTCAAAGACCAACTGCCTTGTACGTTTTTTTCAAGTGCAAAGCAGATGTTTCACATTCAAAAAACTCCCACCCTTATCCCCTACAAGGTTTTGCTGAAGAAGCTACTTTGAATAGTATACTTCCCCACTGAACAGACCACATCTTCATGTAGGGTGAAGGGAAGGAAGACATATTCTGACATGCTGTGATCCAGAAACCTTTCATATTTTCACCCAGTTTGAGCAGTGAGATTTAAAATGAGCTCTAAATAGAAAACGGGTAATCTCCCATTATTGACATTTGCCACTACCTTTAACCAAAACCCCTTACTGAAGCCCTTATTCTTGCTCTAGCCTATTTCCACCCTCTCTGATGAATTTATAAATTCATACGATCTGTGTTCTGAACCAGAGCAGAAAACTAGTCTGGTTGAAAATTAAGTGTGTTTGACTGAATCTTCCTTTTCCTGGTGTATAGTTCAACCTTTGAAGGAGACTAAAATTGCAAACACGAGGCAAACCACTGTCATCAGATAAGCTGTTTAGGTTGTGAAGAACCATCAATCTACAAGACCAAAATGCAATGTGTAAAACAGAGAAAGAAAACAAAAGTCTTTCTGGGCAGCAGGGTTGCCTTAAGTAGACTTGTACTTCTGCCATGTGTTTCAGTCTCCTGAATCGTGTCAGTCTAACCATGTGTCTGACAACTCAGTTAACTGCACTGGAGAGCTGGCTGGATAAAAAATACAAACAAAAGTGCATAGTCTCTCCCCCACAATGCCGTCTTTTAGCTGTATCAGTTCCCTGATTTGACCCTCCCCCCTTCCCTGTGACTGAACAAGCACGTGTACTCGCACAACAAAGAAGGTAGAAGCTGCTTGTGGAAGTAAAAAAAGTTTAAAAAAACCCAACAAACCAACCAACCAAAAAACACACCCCCACTCCCCCCCCCCAAAAAAACCCCAACCACCCTACCCCAGCCCACAATCTGCAGTGAACTGCAAACCAAAACTCATTGTACTATAGGGGTTTCATGACTTTCTATGGCAAGTTTCTAGCAATGAAAGTAACATTGGACAACATCAGTTTTAAGGCTTAAAGTTATGACTATAACTTTGCAGCAGTTTTACCTCCTTAACATGAGTGTGAAAGGACACAGACATGTCCAGCAGGATCTTGCGTTGCTCCACACGCCTAACAAAATCCTGTATGCGGTCTTCCAGCTGATGGGCAGCTTGATAAATTTCCTCTGGGTCACACTCCCCCGTCTGAGCGAGCTGTTCAGCTGCTTCTAGGAGCTTATCTGCATTGGTATATGTGTTCTGTAGAGAAATATGTTAGTTTCACAGGATTAAATGAAAGAAAATTCAGTCAGTATATTTTAAATCCACTCCACTAATGAAAATGGAAGGACAAAAAGTACCTTGAAATGTATTTTTCTTATTTTTTTTTTAAAGGTAGTACAAGATAATCTTACTAAAGGGGTTTTTTTTATTTCTAGATACTTTTTCATTTAGCTGTGAATAAATTCATTCCTTAGCTCCTTATTTATGTCTATTCAAATGTTTCCTTTATCCAGAACTTGGCAGCCTATTTATTCTTTCTTGGAATCAGTATTTTACATTCAGAACTAGAATAACGATCAGCCTAAATGTCTCATTACTTGCAAACTGGCCTATTTCAATACTGGAAAAATCACTACAGTCACAGCCAGAAGACTTTTCAAATGTGTATTATTAGAGGTGAGAAAGTCCTAGCTGCTGGTAGCAACGCTTAACATCAGATCGACACATCCAGCAGGAAGGTGGGAAGTGACCAGGCGCAGGAGAAAATGTCTCTCCATCCTTACAGAAGTGTTATCCAAAATTCATGTGTCAAGTGGATCATCATTTGTGAAACAGCAGCAACAGATGAAGATTTAGAAGTCAGCTATGGCCAAATGTCAGAGTGGAATATTGTTACAATACATCATAGAACTAACAAATGCAGATCAGCAGTCCTATAAGAGACTTGGGTCAAAGCAGAAAACAGAATGGACGAAGTCTGGTACCTGATGTGCTGAGCGCACTATGGTCCAGAGAAGAGAGAGGGATGTTTAACAGCTCTTAAAGATTAGAACTTGCAGCCTACATCTCTATCTTTCTCATTAATTCAAAACAGGACTGATTCCAAGCATTTCCTATAAACTTGGGTGCTCTTTTTGAGCATAACCTTGGGTTTTCATGCCTTAGAATGGTTCTCAAAACAGACTCATCAAGAAAGCATAGAAGCATGTTAACCTCCTGAGAAAACAGACTGAAGCCAAGTCTACACCAAAGAAGCTTTGCTTATGTCACCACATCAGGTCTCCCGATCAGTTTGCACCACAGACTATGAAAACAAACTCGACAATATAAACTACACCTTTCTCTTTTCCCTTTTGCCCTTCTATCTTCTCCCAACCTCCATTATATCAGGTAAAAACACCGTTTGCCAAGATAAATTAAACCTATGCAAATATGCTTTTCTTTGCCATGAATGTAGCATCACACCTCTAATTAACATTATAATAGCCACAAAAGCCCGGCCCTAAAACTCAACTAAGGGGCAGGAAATACCAGCTCTCCTCCAGGGTCTCAAGCAAATTACCAGGCAAGCCCAGGACAGATAACATGACTCAGTACAGCTTTCATATATTTTGGGGGTGAGCTCCCCCTTCATTTGTTATGATTTATTTAAGAAACTAAATCCATGCTGCTCCTTGATTTTGACTATGTGCATCTTAGCCCTTCCTTAACCTTCAGCGTTTTAACTGCATGGAGAGGTAGATAAGTCCTCCCTGGCTTCCCCGGGAAAGCCTGCAGAGACTAACATTACCCTATGCTTTTCAGTGGGGAACGCACTACTCAATGCTCCAGATCACGGGCTCCGGCCCTGCTGGCCCAGAACACACTCTGATGTGTGCTCTGGTGTTCTGACTTCCACAGTCACAGCTGACATGTATTCAAGGGGCAAGGCTGATGAGCCTTAAGGCACTCCTTGAACAACAACTACTTCATCAACCCAGAGAGCCACACCCACCTGCAGATGGCTGAAACAGAAGTTTCCCATTTTAATGAAAACTTTATCTCACATGTGAAGCATTGTTTATGAATTCCAGGAGTATCTTCCGTGTAACACAGGCCCAGGCACATCAGACCTCTCACTGTAAACTGGATGGTGAACTGCCTGTACTGAGAAATGATCGCAGCCTAGATGCTGCTTCAGAAGGGGTTGCAATTCTCAAACCTTAACAGCAGACACGTGCCTTACCACAAAAATTTCTCTTCCAAGTATAGCTCAAATATAATATAAGTATTTTTCTTGGTAGATAATAACTGCCCTATGGAATAGAAATCACAGCAAATAGGCATGTTGTGCTACCTGCCTTTCTCAACTCTCTGCTTACTTCTAAACAATGCTTGGAGGAAAAAAGTAGTAGTGTCAAGACTTTGAAAACGGTGGTCCCAAGGAGGGCAGCCACCAGTTAGAAAACAGAAGGTTAGGCAGAAAGACCAGGAGTTCTTCCTTGAAGCTGCTAGGAGCCTTCATGGTGACAAATTCAACACAAGAGTTTTGAAACAGATTAACACCGCCTCAGAGTATCTCCACTAGCATACCGTCCCCAAATCCCACGGGAAAAGAACCAGCCTAGTCCATCTCTCTGTACTCCAAGGCATGACCAACTATACTCGAGTCTTTAATAGGCATTCTTCTCCAAAACGGTGAAAGACTCTCCATAAAAGAGTTTACCACGTTCCCCAACAACATATCACATTGCTTTTCTAGTCTTCATGTTGAGACACCTTCTCTACATGTTTTTCAGAAAAAACAAACACTGTATTTTTAGAAAGCATATGAAGTGACACTCACAGAAAAGTCAAAAGTAAATTTAAGAGACTACTGCAGAAATGAGTAGTACTGACAGACAATAAATACAGCAACAGAAGTGAGTGGAGGTATGGACTGAATTTCATACCAACTGGAGTTTATTGCACTGTAGAGGGGAGAGACACACACACAACACATGGATGGAGGGAGATTAACAAAGGTGTACAAATCATTAAACGCAGAGAAAATTAAGATAGATTTCTCATTAAATACTGTGGATACTATCACTTTTAAGCATCAGACAACACACTTAACATGAAAAAGCAAAAGTACTTTTCATCTAAGGAGCAATTAAATTGCGTAACTCATTGCCACAGGATCTGGCATACATTCCAAGAGCATAAATGGGTTCAAAAAGCAGCTAGCCTAATTAAGGGAAGAAAAGTCCATCAGTGACTATCAAGCACTGGTTCTGATGTACCCTTCAGTTTCAGACATCAAAATAGGCCCAGACAACAGGGAGGGTAAAGGTAACTTTTTAAGCATACAATCCCCCTTTCTTTATGCATCTGGTGATGGCCACACTGTAAGACAAGGACCTTTAATTTTATATATTACAACCATTCATGGGTAAAGTTAAGAACCAGTTCAAATATATAACCTTTTTTTAAAACATTAAAGGAGGTGGGAACTGGTGGCAGTAGGGAAACGACAGGTATACTCAAATGAGGTTTGGAAGAATATTTCTTATGCGTCTTTTGCACCAAGGAGACTTGAGTCCTTCATTGAGATTCAGCCTGCACATGGAGAAAAGAACTTACCTGTGGAAAAAGATCCCACTAATTAATTCTTGCCATACACCTTTCATGTTTTTTGAGCATAGACTACTGTCAAAAAGCAGACATTGAGCACAGTTGAAACAGGAGAAGCTGACTTACAATTTCATACAAAAATGCGTGGGGAAGTATCTGCATCCAATGTTGCTAAGCTGAAAAACTGTGCAATAAGTGAACCAGTGATATTAAAATCTAAAGTCTTGATACCTGAACTAAATGGTCTCACGGAGACAAAGATTATCATGGGTAGAGAGGAAAAAAGAAAGAAAAAAAGGGTAAGTGGAAAGTGAACTGGACAGGCTTCACATGAAGAGCAACACAAGTTTACAATAGTGGGTGCAAGTCAAAGCATGTATTTGTAGCACAAATGTCTATACATCAGAATTTAAGGAGGATTATGAGTTGGCTGAGTTTTGACTACCTAGTGTTTCTGTAGTGGTAACAAAAAATGTCAAAGGAAGAGAAACAAGCCTTCATTTCACACGAAATTTAAAGTGCATAATTTGTGAGCCCACAGCCCGTTGTCTCTGGAACTTTTTTTCTATTCAGCACAAAGCTTATTTTAACATCTCTTTGAATGCTGCTGAGGAAGTGGCACCTCATTCACATTTAAAAAGAATGAGGGAGTAAGCAGAAGGGAAGAAAAAAAGAAATAATAATTTTCGCTCCCCTCAAAATCAGGAGTTAGCCTTCGATCAGAAAAATTTCAACATTACTGTTGGCTCCCTGCATTTGATAAAACATTGCCACGCCACTGACAGTTCACTTGACACTGCTTCTTCTCAACTTGTGACTAGAGCTGACTGAAACCCCCTGATTACGCCTAGGGTCCTGTTAAAAAAACCCAAAACACAAAACAAACAAAAGGCAACAAAATAAAGCACAACAAAAAACAAAACCTGCAAACCCTAAACATAATAAATACCCAGACCAACCAGCAATGTAGGTAGAGAATAAATCAGCCAAAAGTTATTCATGCTTTAAAAAGGACTGCATATTGCTGCCTTATACTTCAACATAATCTACCTTGTAACACCAACAACAGGAATGCCTTTTGGGGCCTGCTTACATTCAGTTTTAGAGCAAGTAAGAGGAACAACTCAGAGGGTGTGCCTCTCCTGGCAGTCTCTACACATTCAAGAGTTAGAGATTAAAAAACCCCCACTTATTAGATCATTTTGTCCAACCTTCTGTCAAAAGATAGTCCCCTGTAGTATATTTAAGTTCTTTGACCAGTCTAAGTTTTCAGTATCTCCAAAAATAGAAATTCCACTCATCCCCTAAAGATATCATTTTAAACTCTAGCAACATTCAGTTTTAGGAAGTTTTTGCTAAGTATTTGATTTACAACTTTCTACTTTAAAGGATAATGAAAATTAACAAGATGCTTTTCTAACATTTTACATCCCACTAACAGTTTTACATACTTCATCCCCTTTGGTTACTCAAACATTTTTTTCTTCTTTGCTGAAATAACACAGTATTAAGAATGAGATCATTCAAGTTTTGTTAAGTGTCTTACAGAAATAGGTTCTTGCTTGTCTGACCCAGAAAAATAAGTATTTCCACATGAAAAATATTACAGATTCTACTAAAAATGAAGTATTAGGCATGCCTATGGAAAATCCAGCATGTGCATATACAAAACTAACAATGCTTATTATTTTGGAATATTTTATAGGAAATCAATATTGAGGAAGCTTTCTGATGCTGTTTCAAGTCCTCAGTCACTGGAGTGCTCTAAGACCTTATTTACAATCAAATTTTATTAATAGCTTAATCATCCATTAAACAGGCAATCTGTAAACACGCTTCCTGATGCATCCTCCATAGTAGCTGTCACTACTGTGCTCCTGCATGTCACTTCGGAATTTTCTAATAATGCATCTCCTGTTTTGACAAAGGACCACTGTATCAACCCTGCCTTAGTAAGATTTTGCTTGATGACTCTCAGAGATGTTTACTGTTGGCAATCATTAAGACTGGACAGACAGTGCATATTACTAATAGGGAGGATTCTAGCCTTCAGCTTCTCATGGATTTTATTCACCTCACTCCCCCTTTTTGAGGCTGCCACCCAAACCAACTTCTTGTTACACTCCCTGTATTCCTTAGCATTTCTATTTCTTTTGGCTTCACTCTTTTTCACAGAAAAGCGTGTTTTGAAATTCTATCATCAGTTCCACTTAAGGCTAAGCCTAGAGCCTTCCTATGGAAAAAGCATTGGTATCAGTGATTCAGACCAGGAGGGCATATACAAACTCAATTGTATTTAAAGAAAAAACCCAAAGCCAGCTTGGCCAATTTGCTGGCTCACTTGGTTTCTCAGGAGTCCCCCCCAGCCCTCAGATGACTGTTGTGGGGATCTGGGAGCTCCCCAAGTCTAAAGTCAGGAAGCAGGGCTTTCAATTCATCTCCATCCTCTCTTACAGGCTGCACAAAAGTTAAAATCCTAGAGCCCCATGGAATTAAGTTACTTTAAAAGGACAGCTTTCATTCTTCTGTGACTCAACATTTGAAAGCATGTTTTTGAAAATAATAATAATAGTAGCAGCAGCTCTGTTGGGCTTCAAGGCTCCCACTCTCTGTAGGACTGTGGAAGTTTTTCTTTTTCTTATTGAAGCTGGAGCGCAAAGGAGCAAGGAAATAAAAGCTTGCAACAGAAACAAAATAGTCCATTCTTAGAACTGGTTTTTTTGTAGTTGGAGCTCCCCTCTGCCCAGCCCTTCACTGGCAGAACAGGAATGTTTCATATATTTCTATGGCAAGTGCACAGTCCTTCATGCGATCGTTTTTACCTGCGCAACCTCTTCAAAGTCTTCATGGCGTTTCTGCAAAGCTCTAGCCCGATGCAGGGATTTTCCCACTCCAGTATGTTTGCTAAGAAAAGCTTCTCCATGGTTTTCAATCCAATCCAACACCTGTGGTACAGAAGAGACACACACAAAAACTCTGAGTGGATGTACTGAATGTCGCAACAGAAAGACAACTATTCAAGAAACTAAGAAGATGTAAAGGGACTACTTAGAAGGAACTGTACTGTTGGATTAAAACAGTATTGCCATTGAAGGACATTAATTAAATCTCATTAACTTTTCTCAAGGCAATAACTAGCTCAAACTAGCTAAATCATACAATTCAAGATTATATGTTTATTTTTAAGCCTACCAAGGACAACCTCATTTCTACACATTCATCAATTTGACAGTAATCTGATCCAAGTGGCTAGACCCCTTGTGAGGGTGTCTCTGTAATCTGTTTATGCCTTCAGCTGACATTTTTCTGAAATGTAACACTAATGGATTTTGCACATTCCCCACAATGCTGGTGAATAACACAGTGAAGTTTTATTTTGGATGAGAAGTTGCTTCTCCTACCACATATTAAGTCAAGAAGAAAGATTCAGTAGTAGAATTTTTAACTAACACAATAAAATTGAGTTGCAATCATTATGAGACGAATGACACATCTGCATTCAGAGCATACGAAGGATTCTGCCCCAATTCTGAACAAGTATCTCCTCAAAACATCAGATAGACATAATCATGTTCTGTAAATTTTATAGCTGAAAAAGTGAGGAACGAAAGACATTTTAAGGACATTAAAGCTTCTACCACAATGACTAGGCTGACAGCTTTATAAATAGTAAAAACTGTACGCATAATTAGTTCCTGCCAGTTAACACAAAGGATTACTGCACACATACCAAGTTTCTAATGAGCGAACGAACAAAAACATCTGGTCTCTCTCCAAACTAATACATCTCAGCTATATCTTCATTCATTCATTAGCTAACATGCATATGTATTTAATTCTTTGGAAGATACTCAGAGGTTCAAGAGTGCTGTTCAGAATTAAAGACAAGAAAATTGCTTATATGCAGTTAAGTCAGCCAACCATTTTTATACAGTATTTACGTATGGAGTGGACGGAATGCTTTACCTCACGTTTACCTCCAGCAATCTTTTTTCTTTAAAACCCGAGTATTTTGTTTTGTTTTGAATATTCCTGCCAGAAACCTGTACCTTATTTCTCCTTATCTACCAGAGTCCTTTATTCGGATTCCTGAAGTTGGGTGAGGTTTTTTTTCCCCTTTTCCTGTACCGAAAGCATTTGACACTTATCATAACTACAGAGAAAGGTGGGGTTTTTTTCATTTTTTCCCCCCGCTTCTAAACCAACTTGAGAACCATTCCTGCAACATCACTCATGGCTACATTCAACACACACGCGGTCCTACACAGAATTCCCATACAAAACATCCATGCTTTCTTTAGCAGAAAAGTGAAACCATCTGGTGAAATTTTCTCATTTTTCTTGACTGTTAGAATCTTTCTTCATTTGCAAACTCTCTCCTACTGGGCATCTTCAAAACAACAAACAATCCCAGAACACCACCTAACACAGCCATCTCAAATAACCAACACTTCACTAAATCTCCATACTTAAACTTACACAATGTTTGTTTTTTCTAGTAGGTACTGTCAAAATAATATTATTGTGGTTTAGGCCAATTAAATTTGCATTTACTTCTTTCAAGGGCAAGTATTGAACAGAGAAAGTAGTGAGGAGCCAAACACGGCCTCAGTTATCTGTAAAGTGTGTATTACCAATGCTTTTGGCTAGTTTTAGGAGACTGCTCTGCTTTTCTCATTGCAAACAGAGCTCAAAAGAGACATGTTTGGAGGAGAGAATTAGGCTGGACTCTGGAGATTACTAACAGTTACAAACTAACAAATTAAATCAACAGCAAAATCTGTCCCAGAAAGCATGGGATGAAAACCAGAAAGCAGTCCAGGGAGAATGATTTTTGCTCCAAATAACGCTCAGTAACTTAACAAGAGAAGAAACTGTCATAGAAATTGAGTACAAGATCATCACATAAACCATTCAACTAGAGAAACACTGCTGCCTCTGAGTGAAATCAGTATGAATACAAGTCTTATTAGTCCTCAGCCTTCTTACCTTGACTCTTAACAAAACTGAGGAAGCACCCCTCATTTGGGAATTTCACAGCATGTAAAGGCAGAGTCAAAGTTATGCTCTTGCCCATCAGAGAGAGCTTCTGCATACCACTTTGACCAAAGGACAATACCATTAGCTGGAACTAATATTAGCCATTTAGCAATCTTAATTGATGTAACTTCCTCCTCTTCCTGGGAGAGCTAAGAGTTACAGAAACGATCATACCAACCCATTAAGGACTCTTCTACTAATACTGAAAGCCCATGGAATTCACTCTGGCAGTTCAGTAGTACATAGGAGTTTAAGAGGCTCAATACTTTTCAGTGAAAGGGTGAATAATATTATCCTCCACTGCAGCAAGTTGCTTTAATAATGCAATTAAACTTTAACTACAGTCTCAGCAGAACCGTCCTTATGCCCATTAGAGGATCTAGAAAAATGCTTATTTTTCTAGCAGCAGTACCGAATATATGACAGAAGCAGCTATGCAAAGATAGCTTCATTTTGAAAAATTCATTGCTCATGGCTGTAAAATATGTTGTTTGTACGTGCTGCTTGCAGAAATCAACAATCTGATCTTTTGTAGATTCAACATGCTCATTTTCAGAAGTCTTTGCCACATTATTATCCAGTCCTTACCCCCCACCCCTTTACCTACTTTGCACACACTCACTTTTCCAATCTCCACCACTTACTTGGTGCTGACATAACATTCAGAAGGGCAAGATGGAAATCTCTGCATTTCTAATCTTCGGATAGTTAAAATGTGGAAATAGTCTCTCCCAAATAGAACCATTTTACACTGGAACCACCTCCAAAAGCCACAAGGGAATCACCCAGTGAAATCAGTATCATGTTGATGCTGAGCAAGTAGCAAGAATTCTCGGGGCCCGCCCTTCATTAGTCAAGGCTGAAACAAGTGACTGTTATAACAAAATCCCAGACAGAGTCTCTGAGGCAGGCAGATCATGGAAGGAGAAGCAGCACATTTATCCAGAATGGACAGAGAAGACACCCAAGGTCAGTAAGACCTAATAAATGTATGTTTTACAAAGTACTTGTAGTTTGTTTTTTCACTAATCTCTGGCTTGGAAGCCATTAGGAGTATTTTTCAGGCCCCAAAACTTCCACCATAGGAGTGTCAGCAGTATCACTCTACCAGAAACATTCTCTTTACATTCAATTTTGACCTTTCATGGACTAGCAGCACAAAACCCCATGTTGCTATTGCAAGTCTGCTTTATTGTTTCTTATCAGAATCATCACCCAGCTCCTTTCCTTAGGTGAAATTCTGCTGTATATTATCACCCTTAGTAAGCTCATTAATTCTTAAGCATAAAAGTGTACTTTTATTAGCGCATTTTACATTAGAAGGGCTATTTCAATCATCATGTGCAACAGCCAATGACCTGGCTTTTTTCTTTCTTTTTTTTTTTTTTTGTTACTTAAACACCCTGTTTTTTTGATGTTAACATACAAACTAACCAGAAACTAAATTTCCTGGCATGTTTCTGCTATCTAAGGTCACACTCAGAATTCTGTTCGGTTTAAGACTGTCATAGGTTTTCACACTCCAAATTTCAGATTTTCTGTAATTCGCATCTTATCTACTATTTTTAATATTTCATGTGCTACTTTCCTTACTACTTGCTCCAAGAAATGAGCAGATGGTTCTTGGTGTACACAGTTAGCACTGCAGTGTTTTTGATTTGGAAAGTTCCACTAGAAACACTTTCCCAATACTGCACATACAAGACAGAAGAAAAAAAAACACAACCCCAGTCTTCTAAGGTGAAAGTCACACAAAATGAAGTACCAGCTCAACCCAGCCAACTCCCTCCTCCAACGCAGCTCCATCACTCACTTAACACTTCCACAAACTGATTTATTTCATTAATCCAGTAGAAAAGTATTCCAGCAGAGGGAAATCACAGGCTCATACTGAAAGACAGCTGTAGATTCACTCACAATACACTTGGTTGCTTGCCCCTATGTGCAATTTAATTATAAACAGTGGACTTTATAAAAAAACACAAACTTTGAACTTTTCTGACAATAATTAAAAAAGGTTTTCATGCTAGTTTCTAAATCATGCTAGACAATCTTATTTGAATTTTTTAAGATTTGAACAAAGACTAAGAAGCCCGAGACAATGTGCAAGTGAAAACTAAAGTATTTTAGAAAGTTGCTTTGGAGCTCTGCATAAAGAATTCCAGAACTGTCTCGGATATAAATTTAACCGATACCTCAAAACCAAGTAATTTCATGCACTGAAAGGCATCAATGATTCCTGAATTGAAGAGCTAACATTTCTCAGATTAATTAGATGATCTGATAAGGTTGTTTTGGTTTTGTTTTGCAAGAAAAAAGAATCCTTATTATTCAAGACCACTTCTTCCCCTGATGGATTTTCAAAGCTGAGGGAGCTACAATCTTCCAAAGCAAGGCTATTCCAGGGAAATACCACTATGTGCTTGCTGTTATCTTTAATGCATCTGCTCCTGGCTATTAGATTAATTTATCTGCATGGATGTTGAATTATCATTGCCTTACAGCATGATCTGCACTGAAACATTAAGTATGAGAAGTTGCATTATGAAAGGGAACATTAAGCACAATTCACATTGTGATTCATAAGGCAGTACCCAAAATACACCAGTATCTGAACATTAAGTTACAGCAACAAAACAAAGAGATATACTTCTACACGTAACATTTCAGAAGCCTCCAACTCAGATGTTAACAGCCATTACAGGGATAAACCAAAGGACAGTCCAGTCTCTGGCAGTGATAACTACATAATGTTAAGGGAAGAGCTTCGGAACATGGCAAGCAGGGGCTGCATCTCTGTACATAAGATCTAGCTTGAAATCTAAAGTGGTTGATAAAGATGTGCATTAGCACCAAAGGCTGCAGCTTCAAATTGTCAAGAGGATATCTTGGTATCTTAATGCAAGGTATGCCTTGCAAAGCATATAGAGAAATCAGAGGCATAAACAGGAAGAAAGAAATTTCTCCAACCAATAGGTAAGGCACGTACTGAACAATGATCCTAGATGGATTAACCCTCTTGAGCCAACTAGTTCATATTGAAAACTTCTGGTATACTCACAATCCACATGCACGATTTGGGTAACATGTTCTCAATATTAGAAGGTATAAAAATAGGTAAAGCTGTCTACTTATTTTTTTTCAAACCTGTGACTTTCTGATGTTAAATGCACCAGTTTCAAGGGCTGACACGTCTCATACAGAGAAGGACAACCTGGCTTCTTGCTGAAGAACCTGGTGCTGACTGTACAATGACTTGAGTCTAATGAAGGGTTACTTGCCAATTTCAAACAACAAAGCAGTCTCAGCGCTAACTCCTCCACTCGGAGAGCCATGACTTAGGAGAGAACAGAAAATGAGAATTTCCTACAAACATTTTATGACTCCCAAGATAATAAAGGCAAAGAGTAGGAACAGGACAGTAAGACTCTCTGCAGCATTTAATGAACACCTTCTCCCAGGAAATAAACCACCTGCAGCCTGGCCACCAGGCCTGAAGCTTGAATTACGTATCTGGCAAAAAACCTCAGGAGATCATCTGGCCTAGTTTGCCTAAGTGGGTCCTACTTGAATTGAATTTAAACTAGAGGAGAAAGTTCCAGGATCCAATCTGCACTGGTTGGCACCAGGCTGCCACTGAGAGAACCTATGTCTTTCCCCATGAGAAGCAAACCACTGTTTTGTTTTCAGTTACTGAAGATTCCTTAGGAAGCCTTTTAAGTTTAAGAGGTGAGTCATTTGTGTACTGTGCCTCATCAGTTTTGACAAGTGTCCTTCACTGACTACTCATGCAAGTACCAGCACTGGACTCTCCTGACCAGCTGCTGTTTATGTAGTAGTCTTGATGATTTATACAATGGCATAATAGTGCCTTCAATTTGGTCCTCTATGCCCTTCCTGACCCATTCATAACATTGACTCTGCTTTCTTTTACTTTTTTTGTCAGCTAACCTTTTTCACACCTTTTTGCATCCTACATCACATCTGAGTGTTGAGAAGTTAGATAACTGCCTGCCTTTCAATATATGCTTCTTTTTATATTAAAAAATTAAGTAATAGAGTTTTAATAATTTTATACTTGATGTACCGCTTAAGTATTTTCGAGTTGTTTTCTTAAACTTATATGAAAAGATAGGCACTACATATAGAAGAAAGTTGAACTAACAAGATTGAGCTGATTTTCCTCACCATCTACCCGAATTAAGTATCTTTTCAACTACTGTAAATGATGGAAACCAGGTTACTTCACTCCCAACTGCTCACATCCAGCACTTTCTCAAACCAGGTAAGTACAAGAAATTTTGCTTAAAGTGCAACTAATTTGGAAGAAACAAGATTGTTTTAACCAGAATGTGTGACTGGCTATCTAAAAACCCCATTTGTAAGTTCCTCATTTGTCAACGCCTTTACACTGAAATGAAGAAACATGATCAGCAACTACTGGCCATCTTTACTTTTTTTATGAAGATGAGCCATTATGGGATCTATTACTAATATCTCTGTCAATTGCAGCCTAAGGCAAACATTGTCTATTTATTAAAAATCTATCAACAAAGGAATTCTGTACAGCTTTACCTTTTTAAACCAAAACCATGTCAGAGATATTAATGCCTGCACTTGACTACTATCTTTTAGGGATGTCATCATAATAATAAAAATATGGCAGCTAATAACCATTAATTCAAGAACAGAGTCACTGTCAGGAAGTAATCTTATGTGTAATTTTTATACCTCTTTGTTATACTACTCTCAGGTTTTAAAGACACCCAATTAAGTCAATTAAGTACCACTAAGGTTTGAAACTAAAAATTTGTTACAGAATAACACTGTTAATTTTTGCATGTTACTCCTACAAATCTTTCAGACACTTCAGGTCTGGAATTTTACCTCAAATGTGAATGTCAGCTTCCAGCACAAGTTCAGAATAGCTATTCCTAATAAAAATCTCTTTCATTCTGACTTAAAGTAACTAAAGAAAATGATTTAAAAAAAAGAAAAAAAACTGATGTAAAGCCAATATCTTCTGATAACACACAGAACTTGGAATCAGTCAATGCCATGCAACTATTCCAATTGCTGAATGAAAAAACATGGGGTTTAGCAATCAAAACCCACTTATTAATGCAACCAGCTTCAAATCACAGGCTGACAGAGTATAAAGGCATTTAGACAACATGAAATAAAACCTACCTGTTGAACATCCTGTTGAAAAACACACAGCTGAAGCCTCTGGTGCAAGCGGACCTTTCGATGCTGCCAAATATTTTCCAGTTGGCGCTGGTGGTGCAGTACTTCATGGATGACATCCAGAACATGATGAACTGCTTTTGAGTAGTTGGCAGAAGCGGTAAGGGAATCGGAACTCCCAGGAGTCAAAGGTCTCTGAAGTTTGTCAAGCAGTGACTTTCCATCTTGGCTCACCTGATCATGAGAAAGGATGAAGAACTACTTCTCTTGCCAAAAGCTTGTTAGACTATCATTTCGTTCCCCCACTCCCTCTCCCTATTTCAGATGTCTTTAAGAACTTGAGGAGCAGTGATGACTTTTTTTTTATTCCAGGCATGATTACATGCAGCTGTTAAAGGAAAAAAACCCTATATTCTCCTGCTATGTAAGGTAATTTTAAGAAGTAGCACTCTTCTGAGTAACAGCCTGTCTTTCAAGTTTTTGATTACCTTAAAAGTGCTTTTCCTTTGAAGTGAATTTTTTTTTAAAAAACAGGTCAAGTCTAACTTAGAATAAATATCCTTCAGCTCTTTCCCTAGTCAAAGCAGCACCTAAAGTTAAGCATTTGCCCAGAATTATCCTTCCAGGAGCATTTCTTTTTTCATTTGCTGTAAAGGTGAAGCAGGAGGTTATTTTCTATAGGTTTAATATTAATTTGATTAATACATTTAGACCAACAGATATAAACTTAGAACATGATTTGGTCTGACACAATTTACAACTTCTAAATTATTACTGTTACCGGTAAGCCAAATGCAAACTGCTGTTATGGAAAACTTAAACCCAACTGAATCACTTTAACGCATTTCAGAAAAGAGTGTCTTTCTGTGCTGCATGGAAAGGTTTTAACCACTGATGCTGACAAGAAACATTAGCCATTTCTAATTGTTGTCCTCTCTGATTCAAACCACAGCAAAAATATTGAGATTAACCTTGCATGCTAATTAAAAAGCAATAATCCTATCTTATCTGGTCACTGTTAACATTTAGCACTTGGCCAAGGCAGTTGAGAGCACTTTTCATTGGTGTTTAACTATTCTGTCACTTTTAGCATGAAGCTCAGAGAACTGTTACAATTCAGTACCATTCAGCTAGCTAGCTGTAAAGGATTTTTCTAATAGCTCATCTAACAGGCAGGAAAAATTCATCTGAAACCACAAGACTGGATTATAAACAATAGTCTGAATCCATCAAATCAACACCATGTCAGAAACAGAAAATTTGTCAAGGCTTTCCCCCAGTGGCTATTTTCAACGATTTTCACTAAATCTAGGCACATTTTATATTTGCTATTCAGTAGTCAAACAGATCCAAACAAAAATTCTTTTCTAATAATTAGTTTGTAAGTGAGTTTACTTCTCAGGTCCAATTTAAGCTTTTTCATTTTAGTAGTAAGTATCAATGCAGAATGAAGTTCACTTGGAAAAGTAGCTCCGATGAAGTCAAGTGAGGCAGAAAAATAGTATAGTCCATAGTAGTTATTATATTGATGATTTTTTTTTTCTTTTCTGTATCCAAAGTAATTATCTAGTACAAGTCTTACAAATATTTCAAGATAATGGACTTCAATTATCTATCCAGAGTCCATGAAATTTAGGGGTAAAAAAATCAGTTGTGACAGCCCCTTGATCAGATTAGTTTATTACTTTACAAATGATCATGCACATTTCCTCTTTGGAGTTAACACAGTAAAGTTCTCTTCCTTCCCAGTGCATGACTACTTTAAGATGTCAGTGAGATGTATAATTACTTCATTTGTAATTTAAGGCACAGCTATTGGATTTTCAAGTACACTAGTTACCTAAGCTTGTAAGCTAGTAAGTTACTTTTCTAGTAATATACAGTAATTATCCCTCAGTAAAATCAGACTATCTAGTCTTAAAAGCATTTACTCTCTTAAAATTGCTGTCTTCTACTTTGCAACTAAGTCACGTTGTCAAGACATTGTAATCTAAAATGAATGACAAAGTGTTGTAATTTCCACAGTGTTCCTCTCTCTCCTCCTCCTCCTCCTCCCCACCCCTCTTCCCCCCACCCCCCACCCCGGGTTTATTCATGAAAAAATGAAAATAAATAAAGACATACATCTAATAAAGATAAGGAATAGTACTGTAGTATCTTTAAATGGGAAGACGACTCCCTCAATCTTCAAAAAGGAATGCATGTTTAAATAAGGCAAAATAAAACTTTCTGTCCAGGAGGAACATGACCTGTACATACACATACAACTATTATTTCTGCACCAATTCTAGTTGCTGAAGACAAAGCTACTGCTTTACTATCCCAAAGTCAAAAAGTTACAGCTTTGAAATCCTAAATAAATTTTCAAAGTATTTGCCAGAGCAATCCTATAATCCACCCATCTAATTTATTTTCATCATGCATCACCAGGAAGCAAACAGTATTTAACATAGTAATCCAAAGTACTTATTTACACTTAACAGCAGGCTCTAATCTAGTCACGTCCCTGATGAAAAAAAACCGCACAAAAAACTCAATTCAAAACAAAACCAAACAGAAAACCCCCACTATTTTAACTTCAGTGCTTTAATAATCATTATTCTAGAAAGCTCTAGACTTCTTATTCCTCACTGCACTCTCATGGAGCACGCACCCCAGATTGCCTCTCTTCACAGAAATCTACTACAAACGTGCTATGTCTCTGTCCCTTGTTTTACAAAGGGATCCTTCCAGTGAAGAGAGGTTTTAACAATAAAAAGAAACTTTTCTGCAAAACACGCTCTCAAGAATGAGTTAGAACATCTATGTGTAGTAAGATCACAAGTTTTATTACCAAAGGTGTATGTCATTAGATCAGTTGACATAGCAAGGTGGTATATGTCAGGAATGGGGGGTATCAGCATGTATTTTACACAAAACAAACACTACCCATGTGAACTCTGGACATCTGACTCATGGTAATAAAGGTTATACAGGCCCTAAGATGGCAGGTATTCAAAAAACCCGGTTTTGATATATTCACAATAGGACTGATTATCAGCACCAATTTACCCTCCTTTACTACTACATGAAATGTGACCAGATTTATGATACAGTTGTCCATAACAGAGTTGGTTCATCAGAAAGTAGTTTTTATCTTTAATGTAATGCATAAGCCACAACCATTCAGTTCCATGACTTCCTTCTAATAGAAGGTGCAAGCTGCACCCTAAGCTATCCTGTGTCCACTGATAATTTTTTACCACAACTTAATCAAATGCATAATTTTATGCAACTTTCATGAGAACAGAAACTGCTGTATTTAATCCAGAATAACATAAGCCCAATTTAACAGCAAAAATAGTTCTACCCTGTAATGAGAACAACCCCGGCAAAAGAAAGCAAGAAAAGCTCAACAGGAAATACAGAAAATACCTGTTAATTAACAGAGAAGTCAATACCCGTTTATCACTTCAGCTAATTAAAGCACATGAGAGAACTCAAAATTTGAAGAAAAACAATAGCTACTTTATTCATTGCTTTCTAGGCCACCTTCAGAACAAGCAGTTTATCTGAAGTTGTAAATACAGCTATTAGATATACTGAGAAATATTATTACTTTATTGTTTCCAGAATTCAAGATTACAGCAGCAGCAACACAGGATATGCTAACTTTACAAATGCTGACTACATAGGCACACTAGCTCATTTAAGTGTCTTTGAGGTTCCCAGAACTAAGTATATTACCTTCTACTTGTCAAGTGACATTCTTTGATGGTTAAGTCTTCTCTGTGAGGCAATTTCAGAGATGGATTTTCAAAACACATTTAAAACAATCCATGCCAACAGAATACTTTCCCAAAGAATACCCAGCTAGCTTCCCTTCAAGTAAGTGTTAAAACGATAGTATCGTACTGTTATTAAAAGGTAGTAATATGCAAATGTAAATGAAACCAGACTTAGTACACTGCATGGGTTGTACCACACAGGGTTCCACTTTGCCTTTTCAATTTATTTCAGAAGATTAAGGAGAAGACTTAACACTTACGTTTTGAACAACAGTAGCAAAGTCTTGTTAAAAAAGAAGCTGGCACTTGAGTTTCTAATGCACTATGCAACAAGTGATACCACTTCAAAATCCAAACTTAGTATTACACCATTTTATCAAGTCAGTAACCTAAGGAAACAAACAAGATACTTACCTCAGAATAAGCCAAGGTAATATGCTCATATATCCCTTGATGATGATGGATAGCATCTTCTAAATCTTGCAGTTCTGAGGGAAGCTCCACCTCACCGCAGGCTTTACACCAAGAGTCCACATTGCTCATGTACTGCAACAGAGAAAAAACATTCTGCTTGATTTTAGTTTTCATCAATAAGTACACACGCTGGTAATATAACAAAAGGGCTGGCATCTGTGTGACAACCACTGAAAAGACCTTTTCAAGGGAAAAATGTTTAATGTATTTCTCTCTGAACTGACCAAAATGAAGTTTGCATCAGAACAGAAACAAATATTCAAGTCTTGACAATGCTTGTGCTTTTAGTTACATGAAACTCTGAACCGTTCACAGACAGGCAGACTTAATTGTATGTTGGCAGCCTTCAGAACCAATTAAACTAGTGGCAATACTGATGCTTCAGGTTTACTCTTGCTCCTTTTCTTGACTTTGCAGCTAAGAAAAAGTTTACTGCACCCTGTACCTACCATTTCAGATGCATGAAAGCCAATCAAGGTCTTATCCACACAAAGAGGTAAAACACGCTACAACTTTCAAGTCTGGATCCTCAGCTCCCACCCATCAATTTCCTGTGCAGATACTCATGGTATCACCTCACCTTTTTTAAATTTTCAGAGAAAACCAAGTTACTTTGCACTTGTGTGCACACATGCACACACATACAAAGAATTAATGGTGAAATGTTCACTGAAACACTCCATAGTTGTTTTTTGCTGTAAAGAGATCATCAAGGAGGCAAAGCAATGTTAGAGCACAGGAAATTCACACCTCAGTCCCTAACTTCTACACACAGAGAAGCACTAAATCCATTTGGCAAGCTACTACAGCAGCAAGCACATAAGGTATTTAAGTTTAAGCGGGGATCTCTTAGGACTAACACTGAACTTTGAGCGCACAGCTATGTCAGCATAGCTGCTCAAGTCAAGCCTTCCAGCAGAAGTTGAGGATACTGCATCAGAATCTCTTCTGCAGGCAGTTTAAGTTATCTCTGAAGCTTAAGCTGCCTCAACAGACAAGAAACTGCCAAACTATATGAACAGCAGAAGTTCTGTCAACTTATTTTTAACAGCTAGGGGGCATCAGTTTTATACCCTCATTATGTTAGGAAAGGAAAGAGGGAAAAAGGATCTGATTTTCTATGAGTTTTCATAGGTGTTAAACTTAGTACAGCCAAGCACACGTGGTATCTGTAAACTACATTTGTCCTCCCATTCATGTCAAGTTCAAGTCTCAAAGGTTTTAAGAGACCAAGCCACTTCTCTCATACATATCTTAATTTCTGGAGCACATGTCTTTTGAGGAAAAAGTAATCCACATACCATTTCTGGTAATCCATTATTATTTGAAAGCTGGGAGGAAGGGTGACAGAGCACTTCACTCTAAGGTATATACTTAATTTTCATTTCATCAAGGTACACTTCTAAAAATTTCTAATTTTAAGCACTGAACATTAAGAGAAGCTCCATGTAGGACCAAAGAGCTACACCTCTCACATCAGTCATCAGACACCGATAGCTGGGTGCAGTCTTTACTGTGTCTGACAGTAGGCAGTAACACTTACCTGTCACTTGCGAGGCAACACACACATTAAAGAAGTGTGTTATTTCTTCAGCTGCTTATTTTTTAATCATGTTTTTATGTAGGTTAAGCATCACCGTTCTCTAAAGGGGTCATTCCTCTCATTCCAAACCCTCTTTTCCTTGAACTCACTCTCCACTGTTAATGAAACAGCTGATGTATATCACAGCCAAGTCTCTTACAAAGCAACTAGGACAATCCATCACAGTTAATCATAAAATGAAAATTGCAGAAGGAGCAATTAAAAAGTATATTAATTCCAGCAGATGCTGCACTATTTTCCCTAATTCTTCTCTTTCCTCCTCTTTACGCTTACATTTAGTGCTAAAGAGGGTATCACCAACCCTTACAACAGATGCCTGGCATACACACAAAATTTACTCTCCTGACTTCTGACAAACACAATTTTCTTATGAAAAAGGACAGCATTTGAGTCAGAGTATACCTATCTGTTCATGTTTCACCATCTCTCTCCTCCATGTATGGCTGACAGTGCTTAAATGTAAACCTGAATAACCAAAACAATTAGAAAACCATCAATACTGATAAGGTACCACACTGTGTCTATCAAGTGCTTCAAGATGGTTGGCAACTTTTATACCAGCAAACAATGCCTTCACCTACTTTTTGTGTGGCTTTTCTGTAAAACCTGCTAAAAAATACTTATAGTGGCATTAGTGTATATACTTTACCTTAGTCTGTCTAAGGACAGTTAAACCAATGTCACCACTAACATAATGAAAAGCCATGTGTATTTGCATCTTAATATGTTCACATTTCTAATTTCTGGACATTAATGAAGCTGAATATCTGTGTAGGAGAGATCAGGAAAAAAAACATCTTACAATGAAGTGTGCTGTTCCCCTTCTATTTCTGCAGTTATCAACTCCCAAGTGGTTCCTTCATTTATTCCAAATTAAAGTTATATCAGACATGAGACCTTTTCTTGGATCCAATTTAACAAAGCAAATGGAAAGAAAAGTATCTACAGCAGCCATATAGCACACCAGAGCTTCAGTCAGCTGTAACCACCAAAGAACCTCTGCTCTCCGAATTCACCAGAGACATACAGAGCAGACTGCCTATAATATCAATGGGTGACTCAACAGCACACACATAGCAACTCCTTCAGAACTGAATTCCCTTGAGGGGAAAACATGCTTTCATCATCAAGACTATTAACTTGGGGATATTTATTCCTATTTCCCCTACATATACCTCTTCTCTGGCAGTTACACACAGTTAATGACTTAATTAAAATAATTGCTATATGCCTAAAGCTAAAATTTTTGTTTAATATAGGAGGAATCTCTTATGGGATACTAAATAAACATCTCCCATCACAATTTCAGATTCAGAAGACAGTTAATTAACTTCTCAACTTTCAGGCCAGTTCAACTTAGTTTTCTACAAGCAATTACTATGAGTTAAATCTTGATACTCAAGGACTGATTGTGGTGGAGTGGTGGGGACAACAGAACAAGTGACATAGGAAAGGCATTGTATTCATATTGACTATACTAATTTTTTTCCTTTCCTTCACCTTAAAAGCTTTACCGAGTTAAGCATTTATGTCCACTTCATTTTGATTCATATAGTTAATTTGACTAATTATCTTGCATTGATATGGGCAGGGCATTTTGTGGGGAATATAAGGGCAGTGGGTTGTCCTCAGAAGAACAAGTTTTTAAGTATCAGCTGAAACTGGCAGAAATGAATGCTCTGGCTTTCTTGCTAACCTTTTCAATCACTCTCTTCTACTTCCATCTAAATCAAAAGCAAACAGTACAACTCACCATTCCAGCACGGAAACTTTTGTTGGTGCCCTCCCCGTTCACTAACCTGTTCAGCTTTCTGATGAAAGATGGAGGACATATCCAGTAATGTGCTACGTTCATCCAGGGCTGCAGCAAATGCCTTCCATTCTTGCTCCAGCTGACTAGCAATCTGTTTTATTTGCTGTGAAGCATAATGGCCAGACTCGACCAGGCGATTTGCTACTGACATGATGCGGTTTATGTTTACATACACATTCTATGGAGAAGAAAGAGGGCAAAATCAGTGGAAGTTAGCAGACCACTTAAATACAGAGGTATACTTCTATAAAATTCGTCTTTATTACAGTACTGCTTAATAGACTGCTTTTATTTGCCAGGTTTGTACATGCCTCACTTGGGAATCTAGGTGTGGAATGTAACAGCCTATCGGTATTATTGACAAGGGAGAAGGACAACTTAAAGTGACAAGAAAGTCTCAAGCTACCGTTAATGGTCAGCTTAAAGTCATATTATATGAAGACTAATTATTATAATGAAGAGGAAAAGCTTACCGTATTTTGCAACAGCCTTAATAAGAATGTTTACAGACAAACATCAAGACAACAAGACATTCAGACACCCACAACAGAAAAATCGAACTAAAATTAGTAAGCACTTTATCTCTGCATGGTATGCACGTATGCAATATCACTCTACAAATTTTTACATAAACTTCTGAAATTATTTCTAATTTTTAAGTAACAAAATACAGAACTGAGTTCTAAGGAGTTCAACAGTTTCAGATTTTATTTTTCTGCCATTATATTGCCTCAGAGCTAGCACTGAAAATTAGACAAAATCGGTCAAAGATCCAAAAGATTCTCTAGCATTACTGACTGATGGCTCTTAGTCATATAATTTTTAATCAAGATTTTCTGATTCCTGCAAAACCAGAAACAAGAACAACTCCATCACCAAAAGGTTTCTGAGTAGCTCTTCCAGAGCTACATGCATATAATGCTGAGTTGACGCTTCTTTCAACTCGGCTGACTCTCATACAACATCTAGAATGAAGTTCTTAGAATCACAGGATTGTTGAGGTTGGAGATCATCTACTCCAACCCCCACTGCTCAAAGCAGGTTCAGTCAGACAGGTTGCTCAGGGGCACGTCCAGTGGGGTTTTGAGAACTTCTAAGGATGGAGAGACTACAATCCCTCTGGGCAACCTGTTCCAGTGTTTCCTATGTTTAAATGGAAGTCCTTGCATTTCAACTTGTGCCCATTACCTCTTCTTCTGTTACTGGATACCATGCAGAAAAGTCTGGTTCTGTCTTCTTTACTCCCTCTCATCAGATATTTATATTTTTATATACACAAGATCCCTCCTAAGCATTCCTTTACCCAGGGTAACCAATCCCAGCTCTGTCAGCCTCTTCTTGTACAACACAAGCACTCCGTACAGGTACTTCAGAGAAGAACTTGGTCATGGTGACTTTCTAAAAATGAAATGAGAGCTTTGCACATAATGCTGTACTATAGGCACATCCTGATTTCTGCATGTACACTTGGAACAACCCCAATTCAGCCCTGTTTTGTTGATTACAGCATCCCTTTTGTTCACATCACAGCAGATCCTTTGCTTGCCACCCTAGTCCACCACTTCTCACTTGATTGTTGGTCCTCTTCTCCCTCTCCCATCATTCTTACCCTAAAGCTCTTCTTATCAGCTTGTCCAGCCTGCTGGCAAAGATATTCTTGCCCCACTTGGTCAAACAGCAATCCCTGATGCTCAGAGAGAGGGTCCCATGGTTGTAGAAACCAAACCCCTGTTGCCAACATCAGCTGTGTAAGCAGTTGTTGACTTGCAGGATTCATCTACCCTCTCACTAGCAGGATTGAGAGGAAAACCACCTGGACTCCCATGCCCTTAACCATTGCCTCTAGAGTCACATAGTCACAGCTGATACATTCGAGGTCACCCCTGGCAGTATCCCTGGTGCTCACATGGAAGAGCGGCAGGGGGCAATGGTGTGAGGGCTGGACAAGCTTTAGCAGTCTTTCCACAATGTCCCAAATCTGAGCCCCCAGCAAGCAGCAAACTTCCATAAGGAATGAGTCATGTTGACAGATGGGTGTGTCTGTTCCCTGCAGCAGAGAGTCTCCCATTACTCTCACTCATCTCTTCCTTTTGGTGCTCCTGTGTGGCTCAGATGCAAACGGCACAGATGCTTTATTTGACAGCTCCCAGCTCCTCACCAGCTACCAGGTCAGTAAACCTATCCTGTAGCTACAAATCTTCAGGTGGAGCAGAAACCTTCCTCCTTGTGCCAGAAACCGTTATCTTTCAGCTTTCATCATCATAGGCGTTTCCACTTCCCAGACAGGCACAGACTGCCTGACCCTCCTCCCTTCAGTACATTGTAGTTTGCGCTCTTGAAGCTGCAGTGTTGGAAAAGATCTGGTCAACCTCCTTCTCGTTATTTCTGATGCTGTGCAGACTGCTGACCTCCTCCTTCAGCTCCTTTACTTGATGACACAGATCCTTAATAACTGCACACCTCCTGTGGGCAAGGAAACCATTTCCTGCTGCCCCAGCCTTGCAAGAGGCTGCAGGCATTCCCTGCGAAGCTGCATCCTCCTTATGGAGGCTCCCTCTGGGTTGGGGCCTCTGATGTTACAGGGAGAGTCAGTCCAGCAGTAGCTAGGGACTGTGCTCTGGGGTGCATCACCACCATGGCTGAGGGCATAGATGCTGTTCTGAGCAGAGCTGCTGGCCCTTTCTGCATGAACTGCAGCACAAACTGCTGCATCCATTGGCTACTTCTGTTGGCTGCACTATTGCCTATATTCTAAAAATTTACATGTGGTACCAAACTGCCAAACACTATCACACAGAACAGTGGACAAGAAAACAACAAACACCATTAAAATCTCAACATTCTGCAGTGAAATATTTTTCCTTGTTGTCCACGCAGTGCTGTCTGGAATGCCAGCACACAGGAAATGCCACAGAGCAGGTAGCTACCTGTCAGCATCATCATCACAACCCTTCCTGATCAAGGGTTGAGGAACGGAGTCCAGTAAGCCGGGAGGACAGAACTGACTCTAACAAGCCTCAGGAAAGCCCACAGATCAACAAATGACAGAAGAACAAAACCTGAAATTGCTGGAAAACTGTACGGTTATATTACTTTTGAGAGATGTGGTGGACAGCTTGTGACAAAATCTGACTAAACCCCCACCAGTAAGAGAGGTCAGGGGAGAATGCTGGCAGGTGGACACCCAACGCTGCGTAGACACTGACCATCTGAGGTAGAACCATTACCTGTCGGCATTGTCACTGCCCAGAGCCTGACACTGACTGGCTGGAGCAAGTGTTGCAGTTCCCCCAGGCTTCACCACGCTGACTCATCTGAGCGGTAATTGGCACAGGTCTCTATTAATTGCAAGCGTATGCACATATGCAAGCAGGAGCATACCTGACACAGCCTACACATCAGCTGGTCCACTTAAACTGAGCACAGCAGTGTCATGCTTCTTCTTCCTGTACAATAGTACTTTTTCATTTTTAAGTTTATGCCACACATCCGTGCTCTCCTCTTAAGCACAGCTGAACAATGGGAAGAGAACAGAACTACTATTTCCAACAACTTTTAAAACACTGGAGAGCACTTAGGGCTATGAAATTTTATCTAGCATTAATGTGAGACTGCTAAATGAATCCAGAAAGCCATTACATGGTCCTTACAGTGGTGTGGAAAAAGAAAAAACAAACCGAGTGTCAAAAGAGGAAAGAATAAAGACTATATTAGACTGGCATTTGAACCGTTTGTGTATCACAACAAAAGAATTTTGGGAATTCTGGAACATCAGTTCCAGTTAGATATGAAGGACAGGGCACCATAAATGTGAAGTTAAACAAAACAAAACTGAGCTGTGGTTAAAAAGCATTACTTTTCCCATGGCAATCTGGCTTCGCAAGTGTGGAAGAATATCCTCTATGGCAATATAAATATGAATGAACATACTGACCACTGAACACTTTCCGAGCTATGTATACCACATTCCTTTCCTAAAGAAAAAATAATCTTACCATAATCTCAACCTCCCCTCCCCCCATTATCATATCCTTCACTACCTGATATATCTATGAAAGGTTTAAGTTTCACTATTTTAGAATGCAATGACCCAACAGAGACAGATTTAGTTAAGAAGGAAAAGAATCTCAAATAGAAACTCACTATAATTGGACTGTCTTTAACTGATCCTTGAAGGTTAACAAATTTTATTCAATATTCTAAGAGGACAGGCAGGTCCACTGTCATTATTATATGACAAATGCATATTTTGTGCACTGCTCAATAAACATTGTTCCAAGTAAGCTGGTGCTCATTCCCCAATGACTGACATCTTACTCATTGCATGGATTTACATCCTGGTTTTAGTTAAAGAAGCAACAGTTACCAGATAGTAACTGTTAGAAGACTTATTCAGCCATCTCATTTACATCATGTGTATCTCCATGAAACACCTGCAGCTTCTAAATGTGTATCAACTGTCTAA
Organism: Ibycter americanus; assembly: GCA_035590275.1. Lineage (NCBI taxonomy): Eukaryota > Metazoa > Chordata > Aves > Falconiformes > Falconidae > Ibycter > Ibycter americanus. The sequence goes on from JAVJGI010000040.1 coordinate 11,286,984, forward strand.
AAAGTGGAAAGCTAAAGTGATACTGATTTTCTTTCACTGTTACATGTGACTTGCAACAAAACTAAAAAGGGAACAATCCAAGTTATTGCATTCGAGTACATGCAGTAAGTACACAAATGTACTTAGTACAATTATTTTCTCTCACAATGCCCTTTAGCCAGAAGCTGAGAAGAGACCTTACGATGTCTGGAGAGCTCCTCATTGCAGAGTTATTCCCTAAAGGGAGCATACATACAAAAAAGTATTGCTCAGCAAGGCAACAGATTAGCAGCCTAACACAAGCTGTAGTGCACTGTGTCATTCTGCGGTGTGTGCTTGAAATGCAAGTACACAGGGGGAAATACAGGTGACAGCCTGACAGCTTAACTGAACTTCTATCATATTCAATGCAAAATAAAGCTGGCAGATGCCCTGAAGGTTCTATTTTATTTCCTGATTTTCGCAGACCCATTTAAAAAAATGTTTGTTTAGGTCTAACGTTTCAAACGGCAGTTTTCTGACACAGGGACTATTAAGCATTCAGTGTTAAATAACCACTTCAGTGACATGGTCCAGAAGTGTCATAATTGGCACCTCTATACAGACTGTAGTGAGTTTGAGCTATTCATCTGTGACGGAAATATTTTGGCAATGGAATTTCCAAATCATCTGCCACTTCACCCACAAATGACTACCAAGACAAGGTGTAGCATTAATGTATGAAATAACACCTATGTATTTTATGTTTTAAATGTTTTCTAACATCTCTTCTATTCTCAGTCTTACAGCAACAGTAAAACTCTCAGTCTGGGAATCCAAACTTCAAAGACAAGGGCTGCAGAACAACTAAAGGTATCACCTGACCTCTCCCCTTGAAAAAAACAAAATAAACTCAGCAACATCCAGACTACAATTAAGGAAAGTGTTTAACCTGTTCGTCAACTACAAGGATCCTAAAAATATTCTCAGGTAACTATTTAACCATTGCTATCAGCACTGGAACGAGTGAAATACAATTTCACTCTAACTTTCTTCAAATTTATCATCTCTCTTTCCCACGTTTTTGATGGTGGACCTCAGGTATCTTACAGCAAGACCATGTAGTCTAACACCAACAACACCACCTTTCCTCTCTTACTTTTCACTTACCTTCGCTTTATAATAGTAAATACCAATGCCATCAACCACTCCTTACAAGCACATTATTTTCATCTGGATGTTCCTCACTACAACATTAAGTATGGGGCTCTAAACTCCACCCAGTTCTCTAGTGGGACCAACTGAATCAAAGCAATTTCTTTACAAATCTTAAGTTCAGCACGCCCAGTAAGTATCAAGAGCGAAATGAGATTTACCTCTTCACAGTAACACAACTGTCTATTCCTTTAGTTCATGATCCATTGACATGAACATACTTGTTGCTGTATTAACTACTCACCAGCCGATTGCTTTTTAAAAATCTTTTTATTCGCTTCTTCCTTCTTAACGGTTGTACATCTACCCTATTCTATTTCATCTTGTTGACTTTGGAGTGTTCCGCAGAAGCTGGAAATAGCCTGAACTCATTTTGCTTTCTCAGTCTCTTCTCAGCTTGCTGGCATCCAGATGTGTCTAAGCATTAACTGCTCTGGTACCAGAAAGATTCCCTTACAGATGTGCACTCAAAAAAACATCCTCCCAGTCTGAACAGGATGCGCAGCTGTGCATTCCCTGAGCTTCAAGAACATTACAAATCCATAGTTTGCTTAAAGTACTGTTATTCAGAACTACCAAAAAACTTGACTGAATACATGTTATCTATTCTACTGTTCCATGCCTATTAAGAGTCTTTATCTTGTCCATTAGGGATGTTAGATTGGTTGGACAGTTGATGTATTTTAACATTTAACTTTTATTTGTTTATTTTTACTGAAAGCCATGCCTGAACCATCTATTAGTTTAAAAACAAACAATAAACCCAAAAAACAACAAAAAACCCCACCAAAACCCACAAAACAGACATGTCACCTCCAAGACAGAAGAGCTAGCTTATTGCTATTCACCATTCTGAACAAAGCCTTTTGTGAAAACCCATGAAAATCTGAAAATCAAAGCAATCTGAGGACGAATGCACCATTCACAACCTGTGGTCTTGCTCTCATTTGCTGAAGTTTCAGGAACCAGGGCAGTCTAGAATTCACATGGTGCTTAATTTTATCTCAAGCAACAACTCTGTACAGTTACAAAAGTATATATTTAAAATGAAAAGAATCTCAAGAGTAAAACCTATCAGTAGTACAAAGGAATAAGGAAAGTCACACTAGCTGTCAGCTAAAGTGATTTTATCCTATCTGACCTTAATGTTTTCAGTTTATCAGTCCCTGTGGCTGTATTTGAGCAAGCCAAGCCAAGTAAGCCATCTTTGTAACTTTTAACTCTGTAAACCCAGTGATACTCAAGTGTTATGTTCATGTTTCTACTGTAACCTCCCAAAACTCTCACCAGTGCTCATCTCTGGCACTCTCTTTTTGGATGACATTAATTATTTGATTACTACCTTGATAAAGTAGTGTAGTATATGCAAATAGCCTGTCCTGAGAACATTAATAAATTTAGTAATATGCTTAAAATTGACACCAGACTTTTTGGATTGTGGTTAATAAACATATCTTCAACTGATGGTCCTATTAGCCCAAAGACAAGAAGTAGTCACAACACACCCTTTAATAGCAGCCATTGCCAGCTTTCTCAAAAAAAAGTTTCTTTTTGCCTACATCACTTGCCAATCATTTTGACTCTCACCATGCAGTGAGGGGCACAGTTAAGCTGTATGAAAGCAAGGCCATTTGGTCTAGCAAGAAAAGTAGAAGAAAATATTCCAGTAAATAACATTCTCTTCCTCATCCATATTTCATGACTGCTTTTGTTTCCCTTGTATCCGAGGAGGCGTATGGAAAATGGTAGAAAAAATGAATGGATAGACACAGAATCAGTCTCTTCCACTCCTGTTTGCAAGACTGACTAATCGTATAATCATGGGTACTATGTTTTTGCAGTTCAAAAACTTGACAGATAATTTTTGTACTTCCAACTTCTATGATGCCTTATTTGCAAGCTCCTTCCTTAAAAGGTACTAAAAACTTGTTTTGAGAAGTGAAGCATTGGTTTAGTCACCCAAAGAGGAACTTTAAGCTGAAAATGAGTATTGCTTAGCTCAAATAAATCTCAGGACTTGACAACAGCAATTTACTTTTGCTGAAGGCAGGCCTTTTAAATTGTACTGAAAATCTACCCTCATCTTTACAGAGGGGAATCGGTGTGACTTTTTTTCCCGCCTAGTTAGGAAACACAGGATCTACTTGCCCTGTGAAGACACAGCCCTGACATTTATCAGTACACAGCCTCTTCAATTCAGTAATAGCAGGTCACATACCTACAGCTGCATATGTGAACTATCTTTCAGACTCCTTAGCCACATCAACCTGTGTGTTAAGCAATGGTAACCAAACCTATGTCCATCTCCTATGCGCATGACTGCACCTATCCAGCTTTTCTCTGAGACAGTTTCATTGCAATGCGAACCAGCTTGTGTATTAAGCTTAAGATTTTCATGAACTTATTTCTGCTACCTTGAAGTAACCACACGAGCCTATTACATACTGAATACACAAGACTCCTAGACATATCACTTGCTAATGAGACTGCTACAAGTACAGTTAAATGTTGTCCCCAATGTATTCTTCACCTTTTTGTATTACAACATTTGGTTTAAACTTCCAACTACTTTTTGCTGGAATACTGAAAATCAGATTGTAAAAATGGCAGAAAGCCATTACAACGAAAAAAAGAATCATTCAACAAATCTTTTTTGTCCTTGATGTAACCAACTCCTGCTCATGAGAGGAACTAAGTAGCTTTCACAATGGTTTATATCCAGGTGGCTCATTTCAGACTGGAAGACCAGATTAAAATTTTGGCATCTCACCCAAAGGCCGTCACTCTTTCTCACCCGAGTTTGGCATAAGCAGCTGCAAAAGTTGCCCTCGTGCACCTCGCAGAAAGCCAAGCTGCTACTTGGGAAACAAGGGAAGACGGGAGAGCCAGCTATTGACAGAGGGTAGCACCTGCTGTGAAGGGAGCATGTGCCCTGTGACAACACATTGGGAAAAGCAGCTGCAACATCAATTATCAGGGTTATGCTGTGAGCAAGTGCAAGAGGTTGCATTTAGCTGCTTGGACAGCATTTATCCTTCGAACAGCCCTTCCCCACCTAAAGTGAGCCTAAGGAAACTACCTGGAAAGTAAGGTATATTAGGGACCTATTAGGGCCACAATGAAAAACCTTCAAAATCTCCTGCATATAATAAACCGTATACATAGCTGCCACTCTTCCTTCCTCTGTCCCATCCAATTAAATAAATTTGCATGGTTGTAGATGGGTTAAGAGTTAAATTTCATCTCTAGTGTTAAAGCATTCACATAAGAGATCTTAAATCAACTCTGATTACTGAAGAGTTACACTGACGGGAACCGTGAACAAATAGCACCTTGTTAGGCACAGAGTATATGGGAAAACTGCTCAGGGAGAAGCTGAACATGATTACAAAAGTTAAGATTACTCAGTATTTTTCCAGTTAAAAGCTAATGAAAATTAAGGTGTGCCAAAATTCAATCAGTTCACATCACTTGTTTATGTCACATTCAGTTTAATCTTTCCCTCTAATCTACATGTAAGGTTTTTGCCATTTAACCAAACAAACCCCAGAAAACCTGCATGTTGCTTAAATCAAAACCAGGGACTGATCATTTTGAATTTGTGTTTTTCTGTTCTGTGCCAAAGAACCACTGGTGTGTGGGGGAGCTATGCCACAGAAACATCAAAAAACTAAAGCTTTCTTTTCCCTTTTTGAATATTTGGACTGTTTAATTTGCCCCAAATTTAAGCTGTTCCTTGCATGCTTCAAGAAATCATTTCACAGACTGAGAAAAAGTCCTCTACAATTAATGCATTTGACTACTACAGGCAAAAAGGAGATTAACAGCAAAAACAGAGCAGTAAGGATTATGCTACACTGCTCAAGTGCTGATAGCATCTGAACAGTATGGAAACAAATTTAAAAAGTCATCCAATTTGAAGAAAAGAGGGCAACAGTGACTAATACCAGGACAGGCTGACAGAAGAAGAATTCAACCTTTAGAGTACAAGCCCAAGAATTGCCTGGAAGGCCATCCAAAATTACTACGTTCCCAAAGTCATGTCACTGACACCTACTGTCCTTCTGTGAATTTCTTTCTGCTCTACTTCATACGCACAGCAATGAGCAGTTACAAAATACTCCATAAATGAGCAATTCCCCATGCCCGTGGAGTGAACCTACACCTTCCAAACCTAATGGCCAAAGTAACATCCATATATGATGTCACATAACTTAATTACAATGTCCACCGGCATTTGCTTTACTCTTTCCAAAAAGTTCATATTGATTTTTATTTTTTTAAACTTTTGCAAACATAGCTGAGTTGCAAAAGAAGAAAATGTAGCTTCTCTGCTCGTGTCGTCTATTGCCTTAACTCTAGCTATACCAAACACAAGAGCTGCCTTACTAGTCTTTCTCTTATTTCAGCAAGAGGCATAACCTAGGTAAGTTTACTTTGCCGCTCTCTCTTTCCACAATTAATAGTCCTGTCCTACAAAAACACACTCTTGCAAGAGTTGACTGTTTAGACCATACTTTAGTTCAATTCCCATCCTTGGACTGCCAAGGATGTTAATTTCTAACAAGACTGGTAGTGTTCTTCCTTCACTGAGCTGACAGCCAGGGATTGGATGTAGGCCCAGACTCCCAAAGTCATTTAAACACCTCCCATCGTCCTAGTGAAAAGGACCTAAAATGTGCTTGAGAATTTAGCCCCCATGTTCAGGCAGGAATTCACGAAGCTGAAAATAAGCAGCTTTTACTCGCTGCTGGTTAAAATCCAAATTTTTAATTGCAGCCTAATGATAGCTCATCCTAACATGACACCTGACCAAAATAAAGTTTACCTCCATTCTACTGTGCCAGAAATGAGAAGTGTGCCTTCCTAAAAATATGGAAAATTATTACACCAGGCTCAGCTGTTGATCACTGCTTCTCAGAACTTTTTGTCTGAGTTGCAATCTATTCAGAAGATCCTGAGACCTATTTCTTTCTGTGTGAAGTACTGAATTCTATATCACACATGATTCTCTGGAATTTCCTACAATACTCAAAGCAGTATTCAAACACACATCCCAGGTTCTAGAAGTTTAGACACTTTTATTTGAGCAGTGCTACAGTTGTGTTGAATACTGCCATCTGTCAAAATAATTTTGTTGCTTGATCACAATATCTCTGTACTTGGCTACCCTTTATTTTCCTCCATTGTGTTTTATAATTCCATTGCTCAAATACAAATTTGCACTACTTGAAACCAAAGGAATGATTTATGTCTATGATTTATGAATTCTCCCTTAACATAGAGGAAAATAGACAACGTCAGTGCTGTGAAGTGAGGCCTGTTCTTACCATGCAGTTCATGGCAAAGTGATTGTGCTGTGTCTGAAGCTCCATTGCGTGGGGGTGACTGGTTCCGATCTCTGTGTAGCTGTTCAGAAACAGACCTTTGTTGTGTGTGATCCAGTCAAACATCTACAAGAAAAAAATAAGGAAATAAAAAAAAAAAAATCACTAGTTTTTTACAGCACAAATCATAGACAAGTAACATAAGAAATCTGTGAATACAAGACAGAAAGAGTCTAAGGCCATGAAAATTAACACTGATGCTTTTCCATTCTAAGTTACTGTACATTTTAACTAAATCATGGCTGAAATCTGACTTTTTGGACCGAACAGCCTAGGCTGTTAATTATTTACTATAGGTATTTATCTCAACAAGTTACAATAACATCCTAATCCTAGAGTCATAAACTTCATTACTACAAAGAAGTCATAGTAAACTAACAGGCTTGGAGCACAGCCCTGAGTTACCGAGCTTATACGTTCTCTAGTGTCAGCACTTCATGTCGTCAGCAGCTTAGTAATTTAGAATGAAAATGGCAACTCATGGAAATTAAATATAAATTCATTCTTGCTGATCAAGTACTTCAGTAGCAAGTTTAATATTTTTAGTTCAGAACTTTACAGCAAATTTGAAAACAACTTTTCTATTGCTAAACAAATTTTTAAAACTATACGTGAGCAGATTTACACATTACCTTCTTCCAGACAAGTTTAAGGATAATCTTTAAATATGTTTGTTTAAAAAATAGAGTATTTAACACTCAAACAAATTACAGGAAAGACCTTATCTGACAACCTCAATGGAGGTACATAGGTATGTTAACAGTGGCACTGGAAGACAGTTTTCAAAGACCAAGCAGCACAGCAAAAGGCTAAGTTTATCCCCCACCTCCTACCCTCCAGCAACTGTCTTTAAAAGATTTAAAGATCTTTAAAAATATGCTGGCTAACAGAGCAATATTATCAAATCCATTATTCCATCCAGGTACATGACATATCAAATTATAAGTTGACCATAACGTGGAAAGGACAGTAAACAAAAGAAAAAAATTTTAAGAGCTCAGACAACTGAAGCAGCTGATCACATACTCCTAAAATTTTCAGTTTCTTATCTTGACTATAGTGAAGATGTGTTAGAACATTATTCAAAATAAACACTGGTTGTGCTCATGACCACCTTTCTCTAGGTAGTTTGACTTTGCTGCCTTCAGATACCTACAGGGCAATTCCAATCAGATTGCCTCCCACCTCACCCCTTTTTTCCTTCTCTTCTGAACCAGCTCAGGTTTCTTGTGCAAAGAGTTGTGCAAGTCCTCCAAAATGAACATGTCTCTTTCTCCCCATCCAGTACCCTTTATTTTCCCAACAAAGATCGAGCCCTTTCTCACACCTAAATAAATCATATAGACATACACATGTATGTCTCTTTAAATACGTATACATAAAGAAGCCCTGAGCGATGAAATCTAATCTGACACAAGCAGTGAAATAAAGGCTGCAAGTAGATTAAGGCAAGGGCTTCAATCCAAAAGTGAGTTGTGATACGACACAAACGTTTTTAATCTTTTTCTACTGACTGATAAGTCCCAAGTATGCTAGCTGCTGTCAACCCCATTTTGAGGTGCCTAACATTTCCCTCTATTTTGAAAGAAAGATAAGTTAATTTAATATAGAGTTATTCTTGCAATCAGGAACCTGGAAAACACAAGTAGGAGTTTATGCAACCACATGGCAGGACAGAGATCAATCCCACAGGCTCAAGTATTTCATAAGGAGCTTCTTAAAGCCCAAGTTCTGTAGGCAACTTTTAGATGAGCTGAATACCATATGAGCACCATCAAAATATATTTTATTCATGCTGTAATAAAGAATAATTAATGTTGTAATTAAGTGGCTGAAAGGTTGCTAAAAAGCATTTTGGGCCCGAACGCAATACTAGACCAACAGTTTGCTATTTTCTAAATAACTTTATAACTCTAAATGCGCTTGACCAGATCTTTTCCAACTCTTTACATGCCTCTATTATTTTCAGTTACACCAATTCTATAAACACTTTAAATGGTACTTTTAAAAAAGTGTTTCTTTTTTAAACACACCAGAGAACAGTAAGAGTAGTGTAAAGAAAGTCCCTGAGCTGAAATGATGAGGGTAAGGAAAAGTACAGGGGAAGAAAACAGAGGAAGGAGAGGAAGTAGTAGTGGTATACGTATTTGCTCTGCTTTTATTCTTCCCCATGCATTTGCTTATGACCACTGCTGCAGAGCAGGATACTGCTTTAACACAGACCTTTGGTCTCATCCAGTTCAGGCATTCTTCCATGAAATATTTTTAGAAGCCCACTGAAGACCATACTTACCACTTGACTGCACAGTCTAGTTACCTCTTCTCCCAGAGAAAAACTCCCCACCCTTTCTTAAAGCTATTTGTTCCATTGTAACAAGCTAATAACAAGTGATTGCAAAACCATTCTATATGAAAATAGATCTTATCTGAGCTCATCTAAAAGTGAACTGCTTGCCGTATTTCCTCTTCAAATTCCATGACAATCAAGGGCTTTCTTATTTGAAGGGACTGGTTAGTTTGAAACGTTCTGAGATCACTCAGTCCCTGTTAATGACATATGCACTGTCAAAAGAGATACATCAGTTTTTAGCCTGGGACTTTAAATGCTGCATCAATGAAGCAGTTCCCCATGTCAGCCTCTTCAGACTTTGTTGACTGCCTGTCACTCAAATCCCAAGGGTCACTCCAAAGGCGACTGATGTAGTCCTTAGTCATCTGTATTTATAGTGTACAGCACTCATCTTCACTTGATGGATGCAAAAGCATCTGTCTAGAATAAAAACTCACCAAAGCAAAAGTCACTACCACTTAAAATTTTCTTTGGTGAGAGCTACCTGTGTTCTTTACAACTTAGAGCTACTACTCCATCCCTTTTACTCCAGAAGACTGAGTCACTCTCAATGAAGAAATCCTTTATTTCTCATTAAAAGTCTAGTGATCCACTATAAAGACAAAAATTACTATTTGCAGTTATCCTTGGTACTTCTTTCAAGTCTGTCAAGCAGTGCCCATTTATACTCCCCTCCCCCAATCCCGTACCTTTTCAGCATCCTGCTCAAACAGCCTGAGCTGAAAACATTGGTCCAATTTCAGTTTCCGCACATGCCACATCTGATGCAGATGCTGCCGTGTTGAGTGCAGCCTGTCCAGCATGGTGGATACTTTGGGTAAAAGGTTCTGTAAGTCTGCATTCCCCGACCCAGAGTTCTTTTTGGGAAAGCTATCACTGCTCTGTATCCGCTGGAGCAGCTTTTGTCCTTCCACATCAAGGTCCTCGATAGGGGCCTTAATGACTTTCTTTTTTAATTGTGAATGCTCCTCTATCATATTACGAGCACCTTCCAGGTCCTGAGGCATTTCCTTTTTTGACAATATATCTTGCAGTTCCTCCAGTCTGGACAGCATATGGGTTGCATTGCTAATGTAGTCCTCAAAGGCAACTCTGATTTCTATCCACTCCTCATGGTTGTACTCCAAACAGCCATCAAATTCTGGGGTTAGCTGAGAAGGATCAACTACTTTGGTAAGGCCTTCCAGAGACACCATATTTGTCTAAAAGACAGACATGAAAATTAAAAAATGTTGTTAGTAAAATGAGTTTGAAGTTTTCTTTCAAGTTTTTTTCTCTTTTTAACAAAGAGTTGATAATTTTGTTCATGAAGTCCATGTGACTTAACTTTTCTCACCCACTTTTCAATTACCAATTCTGATCTGCCTCCCTGTCTTGCAGGTATTTCCCCAAATGAGAAAAATACTTTATTTCTTCTTGCTTCACTAAACTTAAGGAGAAAACAGCAACCACTCCTTTGACTACTGTTTTGATTAAGTTTTGACTTTGTGTCTTGTAAAGCAGCAGGAGGATAACAGCAAGGTTCAGTTGGCTGCTTTCCTCTGAATGCTGGTGATATCACAATTACCACAATGCAGACCAAGACAACAAACAGATGAAACCTAACTTCTTACCATTGGGGCTAAGCCCCTAATTCCAGCTTTCTCACACTCAGAAAAAAAAAAATACAATGGCAATATGCACAACTACTTAGACCAAGTACATGAAAAAAAACCACATTCCCTCTAGCACCACTGGCCTAATGTACTCCTTCTCTCATCTAGAATATTTATCTGCGAGTTTTCAAGGTGCTGATCCGTGGTGAGCACACTTAAAACCATGAAATAAATGCAAATTTGTATCCCATAGAGGAAATTACCTCAAACTCAAACTTAGAGCTGCCAAAGTTAGTCCTCTGTTTCTGCCAGAAATTGTCTGGCTTGATTATCAGTGCAACATGAATACAACATGGAAAGGATTCCTGTAAAATCTTCAGCAGAGGCTTTATGGAGTCCCATTTTGACCCACGCATATCTACAATGACCGTGAATCCTCGTTTACATACTTCCTCACTGCAGAAGAAAGAAGAAAAGGTTATCAAGCAAGTGTTACAACTTCAAACACAGCACTCTGCTGTGCCACGCTGCCTAATGAACATGGTCTCGTCAGCTAAGTGTAACAGCCTAGGGTCTCACTATTGACTAGCTGATCCATACATCTCATGAAACTCTCAGGAAGTTTCTCTCACCCCCCTGACAAACTCCTTGTGGGTGATAGCTTTACACCTGTTACTGATTTGATAATCTATCTTTATCTTCTCTTTCATTTTCATTGTTTATATTCATGATGATTCACCTCCCAGTCTTACTTCTCCTTCACCTTATACAAACATTAAACACACCATTTACTGAAGCAGCAATATGCAATTCATTTACAATTGACTCTTCACAACACACACACTGTACCGGTAACAACATTTATGCCCTTCTAATGACTGAGGGGATCCTCTAAAAGACAGAAGATGGCATACTGTTCTTACCTACCACTTCTGCAACTTTTTTAAACTGTCTCAGATTTAGTCCTATATTATCTGAGAGTTAAAGAGTCTGTAGAGGGAAAAAAACCCTTTATTGACAGTTCCTTCTGTAACAGGATTGATTTGTGGATAGATAATGGACAAGAAAACATTTTATGGCTGTAAAGAAAACCACATCAACCTGTTTCTACTAAATTTGAGCTCAATTTTGCTGTCCAAAAGTTGACAGACCTTACACCCAAACTCCCTGGCAACTCTTCTGAAAATGGCAGATTTAATTTCTTTTCATCAATACCTTTTGTACACTTAGTACTTGGCACTGATCAAATGTGGCAACTACCACCAACACCAGATATTTTGATTTTGTTCCAGTAGAACTGGATACATGACCTTCTTAACATGGAAAGGGAAAATATTTTAAAACCAATGCATCATAGCCAATGGGCTATCAAAAGGCACCAAATGTCCATTGTTTGAGTATGAGTCACTTTCAGAGATGTGACTAACATAAATGCAATTCTGGAATTCATGTGGTGAGGTTTTCAAAGTGTCCAAGAAAGGAAGCTTCGCTGGCATACTTTACACAGTCTCATTGGCAACACTGTAAAAACATGAGTTACAACTGATACAGGAGAGCAGAGGAGCTTCTGAAAGAAGTGGTAATACAGGTTCTTTAGAAGAGGAATCTTTATAAAAGTTTAAAAAGTTTATTAAAGTTAAAAAAAAAAAGCCAAAAACCCAAACCTAAACCACCACCACTTAAAAAAGGAGTTTATCACGATAGATGCTGGCTGTCCCACCTGCCCATGGGAATACCAAAAACTGTAATGGTAGCAGGAAATACATTAAAATTCACTAGCTTGGAATACACGTAGGCTACAACATAAAATCTTCTGATCAGGGTGAAAATGTTTTCTAACAGCCTCACAGGATTAAAGCACAAAAGAGACTACTGTTTTAAAGAGGCACCCACCACTGAAAGGCTCATGCTATTACACGAGTGCTGCTCAGCCTATCCCTATCCTACCACACAAACTGAGCATCATGTGAGGAGCGCTTGCCACTAATTCACAAGGCATACATCTACTAAGGTGTACAAAGCATCCCCTCATCATGTGATACAATGCAGATATGTTGTCCCATCATGTGGCCCCATCATCTGACAAAAGATGAATCTCTTTTGGCCAAGCATTACAAAAATTGTTCTAGGAGGCTTTAGTCAGCCAAGGTCACCTGTTTGGTAAACCTGAGCTACAAAATACCTGGTCCAGTCAGCATTGATGACTTAAGTTTACCAGTATTTTTAAATCAGATAAATTGTTAATTAGTAAAACTGTGAGACTGAATCACCTTAGGTGTTTAGATCTCTTGCCAAACAACTGATACCTCTGAATCTTCACCTACATGGAGTAACAGTACTGCAATAACTAACAGACCAAATGTTTGGGGCCATTTGTACCAATTGGAACTTAGTACTTAGCAAGAGTTGCATGATCAGTCCCTAAAACATGACTTGTATGAAAACGAGTCTTGCATTTAATAAAGCTCCCTTTATTCTCAAAGCTTTGTGATGCTTACAAAGCTATAAAATCTGCACTAACTTTCTTTTAATTTTAACTCTATTAATGCTAAACTAGCATACATCTTACCAGAGAATGACTGTATTTTGCCAGATTATCTCTAGAAAACTCTCTTGGGCATATTTGGGTGCGTATTTATCTACTAACTTCATCAGTAACTTGAAGATCTAGAGGGCTAGAATACATCTCAAACATTCAAATATGAAGTCAAATTATTTCAGAAGTAAAAGTCTCCAGCCTTCTTCCCGTCCTCCTTCCTCTACCTCCCTCAAATCCCCCAGTTAACTTAAAATAATAATAAAAAAATTACTAAACACTCCTACACTTCAAAGTTAAATAAAGACTAGAACAACTGAATTATCAACAAATGCTCTTAAGGAAGGCCATACACACTATCAACTACATGTCTTGAAGTTATTTGTATGAAAGCACTTCTGTAAATCTGAAACTGACATCTGATTACATCAGGTGCAAAGACAACTGCCTATAAATTAACACATTACAGAAATATGGAAGATATTGCATTCAGGGATGTTGTCCAAGTGACTTTTTTCAGCTGTAAAGACAACTGCTCCTTGATGTTATAGGCAAACATATTCAAGCAGAGTCAGCATTATTCCAGTCTGTACCAAATGCAGGCAGATTCTGAGACGGCCCTAAAGTCAGGGTCTTACAATCATTTTTGTCCGCAATTCAGTTACTACTATGAATAAAGATCTATGTGAACACACTTTTTCACATATATATAATACATAACTTTTTATATATAAATATATGTATATATGGCTGTGTATATATATATACACACACGCACACTCGAGCACTGGATTTGACTCCTGCCGATTTATTTGAATAGCACATTGTAATTCATATCTTAAATTGCTGATAATACAATGATATCAGTACTTTCACTGATCTCTTCACAGGTTTATCTGAGACTTGTACAAGCAATTTTACATATCCTTCTTGTGGTTATTCCTGTGCTATATCAGGACAGTATAACCTGTCTAATACAAATAACAGCAAGTAACAGGAGTGTTGGGCTGACATCGCTCCACACAAGGTATGTTTTGAATGATGACCGGCATGTTTCTAATTACTGATGTTCTGAAAGCCTTTGAGTTGTATGTGTCATCTTCACCGGTGACAGCAATATGGCATGGCAGTGCCATTTCCAAGACATAAACTACTTCCAGCTAAAGCACACCAGCCATTCTGCCAACAGCCTTCCTTCTACTATGCAGAATAATTACTTAGGTCTCTTCCAAAAAGCAGTTTGAAAACACTGACAGAACTTGGTATGAATTTGCTCATTTTCTTAACCTGTTCAGTCTTCTAGCTTGTGGATGTACTGCAACATAACTCACTTGTTTTGTTCTATAGCTTCAGAGCTTACCAGACCATCACTTACCTAGGAATACAAGCTAGGTATGAAATTAGCCTTCTAAGGTCTTCTTGCCGTATTCTGTCATGGTTACTACGAGCTGGAAACGTTAGAATAGGACCTCCACGCTTATCTCTGCCACCTGAAAAATTAAACATGTTAAAAGACCCCACAGCATAACACCATTCTTATTTGCAAATCTAGTCTTCAGAATACTTTTGGAAAACCTAAGTCCTATGCTGTTTCATGAATACCACTTAAAAAAAGAAATTATTTCAAGTTAAATGCCAACACTGTCATTTAGAGACCAGCTTAAAATTTAATTTTGGGAGTATCAATCAGCATATTGTCACAATTCCCTCAATGAGGAAGGAACTGGCAAAAAAAACGAAACAAAGAATAACCATAGCATTACACTTAGAAATTACAGTCACATTGAAGGTTGACTGGCAGTGTGAGATCTCCAGCAGTGGTGCTTTATTAAGTATTTAATTTTTGAATCAGCAATTGTACAGATTAAATTTACATACAGAGTTATGCTACTTTATAGGCAAGTATTTAGAGGATACCCAGCATTAACTTCATTACTAGCACGGAGTTTAGGTATATAGTATTTCACACCCAATGCATATAGTAGATAGTAGATGAATACTATTCAGGCATTTAATTTTATATTTTTACCCTGTTCTGATGTGCAGATTCTGAATTGTCAGTTTATAATTTCTGATTTTGTTAGCAATACAGGAAATTCTGAATCCACTTAATACGTAAGGCAAAAAATCTGCCTTTGAGTAGTTCCACTTAAATGTATTCATCTCATTCATTAGATTGCACTGACTTCCTGTAGTTGGACACTAAAATGCAATCTTATATCCAACCCCTTGCTGGTGACAACAAAATGTTGCTATTACTAAATGTTAAATTCAAAGCAGCAGGTTGTCTTTATTAACACTTGTATAATAGCACATACATTCTTACAAGCTAAATTTCACATATATGTTCTCAACCACGGATGTGTGGACTGTTATCTCCTACCCCACAGAAATGCAGAAAACCACTATCCTCTGTCCTGAATGATTTCTCATTGCAAATCAGCTCCTCATTGCAAATCTGTGCTACTAAACAGTAGTTTGGTTTTGGTTGTTTTTTTAAAAATCACTTAGGAAGGTCAACAGTAAATGAATAAAACCAGTCACTCAAAAATTCATCACTACCCTCCCCAACAGTCTGTCTGTGCTCGCCTAGCTGTCGAGGTGTCCAGGGATTGTCTGCACTGGAGATGTTCCCCATGAGGCACCAAATGAAACTCGGAAGAGGGAAAAGCAGTTCTGAATTTCTGTCAAGCTGCTATGCCAGAAACCCAAACTTAAAAGGAAATGCATATTCGTATCTTCCATGACCCTCTTAAGTGGGACATGAGATTAAAACCAAGTAAGTTGTCTCATTCTAATGGAGAGAGGCAAGTCTAACCTTGGCCACACTGACCCACTTACCAAGAAAAGAGCTTTGAGGATTTTTACGTAGCAAGTGACAGGATAAAAACTAGACAGAAGACACAAGAGAGAGGCAAGATAAATGACATGACCGAGAATCTAACAGCCCAGGCCTCCCCTCATCTCCAGAGCCATCACTGGCCTCCAAAGCTACCAAACGTAGCCGAGAGGCTGCCGCAGCCCCCAGCGCTCTCCTCAGGGCACTGCGGGCCATCAGCTGCAGGTCTCCAAAACTTACATTTCAACTGGTAAACACTACTGACTCCAGCCTCCCAGAGAACGTGTTTGATTGCTCAGGGGGGGAAAGTTTTCTTTAAAAAAGCAGCAGCTAGCAGCAAAGAGCATACACTGAATTGTCTTTATTACTCTCTAAATGTTTTAAACAAATGCCTTGTTCCAGGCAGTCACCTCAAACCAGTCCTCCAGGCCTTTCCCACACAGTAGCCCCTACCGTGACACAGCAAAGGAAAGAAACCCATTCTATGTAAGTCATTTCGGATGCCACTTCAGTTGGCTCCCAGCTCCACATACACCACAGAGAAAACCCATTTTTTAAGTATGGTGCTTAAATTTCTGATAAATCATATCCTGAAATTTTTTTATGTTGAGAGACAAAAACCTGTCATGCAAATTTCAGGTGTAGATGAGTAATGAAGATATTAATACAGCCTAGAGTTTTGGTGAAAAGAATTTCACTACCCAGTCTTAAAACCAGACACCAAAATTGCAAATATTAAACAAAAAAGTCCCTAAGACTTGTTTTTTTCATCAGCTATATTGAAAGCTTTCTTATGCCTTTTGCAATAAATAACTCGTTTCCTTTGTTCCTGATGCTCCTGTGTGATACACAAACAGGAACGTTAAAAGCAACAATGTATGAGGCATCAGGTGGGAATTTCCTGCCTCACAATACTCTTTATCCAACTCAACCCCCTATTTGTCTTCGTTCAAGTAAAACATATTAAGTTACTATTTTCATGGGTGAGACTTCCATTTTTACCCCTTTCTTTTTATATAAAGCCCCCAGAGTACTGAGAAATTCTCTGTTTATGCCAAGATGTGTCATATGAGTAGCTGATCAACTTGAATCGCTTGTCTAGCGCACATCAGTAACAGCAGTCTTGTCAATGGTCTCCAAATGGCACCGAAATCAACAGGCTGAGTAGTACAGTTTTTTTCAGGAAATGCCTTTTTACCTGGTTTCAAAGTACTTAGGTAAAGCTAAACAATGGGCTTTTGTGGCATGTTTGAAAAGCAGGACAAGTTATCAAGTGCTATTTCCTCATATGAAACCAAGATAACTGCACCTTCTAGGAAAATGTGTAAGTATGTGTAGGGATGTTACAGTATCTGTACTTCAACAGACTTCAGTATAAACTTAACAAAACAATTGCATCCAAGACTCCATTTCTACTTCATGGTTACAGCTCTAGAAGCCTTTTCTATTTTAGGTGGTAAGACACCCAATACTCAAGCAGATTGTGGTTGATGGTGAAAATCAGTTCAAGGAGGCTTCTCCTCTTCCTCCTGCCCTCTCTCCCCCTTTTTTTTGTTGTTTTTGTAGAACCGCTCTGTTGGCAATTTTAGAAAAACAACACAGGATTCACAGGGAAGCTGCACCCAAGCATTTGCATTCTACACATCAAGTTATTTTGTTGCTTTGACCAATACAAGATAAAGCAGTCCAGTCTGTCAGACTGGTTTCATGAAGGACAGTATTTCCAACGCAGAATTTCTTCCAGAATCAGTATGTACCAATACCAGAATTCAGGCTAGGTTGTTGAGCTTTGGACTTTGCAGTTACCATCCTACATACAGCAAGATGTATTTCACAACACTTCACAGAAGTATTTGTTCTTCTGTACTTCACTGCCTCCTGCCCTAGCAAGAATATGCGTGCTTCAAGATGTTTCAGAACTGAATTCTCAGAGACTGCATCTCTCTCCTCACTCCAACTGTCATCCAATCATTAATTTTACCTTTCTTTAACAGTTTGAGCATCACAGCCACACTAACATATTTTAAGATATGCAAGGAACACACAGATTTTAACAAGTCCATATGACTTATCTGCACCATAGCCCTTGTTTGCACAAGATCTATTTTTTTTTTTTTTTAATGATCCTGGCTGGTGCTACAGATGACAAAGTCAAGGAGAAAGAATTCTCTTCCACCTAAACACATCTTCAGATATGCTAAATTATGAAAAATCCACTAATTTTTTTCACTTAAAACCCCCTGCATCATTAACAGCTCAATAAAGGGGGCTAAACTGGATTGTGAAGATGGAGGAGAAAGCAAAAGTGAATCACATCAGATCTACTGTGATTTCTGGCAGACGAAAAGCAACTACTGAGTTTTTTTTCAAAGTGATGAAATACTCAGACCGTGCAAAGAAAAAGAAGTTATGTTGAGTAGATCCATTAAATAAATAGATCCACTGGAAACCAAATGAAAAGAATAAATGAAAAGCAATGACTGAAACAAAGCAATATAAAATTATAGGCTAACACAGATCAAAGAGGTACCTGCTGGAGGAGAAAATGGAAACTCATACATACAGTTTAACCAAAACATAGTACACCTGGAGTAAAAGTGGTGCCTCAGTGGGAGATATCTGTTACCAAGAGCTTTAACTTGATTAAAACACCAAGATTTCCCATTGGATCAAAACGGATCCCAAGAATGGCTTAGGAGATACCTATGGTGGAACAGTCATTGCCCCTTGTCTTCTTGATGTAGCTCCTTGGGAAAAGGGAGCGCCTCCATCCTCTTTATAGCTGCCCTCTAAGTACTAGAATACTGTGATAAGGTACTCCCTTGAGCCTTCTCTTCTCCAGGGAGGAAAGACCTCCTTCAGCCTTTCCTCACAGGGAAGGTTCTCCAGCCCTTTGATCATCTTCGTGGCCCTCCTGTGGACCCTCTTCCAGTCTGCTTGCATTTTTCCTTCATTGCAGGGACCAGAACTGGACACAGTACTCCAGGTGCAGCCTAAAAACTGCCGAGTAGATTGGGATGATCACATCTCTATCTCTGCTAGTAATGCCCCTGTGGATGCAGCCTAGGATCTGATTTGCCTTTGTTGCTGCAGCAGCACACTGCTGACTTATGTTGAGCTTTTTGTGCACCAGGACCCCCAGGTCCCTTTCAGCCAGGCAGCTCCTCAGCCACACAGACCCTAGGCTGTACTGGGCTCCTTGGTTATTCTGATCCAGGTGGAGGACTCTGCACTTGTCTCTGTCAAACTTCATACTGTTTTTGCTAGCCCACTCTTCCAGCCTGTCCAGGTCTCTCCACAAGATGGCTCACCCTTATATGTCCATCTCATAATAACATGGTCTCAAGAAGTGCTTAAGTCAGCATTGTGGAAAGATCAGTGTCTTTAGCATTCTAAGAACACAAAGACGAATATACTGCAATACAGCCCATACTTACTCATTTCGCTTGGATATGAAAGGTCTCAGCACAGACAAGCAGAGAAAAGACTGGGGAAGTAAACTGAGGATCTCAAACACTCCAGGATTATTTTTTTTTCAGACTTCGTTATTTGTGTAACCTTCCTGCTCTATTAAAAAGAACCATTTCTTAGCACTGTTGATTGTCATACTTTATTTTTACTTAAGAAGGTACCTGACAATCAACAGGGAACCTGTTCCAACAACTCCACAAGAACTCCAACAGAAATGAGAGAGAACAAAATAGAAAAATTATAATTATGCTTGTGGATGAATTAGGCTTAGTAGGACCATTACGAGTTTTTAGTAGAGATGACTTAGAGGTATCTTTAAATAAGAGTTTTAGTAGAGATATCCCAAATAAATTTGTCCTACTTCTACAGATCTTAACAAGTTATTGTACTTACAAATATTAAAACTAAGTACTTGAGCAAAAGTTGTACTTCTGAAGAAAAAAGAAAAGGAAAAAAAAAAAAAGGAGGTACATCGAAAGCCTCGGTAAATCAGTAATCCAACAGTCTGCCTTACTTTTGTGTTCCCAGGTATAAAGCTTGACAGTTCTAGTTCCACAATGGTTAAGGCCTAATGGTGGTGGTAGTTTTGTTAGGGTTTTTTTGTTTGTTTTGTTTTGGGTGGTTGTTTGGATTTTTTTAAATCACTTGCACTACTAATGTATCTCATTTCGTTTGAGTTCCACTTGCAATGGCAATGTGAAACTACTGACTTTGGCAGATCAATTCTGCCCAGTCTTGCTGCCCACAGCTATCTGCTCCATTCTTCTGTCAGAAGATGCTACCTTCACACAGGCAAGCTGGCAACCACTTCTGCCTGCCTGCATCTCATCTGCTCTGGTTCATAAGCCATCACCTCCCCTTAAATTTATCTTCAGCTTTCACTTGGCCCACTTCACTTTCACCGAATTAATGCCTTTTGAGAATGCCATATGCTCACAAATTAACATTAGAGAATACCTATCATCTTTCAGATCCCTTCTAAGGGGTCTAAATTAAGTTCTGGACAACCTGGAAATTCAGAGGTTTTGGAATGGAAACTGACTAAGTTTTCATTAAGTGCCACAAAGCAAGGTCCAAAAAAGAGTAACAAGGGTTAAAATATTGTGCTTAACTCCCTTTTCTCCTCCTCTTTTCCTCTGAAAATACAGTTTTCATCCAGCCTTCATCAGCACTACAGCTCATAAGCAGAAGAATGGGAGTTCCCACACTATCAGGGAAATTGGCTCTGGGAAGTCTGTTATATCATTCATTACAGTTGCTAGGACCTTTTAAAGAAACCATCTTTTTTGCTTTACACCTCTACTTGATTCAGCAGAGTGGAGAGGATGAAGTACTGTGAACTACACACTGTATTTGCAAGCATCAGCATCCATACACAGCAAATCTCTAGAGTGCAGTTTCAGGGAACATTTTGTATGTTTTAATATTTACAGATAAGAGCTTTATTTTTGGAGTTTGTGACAAATTATTTATCAAAAAAAGCCCTTTCAAATATGAGACTGTCCTCCAAACCATTGGACACTAAAATAAGATTATGGCAAAGAGACTAATGTTTAATCCCAACAGATCTGGAAGTACTTACTTCAGAAAGTCACACCAAAATGCAGTTCACAAGAATAAGCACCTCAGCCACCATTCCACCAAGTTACTTACCAAGTTATAGAATATGTTATGCTAGTCATTCATCTAAACCCCACTCTTAAATCCTCTGCTATCCCTTGTTAAGTAACCAACCAACTTCAAGGTATACACTGGCGACAGCTAAAATTAGGTGTTAACTCATTTCACCATGAATGGATATTAAGTGTGCTTCAAAAGATACGCACTGAAATGTCACCTCTGCAACAGAGGTGTTTCTCCAGTGCTTCAGATGGGCCAGTAACAAACCTATCTCTTTAAAACTCTTCAGCAGAAGAACCAGAAATAAGAGAAGAAATACGACTATGGTACAGTAGATTGTTCTAAATAATGCTGTTGGAAAAGCAGGGGGGACAGGGCATGACCAGGATGACAACAAGCAGTGTGTTCCACATTCATATATCTTCTTTATTACAGATCTTTTCACAATGCTTATGTTATGTTTGGGATATCCAACTGGAATAGGTGCTACCCTAGCTTTCCATGACTGTTGTAATGATATTTTAAGTATTTAAAATATCATTTTACATGTGACAAACACCACAGTTATGCATTCCACAACAGACGAAAATAACTGTACCTGAAAGGTATGCAACTTTTTCCTTTAAAATTGGCAATACTTCCATAGCCTTCATTTCATCATTTTTGCGGAACCCTGAAAGAAGGAAAAGACAAGATAATTAGTCCGAAATTCAGACAAGCTCAGCTTCTACATTTAATGAATGTACTGTAAAACATTTACCTTTGGAATACAATCTGAATGTTACGATGACAGGAATTATGATAATTTTACAGTAAAAGGTTGCAAAAATATAAACTAAACCTTTAAAATGTATTAATTAACTAGTCATCACTTTGACTAGCTTAACACAAATAGCATAGTCTGTTGGCAAGCCTCAGTAGAAAATATAATACTGGAAGTAGCTTTTTTCATCAGTAAATAAAAACTATCAGTTAGAGCCTGTTGCTTTTTGGCATTCCAAATCCCACCACTTTCACCTTTTGTTCCAGTAGAAGAAGTACTATCAAGCTAATAAGAGTAGGTACCTTTAGAACAATTACCAGTCAAAAACCACCCCAACACAACTAAAAAACCCCAAGAAATTCCCAACCCCCCAAAAAAACAACACACAAAAAAGACCCACCAAAAAATCCCAACACCATTTACATGCAACTTTCCTTACGTCACTTCTGTAAGAACTGGGAGATAAACTCTCAACTGTGTCTCTTCTGCTGCCTAACAGGTGCAGCATTTTAAGAGAGCACGTTTTGTCATATTAACTCTATATACCCATGAAGTCTGAAATGGTCCCCAAGGCGAGTGATTATGGTCAGTGTTAAAAAGCAGCACATCACCAGCTTGTCCCTCCTCTCTACTCGAATTACATTTCTGTGGCCAGATTCTAAGCTTCTCCCTTCCTTAATAACGGCCATTTAGGAAGCATTTTTTCTATTACCTTATATTCCATATTGACTTGTACAATACAGAATTGTTCATCTTATAAAAATTGGGTGGGTTTGTGCCCACACTTCAACCAACTGTCTGTATGATCCTTCTCAGTCGCCTTGGATTCATGCGCTTTTTCAAAAATCTCATTTCTGAAGAAAGTACCTCTTCTGGGGAAGCGCTTCTCTATCACTGCTGAAGCCCAGAGGTGCTGTTAAGTCAGACAGCCCAAATAGCCTGCTACAACACAGCAGTCGTGTTCCTTAAAAGCAAGAGTTTGGGCTATTTAGGAGGTAAACTAAGCTTAATTATTTATAATTTCAGGGAAATCTTACAAGAACAAGCTCTGGTGTACGTGGCAGTCTTTTCTAAAATACATTGTTCTTCCCCCATGTACAAGGGCCACAATCCCTCTAGAGATGGCAGCAGAAGCTGTCATTGATGCTCAGCAGGGAAGCCACCATTTCTCTTCCTCCTCACAAATATCCAAATGTTTCATATATCTTTTGATGTCAGGCTCCGAGCTTTAACAAAAGAGCTATGCGCTTTAGAGCTAAAACTTGAAGGTACCTTAAATAAGGGCATCACATATGTAAATTACATCACAGGTTTTCTATTCCAGCCAGCAATACTGAGACTCCTGTGCCACTACAGTATCTAGTTATCTGCACTACCCTTCAAAACAGACGCAGGACACACCAAACAGAACACCCAAGGGACAAAGATGGCCAGGTGTTTACATGTCATGAGCTATAAGGAAGGAGTAAACTGAGTGACACTGTTTAGTCTGAAGAACTGAGGGGAGACATGGTAGCAGTCCTCAAAACACAAAGGCTAGTGCTGGCAAAAATAAGTTGGCTGGAATTACAGTGAAAGGTTTGCTTTACATGGAAGGAAGTTTTCTAAAGGAAAGAACTGTGCAGCAGCACATGGGACTGCCTGTGGAAGACTATGGACTACCCATGACTGGGGATTTTTTAAAAATGCATTTAGACAAATGTCTGTCAGCAATGGGTCCCTCCACCGTAACTGAAGTGTTCAACCAGGGCATTGTCTCAGTATCCACAAATTACAAACTAAAGAAAACTAAACAAATCCTCTTCCAGCCATTGGCTAGTTCCTTGTTTTTCTGTGAACACCGTAAACCAAAAACAAATCCAAAATTCAATACACATTCTCAGAAAAGCTAGACCAGGAAAACTGGTTCCTTGGGTAACCACGCTGCATGGAGGGTTTCTACATCATGGACAGTATTTTGCAATTACACAGCAACTCCAGACCAACAAAACAGCAGAGGGACACAATTATTTCTTTCACGTTTGCACTTAGACTCAGGAGTCTTAAGACAGCTCCAAAGGAACTGCTTGCACTATTCCTTCCTCCAGAATACTGGCTATGGGTTATCAACCTTTTACCTAAACTGTCCACAGTTTTGTTCCTACTAAGTTTTCATTCAGTATGAACTAAAGCTTTAAACAAGACTTTAAGAAAAACCTTGGGCTTAAATAACTCATCTAAAAAGACAGCAAATACCTTTTTCCACCTTGAAATATCTGGACTTCAGTTGACTACTAAGGCATACAGGCACACTTCCAGAGTTGTTTTTTTTTTTTAAACATGCTTTGAGCTACCCCACCATAAGCTTTTACACCAATTTAGCATGCTCAGCTTTCCCATCAACCATGGTGATTCCTTTTCTTTACAGCAAATTTAGAGGTAGAAAACGCTTTCTCCTCACCTAAAAAGCATGCAGAAACTAGTGCTGTACTTTGCTGTCTATCTTAGCTCAAAATTACCCAAGACACTGATGTTACCGCAACTTGCTTGCTCAGATTTCTAAGCCCTTAAACTACTTCACCTCATATGATGCACAGTAGCTTCACATTTTACTTTGCCTGTGGCATGTAAGAAGCGAGAATTTCTTTGACTATTAAGGGGCTGCTCAAGGTAAACACCCTAGCAAATACGTTAGTACTTGGCTCATATTCTGGATCTGCATATCCTTAAGGCTGACTGCCTTGGATTATCATACTCCTGCTGCTCAGAACAGCCTATTTTTATTCCAGTTCTGCAGTGTTAAAGCTTAACTGAAAAGACTGTGGGGATTACAATTGACAAAAGAATGCTGGGGAGCAGAGAGGGTGAATACAGACAGAAAGTATCATATTTTTTATCTCCAACAGAGCAATAACAAAACAAAAAACCAGCAAAATAAGCAGATCTTAAGGGCTTGGGGTGGGTCCTCCCCCCCTTTTTTAAAGCCTCTACACCACAAAACATTGGCGATTATGAGGATTTCATTTAAAAAAAAAAAAATTAAAAGGCATTTACCGCACTCAAATGAAATGCCATAAATATATGCACCAATCTCTCCCTACACAGCTCAGCAACCTCCGCGCCAGCCGGCTGCATCACATGTTCCTGGAGGTGATGTCATCCCTCCCCGGCCGGCCGGCTGGCTGCAGCTCTTGCTGCCGTGGTGCCGCTGCAGTGCCCGCAGCCCCGTCACCCACCGCGCAGCCCACCGCAGCAGCGATGGAGCGAGCAGAGATGTTGCCAGCAGACCCACTCCCAGCGTGGTGAGCTCAATGGCAGAGCACAACCCAAGCCTGCACAGAGCAGCTTGGCAAGTGTGAAACATGCAAACAGGGTTTCATTCCCACAGTACACGCTTCTCTTTTGAAAGCATGATGTATATGCATATATGGCACATACTTATGCTGTTCCTTTCACTACCCAGTTCCCCTAATACAGCATTTTTATTTTTAAGATGTGGTTTTTAATAGTAAATCCTACACCAGTATCTTTTAAAGACAATTTTAGTCTGAAACAGGAAAGCTGCCTTTGATATTTTCAATACCTGTTAAAGTAATACTCATTTTACAGTTTCACAATTTAATAGGTAGTACATGCCCTTCTGTTGTCTCAGGTATCATACAGACACTTTTCCCTAAATACCAGTCAAGAGGGGAGAAGCTCAAATTATGCTAGTTAATATTCAACTTCAGTAGATTAAGTAACACATAATTTAGTAGTCTATTCTATTTCCCCTCCTATGAAGCTTTCAGAATTACACAATCCTGAGTTACATGCAGCCTTCTACTAAAACAGAGCCTGTTATCACGGAGCAGTTATTTAAATGTTGTATCACACAATTAAAGATCTTTAAAACATGCAAACAAGAAAGGAGCAAAAGGAAGTCACCTACACTTTCTATACTGATGTATACACTGGAAAACAAAGAAGTCTTTCCCACAAACACACCATCTCCTCTTTGCCCTCATAGATCCAGAGCCAGAAGACACCATCAGCCAGCCACATTTAACAAACTAAATTGTCTGTACTAACCCCTTTTCTCATGCTGTATGAAGCTAAGATATTTTGCTGCAATATATTAATTTATCCAAGTTCAAAGACCCATGAAAAGACAGCATTTCTGGGTAGATGTATCACCCCTAGGAGGTTTCTGAGAGCCCTTTACTGAAACGGCCAGGACAGCCTCCTCTCACTTGGGCTGCAAGTGTTTCCAAATCCCACAGCAAATACCTGGCTGCAGAGCTGCACGTCCACCTGCCCTGGAGACCAAAGAGTACGCCAGTATAAAGGAGCCACCTTTTGCCTGGGAATCAGTGTTTCTATAACACTGCTGCTCCCCTGGGTACCCAACTTGCTGAAAGTTCCCACGGGCATGGAAATATGGTGACCAAGTCACCTTTAGAGCAGTAAGAAACACTGGGTGCCCTGTGCAGCAGCTCATGCATCCAAGACAAATGCTGTACTAGTCTAAGGCTGAAGGAAGTGTCCTTCAGACACAGGAAACAATGTAACTCTGTTAATTGTCTTGCACTGCAGTGATCAGTAACTAGTCAGCCACACAAAGGGAGCAGATAAAATTGCCTTAAACACATGCTTTAAGCTAACAATCTGATTACAGAACTGCAATACAAAACAACATTTTTTGGGACGAGCTTCCCCAAAGATGCATTGCTGCCCCAGGAACATAGAAATCTTCATTACTTTGAAGGTGTATCTTCCGTGGCATGCATCATTCAGTTATAGTGACAAATTACAAAAACAGAAATTAAGACAGCAAAGAGAGTTGGAAACTAAGGCTAAGAGCAGAACCTCTTTGTTAAGAGGCTGATGAAGCCCTCACCCATTGCTGTCACACACAACTGACTTGAAACTTTTCTGATATGTGGCTAGAAAAGACACAAACAAAAAAAGGGAATGCTCTCAACTTGAAAGTCACACCAGTTAAGAACGCAACTGCTTTTCACCTTGCAAATTGAAAAGACGACCTTTTCACAGGCTCACACAAAAAAAAGCCAGACTCAATCCAGAATACATCAATGGTTTAGGCTCTCTTCGGACTTCAGAAGAATTACTCCCTCCATGTGTTGTGCCAACAGTAAGCGAGTGCCTTATCGGCCAGGCTGCTCCTTCCAGTGCCAGCCTTCTAAATCCCCACATCTTCTTTGAGAGAAATCCCATCCCGAACCAGAGAAACTTCTTTCAGTGAGTTATTTTCCAGCAGAGTACTCTCTTCTTTTCAAAGGACCTGCTCTGATAGGCTTCCGCTCAAAAATCCACATCCTATGCTAAATTCTGCATGAAGGAAAAAAACTCACACAGAAGCTGCGATAGAGGCACTCAGAACTGCTACGTTAATGCCACAGTTCAGGTAATCAGGGTGTTAGATAATAATCAGACTGATTCAGGTTAATCGTAAGTGGAAAGAAATACTTGCTAGAATATGAAAGACAAAACAACTTCCAGGGGTGGGGAAGAGACCATTTCCTAGCCATGTAGCAACTTCCTGCATTCAGCTAAGGCAGCAGGAACCGTAAACCATTCTGCAGAACTCTCTGCATCCACTGGTCCCTTTGCGTTGATTAAGCTTCACCTTGGAACACAAGATCTCAAAACTGGCCAGTAAAGATTCAAGCAAAAAGAATCCAAGATGGTGCTGTCTTTAGCACTTCCTCTGTTTCACAGCATGAACGGTATCAACTATGACTCTGAAATCTGAGATACTCCTCCCTTTAATTGTAAAGGCATCCTAGCTGCATTTCAAGAGAAATGGCCTTCTAATTAAGTAAAAAGGCAAAAACCAAATGAAGAAATAAGAAGCTCAAGTATAATAAAATCAGTGCATTATTAGATCAATTAAGGTTTCATTATTTGTCCTTTTTCCTCCTCCATATCACAAGATGATGACATTGATTTTAAATCCTGGAAATCCATAGGTTTATTTGACTTTATCAGTTAACAACAGTGTATGATAAACCCCAGCTGCAAGTTAATTTATACACTACCTCCCATGTTTTTCAAGTATCCAGAAAAAGAAAGAGAGTACAAAGCAGGTTCCTGTTCTATTTAGAGGGTTTATTCCTATTTAGAGGTTTCTAAAAGAGGACAGTGAGCAAACTTCTAAAAATGATATTCCATGAAAAATAATTTCAAACAAAATATGTGGAGATTCACAAGAAGCCATTACGAAGCCTTTTACATTCTTACTCTGAAGTTACTACATAGAAACCAGTACAGATTAAGTCAGTAGAACCATTTGATTCTTTCCTTCAATCAGATTTGGAAAAAATGATTGCTGACCTCAACACGTTTTTGGGTTTACAAATGAAATCAGAGTACTGAGGTAAAGGTGAGAAAGAAACCTGAACTTTCATAAAGGAGAAAATGGCAAAAACCAGCACTAATTGAGAATAAAACCCAAAGGGTTGGCAAAGGGAAGCAAAAGATAACTAAAGTTAAAGCACATATATGAGATTACTGATAGCTTTTCTTGATTTTAACTCAAGTATTTTAAGTGCCAATTTCAATTTTATGGTAGGCTTAACTATAAATTCATACTTTTGTATGCAAGTAAAGGATTCATAGAGCAATCAGAGCTGTCAATTCACCAACTGTACTGTTATCACTTCCCGTTATAGACATTGCCTATATTCAGTGCTGCTCAGCAATCTCACACCATCTTTCACATTGCAACAAAGCAAGAGAATTCAGGGAAATTATGGCAAAGACTGCAATTCTCCTCTCTTCTCTGAAGCTCTGTGAGCTTGCAGATGACCAGTTTCAAAAGGTATAATGGCAATTCAGCTCAGGAACACTAACTTTTAAGTATGCCTGTCATGACATATTTAAGACCATACATCTTTCTTTTTAGGAGCAAATGAAGAACTATCAGCAGTTGTTTTAAATGAATGACATACAGTTCACTGGGCAACATTAGTAACCTTGGCATTCATCATTTATTCACTCACTTTTTCTCGGTCCAGACTAAAGCCTCCAGGTGACTTCAACAAGGACACAGCTTAGAGGCGTATAACAGAGGGGCATGATTTCAGTGTTGTTCCAGCAGCCATAGTCATGAGCTTAAGCGAAGTATTTGTTGTAGCTAATAGGTATTCATTTAACGTTAAGAACCCAGTCCTGAATTTAAAGCAATTCCAGGACTATGACATGAGTACGCTTCAATTCTGATCAGGCTCAAGATCCACTCATCAGGCAACACTGGACCTTCAAACCCTCACTTCAAATCATGAGAGCTCACAGAAATGTCCCTCCTCTTCCCGTTTTGTTTTGCATCCTATGCACTCTCCCTAGGTGCTGCAGGGGAATTGCACCACAGTACCAAGCTGGTATGCAGTACTACTACATGACAACTGAGACCTCACAGAAGTGGACAGCTTAGAAATTGCCTTGAAGTAAGAAAATGAGATTCATTAGAAGTTTACTAGCTCTTTAAGCCACTTTCAGGTTTTGGCATTTTTACCAAGTGTAAGAGGCAAAATTTACCATTTTTAACAGCTCTGTGGTTTGTCCTAACACCAGTATGCACCTCTCCTGACTATTATAGTAAATTATAAGAGGGCCATCATACAGAGGGATGTGGGACGAGAAAAGGCTACTGGTGTGGTTGATGGCAAATACTCAAGCAAGATCAAATTCACTGAGTGACCATCCTTTTCTTGGAAGAAAGAAATTCATCTATTCCTAACCTAAGAAAGAGCAATTACTGGGAAACTAAGTACCAAAGGTGTGTGCTGCAAAACTTGTTGAACAGCTGCTTTAAAAATGTAAGTTGAAGAAAATTCCAAATACTAAATCACTTTGTTAAAAATCTGCAATTGTCTTTTAAGTGGGTAACAGGAACCTTAGAGTTATCTGTATTTTGTAGTGAGGTCCTTTCCATCCTGAATTACTCTTTGATCCTATGAAATGTGCAAGCCAGAAGTACAAATGACTGTTTTTCAGTTGAAACTTAAGATGAGACAATCAAAATCTGACCAGTTTCCCCCCTTTGAAGTGAGGGGAACTGTGTTCTTAAATTTATCTATCCATTCAGGATGATCAATCTGTTCTTAATGTCCTACCAACAATGTTGGTAGGTAGTTTGTTTTGGTGGGAACTGCTCATCCATCTCTAAGCCTGCAATACTTCACTGCTCTGCTGAGGTGGCAAACCTTTTTGTAGTGGTGTTCAAACACAGCAGCAGCACACTGCTCACTACTGCCAGATACCTTCCCCTTTTTGTTTTGTTGTTTGTTGCTACAGACACTCATGGCTTAAGGGGTCTACACTCTCAGGGCTACCAGGAGGGTACCCAGTCTCCTATAAAAGACTGGTTTAACACGCAGTTGTTTTAATCACAAGGTCTCTAAGCAATTTTACTTATTTTTCTGCTTAAAACACAGAACAAGTGAAAGGCAGTGGCTTCTAAATTCTGTGCAGCAACAGCTGGAACATAACATTTTAGATCATGTCCTTTGGCTCCTGTTCCAAACCACCATCTGGAGAAATCTCTTTCCACACTGAAATTGATGAAAACTACAGCAAGGGCAGTAAAACTAAGCAAGTTAAAACAGACTGAAAATTGTCCTGCATTGTTTTATCCTGAGCAACAATAGGAAGAACTATTTCCATCAGCCCTGAAAATCAATCAAAAAATACCAAAAAACAGACTGCATATTCTTCAGAAGAAACGCATTTTTATAGCACAAAGTATTGCTTTTGGGCTTCCTATCATTCATAGGCTCCAAGATGAGGCATTTACTGGGTTTATTTATTTTTTTTCCTTCTCTCCACCCCCCCCCCCTTTTTTTTTTTTAATATGCACACATTTTCACAGCACTTTCGTCACCTTATGGAGATTCATATGCAAAAATTAGACTAGGTTACATTCGTACTTGGAGACATTAGTATTTAAACAACTGTTTTTTGTTGAATATTCCTTCCTCCCCTCCCTTCCTTTTTTTGCATGACATTTGATATTCCTTCTGTGGCAAAACTAGCAGTTTGCAACAAGATGTATGTCAAAACTGGATTAGTGCACAGCACTCATTCCTTCAAATTCCCATTTTATTAGTTTGCAGCTGTAAGAAGCTCGAGCTGTAAGAGCACTGAGACACGGGAAATGTAGGATGAATCTGAGCTTCTCCGCTACATTACAGTGCACATGCAAAAGATCAAGTGAGGAGGAAGGGGGAAGACACTTTTCTTCATCCTGCATCACAAAAACAGTCAAGTTCGCATCAATTCAAACAACAGAGAAAAAGAATCATCTGCAACTTGTTTTATACAGCCCTTAGCTTCAGATGTGTGACTGTTAGAAGCATTTAGAGGGGGCCAAATAAAAGTTTTACATCAGAGCTTCTCCCTGCTTTCCTTTTTTACCTTTTTACTGAGACGATTTTATTTAAAACACTGATTAACACATACTACTAGTTAGAATAAACCAATGCTTTAAAAAAAAAAGGGGGGGGGGGGGTTAGAAAAAAAAGAATAATACTGATTGGGAATCCACAGGGGAATTAAAGCTTGGGTATTTCACTTCTAATATGCCAGCGGTTGCTAACAGCAACCTGTCTCCCTCCCTCCCTGCCTTTAAAAGGGAGAGCAAGATTAGCATGAAATGCCGAAAGAGACGTCCAATGCGCGTCTTGTTTGCTCAAGGATTACATTATAAATTATAGCTTGAACTACTCTGAGCAGGTGCATACGTATTCTTAACACACACGCCGCATTAATTAAAAATCCAGGTTTAAGACAATAGAAGGCAAAGAAAGCGAACATGCAAACGCTCTACTGAGACAAAAATGAGCCAGGCGGGGGCTTGGTGGAGGGAAGCGGTGCAGCACAGCCTGATCCGCCTGCCAGCCGGTGCCAGCACGGCTCCCGCGGCCGCCGCACTCCCCGCAGCACACGTTACATCACCAGCTTTGTGCAGGGAGGAGCGCTGCCACTCGCTGCATCCCCAGATCCATCCCCCAAACCTTACGGAGGCAGAAATACGAGTGATCTGAAGTCACGCACACCTTCCTCTTCCCGCCCTGCCAAAAATCCTCCCCGCGTGATCCCTCTAGCAAATTTAACTGGGGGGGGTGGGAAGGAAAAAAAAAAAAAGACCCTTACCACGTTTCGCTTTGCGAACAGATTTCACTAGGGAATCAACAGAAAGGGTTTTGCAGATTGTCACGACTAAGGAGGGAAGGTTGCATTCTTCATTTATCAAATTTGTTCTAGCAGATTATTTCCATCAGATGACAAAGGCAAGCAGTCTGTATCTTATTAGAGCTACATTTAACACAGCTACTGAAGTACACAAATTTAACCTACATCAAGGCTGGGTGTTCTCTGCGAACTGCACTTACTCAGCCCCTTCTACGTTACTGTAATGAGAACAAGATTAACATTTTGCCTTCACTTTCATCCATTTCTGTAAATGGATACACATTACTATAAATGCAGTATATGCACTTCCACGACTCTGGTCAGAAGCATACTCTCAAACTCAGCACTCAAAACCAGGGAAGGATTTCTCACCAGCTCACCTATCCTGTAAGTCATGAGTAAATTAGCTTCAAACTCATCTTTATTAAAGATATGTAGCATATGCAATACTGAGACAGACAAGACAAAGCAAGCAGCTCAATGCTATTTGAGACAGAAGCCTCCAGACATAATGTTCCAAAGGCATTCAGATATCCAGCTGTTTGTTTCTATAGCTTTTTTATTTGCACGCATATTCAAACAATTGTTATCTATTAAAATAGTATCAAATTTCTTTGGGCACAAATCACCTGAAAGTAGGGGCACTGCATTATACTCACAAGTGTGCTAATGAAGTTCTACTTCATTTTTTTTAAAAAATCACATACAAAACCTTGCTCATTTTACAGACCAAACTAGACAAAAGCTATTTGAACTTGACTGCAACTTACCACTTCCTATGGCTTGCCAGCACAACAAATCTAGTCTAACAAATACTCATGAGCTCCCACTATTTCATGTTTAAAGTTTTAACAACAAATTTATGAACCCCAATATGGTTGCACTCATTAAAATAAAGTGCAGACAGTTACTTTTCTGTTAGCACAGGCAGCTAGTATTC
Source organism: Ibycter americanus (assembly GCA_035590275.1). Lineage (NCBI taxonomy): Eukaryota > Metazoa > Chordata > Aves > Falconiformes > Falconidae > Ibycter > Ibycter americanus. The sequence goes on from JAVJGI010000040.1 coordinate 11,319,831, forward strand.
AACCCATCAGCTTTATTCTTCAGCCTTGTGGAGGATGGAGAATACAAAGACATTAGGTGCCCAAACTATCCAGCCATCCACCTCTGTAACACTACCTGCAAAATACCACCACTAGCAGATGTTTTCCTTATTATTTTATTTCAACAGAGGGGACAAGGGCATGTTCTAGCACCTCTGATCCATGCCTTTAAAGAACATGCTCAGACTTAACAAGTGCTATGTAGTATGGTATAGATACCATGTGATACCATCTGCAAATCAGGATAACAACAACTCAAGCACTATAAGTTATAATATTTTAATTAAGTTCACAAAACCGACCTAATCTAAGCTCAATTAAAATGGGTTTGTTGGTATTCTACAACACTGACTCACTCTACACAAAATTCTAAATGCATATCATTTCCTGAAAAAGCTCTTTGAGACAACAATAGGAGCTAACATTTTAATTGCATTAAAAAGCAGCTATGTACTGTGGCATGTATATGAATACATTACTTCAGAAGTCTACAATGTATTTTAAAAGCACTAAGTAAGATTTTAACAATGCCTCTGCCTTCATGTCTTCGGTTCCTGACATGATTAAAGACACACGAAGTTGTCTCTGAAGATTTTAAATTCTAAAAAAATTAGCAGTCCATAGGTGTACTGCTAAATGGCCAAGCAAGCTTAACTAGAAACATTAACTTCTGTAGAGTAGAACAGTAACAAACATGAAATTAGATTTTTCTTTAGCTGTTTTCATCTTTATTTCCTGCCGCTCAACTCTTACACCATCTCATCTGGTTAAAACACAAGTTTATAGCAGTAGTAGAGCACGGCAAAAGTTGATACATTATTTAGTTTGGCAAATATTTTTATTTTTACACATTATTAAATAAGAAGCATTCTCTACTAAAGTGCTTTTGGTGTAGAGCCACTTTTGTTGTAGACAAGTCATGCAGCAGCATTCTTACTTGCTTTTGAGCTCCGATACCCTGACATCCCATTCAAATTGTTAAACTCTCATATCTACTATTATTTAAGAGAAAAACAAAAAAAACCTGAGAAATTGTGTCAGGGGTTTACTGAGTCTTTTTAGCCTGGCAGCTACTGAAAGCTTGAACATAAAGTAGTATCACGACCTTTTCCAGCACAAGGCATTTGGGTATTCCAAAGCATACAGACAGATAATGGATGTATTCTGGACTCAGCACAAGGGAAAGTGTTGAGTTCAACATTGTGTTACAGATCATCCAGGTAGTAGAATGCAAGGCATGGACTCAAACCTCTCCCTAGAAGACTTCCCCAAAAGTTCTGATAGCTGGTACATCACAACAGCCTCCCTTCATGCTTCCCTGACTAAGCATGAGTGTATACAACCAGCATCACCTAGTACATTCAATATGCAAGAACATTCTTACCAAGTCCTTTATGCGTACTGTTTCCTTGTTTTACTTAAACCCTGCTACCACTGCAATAACCTTGCTTGTGGCTAATGATGGGTCAGTTCATTGGCACTACTTGACTACAAGATTAATAAAAGTAGATGGAACATTTTATCTACTATCCATTTACTCTTCACAAGACCTATCAGGAGGACTAGTCCTCTTCAGAACTTACTTAACAGTAACTTCTGTATACATACATCAGATTGAGATGTCTGGAGACCCTTTCCTCCAGATGTGTTGACTCAGTATACTTCTGTTCTCACCAGGATCAGAAGCAAGACTTAAACCATTACCACATACAACTCAACTGTATACAAATTAATCCCATAGCTCAAATCAGTCCATTTCCAATGCCAACTTAGTTCTGAATTCTGTAACTGAGCATCAAACACAAACTCCATGAGTTGCAATTCTTTAAAGAAGGAGCTGCAAACAAGCTACCAGAATACATCTGTCAGAATGCCTATACTGTTAGCAGCAACAAAACTGCCCTGATTTCAATGCAGACTAAATATCGTACAACCATCTCAACATCTGCGGAAAACAAACGTGAAGTACTTGAGGCTCATAAAAAGTAAAATTTTCACCTAACAGGATTTATGCTTGAAATAACAACATACTTGGTGACGGTAAGCATCCAAGTTACAGCACCACAACACAGCATCTCTACTTGCCTTCATGATAGCTTTGTTATTAAGCAATTGTTTTGTGAAGAAAGTTAATTTAAGAATCAAAATCAACAAAGCTAGGGTTTATTTGGATGTATGAGAAAATACCTTGAATGAATCCAAAATGCTTCTCAGACAGGGGCAGTATCAGAAGCTTACGTTGCCTACCAAAGCAGCCTGTCACTGGCAGATGTGAGATAATCCCATCTTTACACAAGGTCTGCTTTTGACCTCTTTGGGTAATTGATTGCCATTAAAATCACTTTTCAAATTACTGTTCTTACATCCAGATTTTTTGAACTGTCATTCTTCCAGTTCCTGGCTCAATGACTTTCTATGGATATAAACTCCCTGATGTTATCAGATTTTTTTGATCTTTCCAATTTAGAGCACACTATTCCACATTAAAGATATTGGTATTTAAATATCTGATTTCTTGCAAAGACTTCCAATCAAATGTAACAGTCAAGTTTATTGTGATTTCCCTTTTTTCTGTTCAACAAAGGCTTGAAATAGCTAGTGATTCTGACCAATAGCCCTTTACTGCCACGGAATATTTACTTTGTAATATTCAAAAAACTGAATCACTTTCAAATTGCAATTATAGCAAGAAAGAATGGCTACAGAGCCTCTAGATAGGAACTAAAACCTCCCAGTCTGCTTGCATTTTACCAGCTCAGCCCAGTGTTGTTACTTTCTAGTCTATCTGCACCTACCAACTGATTACAACTGAATTAAAGGCTTAATTATTTCAGGCATTGTAACTCCTTCTATCAAACATATTTACACAATATGATACAGTTAAGGTAGGGAGGAAGTAACTACTGGCAGCTGGTGGACTAACCATAAAGTCCTAGAGGAAAGTTACTTGTAGTTATTTACAGTTTTCAAAAAAAGGAGATACTCCACTATTGAGCATAATTAAAGTGCTAACTCAGAAGTCCACTACAAAACTAAGATATTTTAATTTTCTGGTACAGACATCTGTACAAACAGTTATTGATAGCTCATGAAATGATTGTGGGGGCTTTACATGTGTGCACACATGCACTGGCACAGCACAAAAGCCAAGGAATGTGTTCTGTCACGTTCCATGCAACTGCATTATCAAGGGTGTAATTCAGTGAATATTCCCTTTCGGTGGCAGTGCCAGCTTAAGCCAGAGTTTTATGATAATTACCAAGTGCAGGCTGGGGATTCTTAGTTTGATTAATCACCACCACGTCAGTAGTCTGAACAGAGGCTCCCATGCATTAAATCTTGTTTATCAAATGTAGCTGTCCATTGACAAACTGGTTAAAAATAAGCAAGTTGAACAAAGAGGTATCTCCTCACTGAGATGGGCATGTCATCTGGGAGAAAAACATTTTGGGAAGTTTCACTCTTAGGAGGAGACTGATATACAGGAAAAATTTCATTATAAATAGAATTCTCCCCAACCTCAAAAAAGAAAGGCTATTAAAACCGTCATGCTCTCTATCAGGAAGCCTGTCTTCACAAACACAGCCCAGCACACGAGGCTGGCAAGCATGCAGACTTCCAAACACAAATTCAAAGCAGCACAGACAGTTGAGCTAAATACCAGGCAAAAGAAAACAACCCTTTGTTCAAGCCAAGTATGTACAGACTGATACGTGTAAAGTCAAGTATCTGTAATTGATTTTGCACATTTTGGCTACTGTTTAAAAAAAAAATAAAAGTTGAAATACTCATCTTTGCCTTCCTTAGGAGAAGGCTGACTGACTGTTATTGGCCAACATCAAGGCATTCCATCCACATGGCTATGTGCATCTCCAACATGAAGACACAGGGACATCAACAAACATCCTTCTTACTAACACACTGCTCCCTCAAGAGCAAAAGGGTATGAATTTTAAAACATCGAATAAGCTGGTTAGAGAGCTATTTTGCAAAAGCAATACAGAATACCTTTATAGCAACAGCCATGAAAATCTCTCAGATACACAACAAATTTGTAAGAAACACAACCGAATTTAGAAACAAAAACTTTCTAAGGCTGACAAAGTAATCCATGATTGAAGTTATCTTAAATCAGGCCTATGTTTAAAAGAAAGAAATGCAATTTAGTGTTTAAACAGACACTGAGACAAACTGTTTAAGGAACCATCAGTATTTTACCTCTGAGTGACACTCTGCAAGTTCTTTTCCAAAACCTAAGTTAAATTAACCAACTTGTAAAGCACATTGAAATCAGTTCAATGATTTCAGTTGTGGAATAATCTTGAAAGGAGAGCCTGTATTTAGTCCAAAAAAAAAAAGCATCTGACTTACTGCAGTTCTAACAAAGTGAATGCCAATAATTAACAGAAATCACTGTATCACACAGTAAAAGAAATGTATAACGCAGCCTTAAAAAAAAATACCCCTTATGCTTAAATTTACAATCAAAAAACAAGAGAAACTAAGACCTATTGATTCAATACATGCCTGGTATCTCTGTACACTTATGAAGTATAGTAGAACAGAAGCATATTAGTGAAGACTATGAGCTGGCTCTGGTACCAGACCATGGAGCTGATCCACTTCTGAAATTCCAGCCCATCAAACCAGCAGAAGATGAGCTAACTTAGATAAACCAACTGCACCCATATATTTCTATTCAGGGGTACCACACATTAGAAGCTCAGCTGTGAGTTTGAATTTTAACATACTGTGGCAAGACCAAACAAAGTTAACTGTATGTCATATGCCAACTAGAGTCTTCAACTGGGAAAGATCTTCAGTGGTCCTTCTTGTTTCCAAAAGAGATAAAGAAAATTTTTAAGTAAAGTATCATGGAAACCCTGCATTACAATAAAATTAACCTAAAACAGACAAGAGCATTTGTTGGAAAGCCACTGAAGATTATGGATCACATTACAAAAGCCACAATTACTGCATTACACCAGTCGGCTACAATGCCATCCTTTGAATTTTCATTCTCCAGAATAGCAGCTTTAGAGCAAGAAAACAACTGTGTTGGTACTGGCTCAAAGATGTCTTTGTATAAACAGTTGTCAGGTGAGCAATGCTAGTTTAACATAGGCAGCCATTAGCTTATCTGTGTACATCCCTATCTCCAGAATCTTCTTCATTTACTTGAAGTGCTGTTTGCCCTGAACATACCACAAGCATTCCTTCTTCATAATGAGCTCGGTATCTGCATTTATGCTCCCTTCAGCAGATGACTAATATTACAAGCACACTATTTTGATTGACGCCTAATACCATAGCTGCCATTATCACTTACATCATGCGAAAACATGAAGTGTTACCCACATCTATTTGGAGAGTAAAAGAATACAGAATTGCTTTGACACATTGTCAAGAAGCACTGTCAAGCGTCACCCACCATAGCTATGTTTTCTATTTCTCCATCCTACAAGGTCATTAACTAACATACAAGTAGAAAGGATTCTACCATATTAAAGCTACACATTCAATCTAATTTTTGATATTATACAATGACATGCTATTACAAGACAAAGTTCAATAAATCTTCAAGTGACTTACCATTCAGAAGTATCAGTACACCAGGTTTTTTGTTTGTATCCCATTTATAAGAACACATTGTTCGTATCCCAGAGGCTCAACATGTCTGTGGCCAACACAATGGATAAACTAAACAATGCTTGGGAACAACAGCAAATTAAATCTCATCCCATTATCAGAAAAAATGAATCCTGATGTTAGAAACTCAGATCTGAGTTCAAGACCCCAGTGAATCTGATATAGTTTCTACAGCTGCTAGATTTTTTTCTTCTCCAAGAAGCTCTATTTCCACGTAAAAATATTTTTCAACTAGTCTTGTTTGAGCAGTCAGGTGAAAAAAGGTACAATACATGTTCAAAATCCAAGTCATCTTTGTCAATGCCTATCTTCTGCCTGTACAGTTTGCTTGACTGTCAGTTTGCTTAACAGTTGCTCTGCCTGGATTTACTACCAAATAGGCTTTGACAATGATTGCTATTTAATCCTATGTAATACCCAGAGGCAACTGTTCCCAGATCGGAGGACAGTTTAAAAAGTCTCCTCCCCAGCTACATACAAGTCTGAAGTCATGCACTAGAGATCTTGTATCTGCAAAACTCAACAATAGAAAGGACCACTATCGCAAATAAAAGCTATTAATCTTTCATATATTTATCTATGACAAGCAAATTATAAATAAGGTTTCTAATTCAATTCCTTATTTAAAATTTCAGTATAATAATCTAAACTTTCTAATGTTTGTACTTTAGGCAATAACATTCCAATAAAACTGAGTAACAGGGTTCACCACCTGAGTGTCTGGACTTAACCCACCCTTCATACAGTACACCACAAATGGCAAAACCTGAAATATGCAATGCAATTTAAACTCAACAGTCAACCTTCTCTCTGCCCACTCATCTTACACAAGCCTACTGTTTCAACTGTAGAAGTGGAATGCTAGCTGGACATTCACTAGCAATTACTAGTTATTATTACCATCTTTGGAGCTATCCACTTCAAGGATCTGCAATTATTATTATTTTTTGGTCATGTTTGGATCATCTGTAAACTTAATCCCATGCTTTGTTTTTATGAATTCTACTATCTAATCATCATGGTACAATAATAAACATTTGTTACATAAAAAGCTTCAGTGTACATGAGAATTTGCTAGCAAGGAGATTCCACATAAGTACCTAACAAAATCTAGAATTATTTCCTTAATAATTTCATCCCTGCTTACATTTACATGAAACACAATACTTCGATTACCCCTGAACATCCACATCCCAGTTTCTGAAATGTTTATCCTCCTGAAGATATTGCCATGACCTAAATGAAAGTCAACATACACACTGCTTTAAAACTGAAGTGATATATTCTAAGTTTATCCTAATCTCTAAAACACTAGAAAATCCTTTTCAGACTAGAAATAAAAAACCACCCTATCAGCACCCCAATATTCTGTTGTTACTACTCTACAGATACGAACAAATAACTGTATGATAAATTTATTGTTTCAACATAACACATACCTAAGATTTAGATAACACTCTACACCAACAATTTAATTAAGAACAAACTAAGCATTAGTAGGGTGAGGAACAACTGCCTACAGCACCAGATGATAAAATGTAAGATAAATTACAGTGGAGAAGAACAAATATTCTGCTTGATTTCACCTTAAAGATATCTAATGCTTCATTCATTATTTCATCATCTCTAATCAAAAAGCCAACATACCTGAATTATAATAGTATGTCCTATGGATTTAAACTCCTTAATGCCAGCTATAAACATGAGAGATTACTGCACTCAGTTAAAAGAAACTGGCTCATGTGGGTTGGGTCGAGAAAGACAAGGCATTAAAAACAATGTAAAAATTTCAGCCTAATTGCCGTTTTTGAAGACTGACAGTGTGTCACAGGGCACTGACGTGCTAGCACAAGAAATCCAGGCCGTAACTGGTGCACTTCTAGGCAAACTGACTCAAGGTCTATACTCCACAACAGCTCTGATGAAGTGCCACATTTTATTAGACTAAAGCTTAAGCCTTACTCAGAGGCTGTTGTCTTAATGGTTCAGGACAAGCTGAATGCTAATTTGGCCTCTGTATTACCTAAGTTACACAGTTTACACCAAGGAAAAAGGAATATGCCTAACTGCTTTAAATTAGACATTGCCACTTCGGTGCTTAAAGAACTCAAAGACATTTAAGATGACGACCCTGAATTTAGACAGTCCTTTCTCATTATAATCTGAAACATTACTCACTGCTGTTCTGTATGGCAGAAGCATTTGGGCAGACAAAGATTCCAGCTTCTCTGTCAGCACTGGTCCTTCCACAAGACTCGTTTAACAACTTGCACAGCAAAAACAGGAGCAAGACAGATAATTTCCAGATTTCTGCATACATTTGCCAATACTTCATGAACCTTACATTTTGTTTCCAGGACTTCCAAACAAAACAGCTAACAGCGGATTAGCTCATAAAAAAAGTAATATGACTAAGAGTGGCTTTTTTTAAGCAAATCAAGACAGGAACCTCTTCTTCCTAATGTAGCAGAAAGCGGGTCACTGACAGGTATACACGCAGGAACACATTTGATCTGTGTCACGGAGCAAGTGCATCAATCCACAGCACTGATACTTTCCTCACAGACCTAGGACACGGGCTGTCCTAGTTGAGGGCCACTACGATTCCATGTCAGTTTGCTACACAAAATTACTAAACCCTCTTGTTCTTCTTCAGGAAATGAGAGTACAAAGGAAACCAACAAGGAATCTCTTTTAGCCATTTCCAGACAACATGCCTCTAACATGACTCAGGCACTTGAAAGAGTGTTTTTACCATGAAACACTGCTCCATACATCAGCAATTACTTCAATAAGACTATGCCAACTATGTAAGCAATTCAACTTCTAACACGATGCCAGGGTTTACTGCTGAATATGAATGCAGCTCACTGACATACCAGTAAATATCTACGTAGTACAGCACACTGGCCTCACGAACATCATGTGGGCAAACCTATCAAAGAAACAATTATCCCCCAAAGAACTGGGGGGAAAAAAAAAAAAAAAGACTGTCTATACACACTACCTAACTCCAAGCTAAACACGGGCTACATAGGGAACTCTTTCATTTGCAACTGCAGGCACGTTTGGGCCAGGCCTGCAACTGTTGACTTCTCCCCAGCAACTGCCTGGCACAGCCCTGGTGCTCCCACCATGGGGACAGGGAGGAAGGCGTCCAGCTGCGCCTGCCCGTAACCCTCAGAGGCCACCACCAGCAGGTCACTTGCTCCTCAGCACACCCAGACATCCCACAAAGGCACAAAACCACGCTGTGTTTTACCAGCCTGAATACCTACAGAAAGCAAAAGTACACATGGCAGAATAAAAAAGTTATAAACTGACCAGTGTCCTCATTTTCTGTATCCTTTCATACAACCTCACTCCCACGGTCTTTTTTTTTTTTTTTTTTTTTTTTTTTTTTAAGTATCATTGCAGCATTAAATTACTGGAGTTAGAAGTTATAGCTCTGTTTTTCCTAACTAAATTTCTAAATCATTCTTTTTAGTTTACATGAGTACTGACAGAGAGACTTGGATTTGGACTTAAGGGGTAAACTTTTCACAAGTTATAGAAGCAATTCTCATTCTCCAAGTCTTTTTAAATATTAAATATTATTTACATTTAATTCTCAGTATATTCTTGCTCAAAAACAATATATTAGTTCAGTGTTGGCATATCTGAAAAATCAATTGTAACTCATAGTACTGCACATCTCATGCTTCAGTTCAGGAAAATTCCTCACATTTAACATTCAGCCAGTTTGCGGAATTAACTTTACAGAGGCCTACATGTACAAAGGCACTTGAATTTGAGCAGTTGTGATGAGTTTGGGATTTTTAATACCCCTTTGTCACAGCCATTAACTGCACCTTTAGTATTCTGCCCTTAGAGCTAATGTTTACACATCAGACTTTTGTAGTTTAAACTTGCACAGGAAGGCATACGGGATAACAAGGACATGTAAGCAGTTAAATTGGGTAGTCTTAAGACATTAGCTTTTAACATAAGATACTTAGATCCATGTCTTCATCCACAGTTCTTCACTGCTACACAGGAATTCTCTGACATAACAGACAGTCCACGATTTCCTCTCCACCTGCATCAGAAATTATGCTGCATTTCTTTCTTAAGATAGCTTCCTTCTGCCAGGAGCGGTCCCGCAGCTACGTCTGTACTGCCAACGTAGAAGCGAGTTTCCTATTCTGCCTCAGTTTTCAGAGCAATAAATCTTCTTCATTCAAGCAACTGCAGAAACAAATTTCAACATCAGCCAGTATTTCATGCTGTCCTTACTCCTATCTTTAGGCCTATATTTAAACAACAACTTTAAGGTCTTAAAATGCTAGTGGGTACTCAGATTCTCTCTACACCATTTACGTGAACAGAAGCCTGCAACTTGAAACAAGCAATCCAGAAATTCTCAGGTAAGTACTACAAGGGCACCTGAAACATTTTAGGACCAAAGAATGTTTATCAATATGGTGATAGGCGCTTTATATATATAAATATATAAAAAAGACCAAGCAGCTTCTGTTGGCTCTGCATAACTTGGACGCTGGCTGCAAACACAGACTAGCTCAGGTTGGAAGGAACCTCGGGAGGCCCACAGTACAATCTCCTGCTCAAAGCGACATCAGCTCTGAGGTCAGACCAGGTTGCTCAGCGTTTAATTCAGTTAGATCTTGGAAACCTTGAAGGACCATATTCCACAGCCTCTCTGAGCAAGCTTTTTCAGTACTCAATTACCCTCACAGCGAAAACCTGCCATGTTTCCATTCATGACTGTTGCCTCTTGTTCATCCCACCAAGTGCATGAAGAGCCTGACTCCTCCTTAGTTCCCTATTTCTAGGTATCAGAAAGTTACCATTAGGTACCCTGAAGCCTTCTTGTCTCCAGGTTGAACAAGCCCAGTTATCTCATCCCCTCCTCACACAGCAATGGCTACAACACAACAGTGTTAGTGGCTCACCAGCTGGACTCAACACAATATTCCAGATACTAAGTATGGGATGAGAATTCATCATGTCAATCTACCAGCTATGTTCCTGTTAACGTAGCCCTGGATGCTGTTACTCTTCCTCACTGCCAGAGCACAGTGCTGGCTCATGTTTATCCTACTGTCCACCAGGCCACAGCCTTCTCTGCAGAGCTGCTATCAACCACTCAGTCCCCAGACTACACCAACGCAGGGAGTTAATCCATTCCGTGTGCGGGACTTTGCATTTGTATTGCTGTATTTCATGAGGTCAGTGCCTAACTCTACCCTGCCTAGGTCCCCTCTGAATGGTAGCCTGCCCTCAAGCATACGGACTATACTCCTCAGTCTAGTGACACCCACAAACTTAAGGGTACACTGCCTCCTCCTCCAAGCCACACTGATCAAGATGTGAGGCAGAACAGGGCTGAGAATAGAAGAACTCCACATTTAATAGGCACGGAATGAATCATTAACCACTACCCTCTGAGCATGAAGATTCAGGTAGTTTTTCACTCAACAAGCAGTCCGCCTATCTAGATCACTGTCCCAACTTGAATGCAAGGCTGTTGCTGTGGGGAGACCATGCCAAAAGCCTGGCTGAAATTAAAGTAGATCATATCCACTGCTCTCAGCCTTATTCAAAGGCCCAGCTGTCATTACAGAGGCTGTGTTGGTCAGACACAATTTACCTTTGGTGAAACCAAAATGGCTATTTCCAACCAACAGCAGCACCTTCACATGCCTACAACTGACTGACAAGTAGACGTGGTTCATGATTCTCCCATGCACCAAAGTGAAGCTGACCAGCCTGCCGTTCCCTAGATAATGCTCCTTGCCTTTCTTGAATATGGGTGGAGCATTTGCTGTTCTCCCATCATTGAGAAACTCCTCCAATCTCCATGACCTTCCAAAAGCGACAGTGTGGCTATTCTAACATCAAACAGATCTCTCAGCACTCTTGGATGCATCCCACCTAGTCCCATGGACTTTGCATAGGTCAAGACTTCAAGAGCTCCCTGACTTGAGCCTCTTTCACTACTAGTTGTTCCTCTCCTACCCAAATCCAGTCTGTAGGTACAAAGACCTGATAGATCTTCCTGATGGAAAAGGCAGCATTGAGTACCTTTAGCCTCATCTGCATCAATGGTAACTAAATCACCCACCCCAATCAGCAGCAAGCACACTTTTTCCTTCTGTATTCTTTTGTTGTTAATGTACCAGCAGCAGCTCTTCCTGTTGTCCTCGACGTCCATCTCTTATTTCAACTCTGGCTCAACTTTTGCTTTCCTTTGCCTTACTAGTTGGCATTTTTCCTGCAGATGAACTGATATCATGAACTTTCTTGGACCTCACCTAATTCACTGTCTCAAGAGCTTTCCCCTTGAACTGGTTGCTCCTAAAGTCTAATTTATCACTGCACCTGGCAAGGAAGGTACAACATGACCATCTCATTGTGCACTGAGACATTGCTTGTTACCATTCAGTTTTCACATCCTGTTCCAAAAAGCCCAATCTACAGATCAACTTTGTACAGTTACTGCTAAGCACCTAGAAAGAAAAACATCTTAGATGTATTTCTCATTCTTACATTCTTATTTGCTCACTGAAAAACATGCAGAATACAGCTTAAAACAGGGAACAATCACAGGAAATGGTAGGATAAGTAATTATCAGTATGATGGAATAACTCAATTCTAATTCTGCTGGAGTAACCTCTCTGACTAGAATATCTGCAACCAAACCTTGAGCTCCTTTATGCAAACAAAATTAAATTAACTGATTAACAAAGTCACTTTTAGGATTGCATATTAGCATCCAAAGTTCTGAGTTATTTTCCCCTTCAAGTGAATCATCTCAGAAAACCCCATCTATTTATCACACTATTAACCTTCCTGTTACAAATCCAGATGATTGCAGCAAGTTGTTAAATAGGAAAAGATGCCAACAATATCACAGGCCTATAATTTGATCTCTGAAGAAAAAAAATGACAGAAGAAGCACTAACATTATAAGTATACAAGATCTAAATATTCTTCTATTGACCATTAAATCATAGCAATGTTTTTAACAATTAAACCTTGAGCTAACCACAGTCATCAACTTCAAAAACATGGGTGGTCGACCTGTCATATATAAGGTTGTAATAAAACAGCATAAATTACCACAAGATTATTCACTCCTGTTGAGGCAAACCCAACAATTTAACCATTTGCATCCACCTCCCGTTAGTAACCTTCTGCCAAAGGTTAACAGAGAGAACAGCAGCTCTCTGTAATTTCAAACATTCTGACCATGAAAACCAGCAAATCCGGGGGGTGGGGGGGATGTGGGGTGTGTGGGCCAAATCTTGTTTGTGCCCTTTTTGCACATTTTAGTTTAACAAGCCAAAAATCCAACAGATACAGTCATAGCCTGTTTGGCGAATTGCACTGAATTTTTAGACAAATAAGGCATTCTACTTGGGAGGCTGAGAAATACAATAAACGTAAAGGATGGTTAGATCAAAAATGCTATGCTTGCTAACTACAGCCCACAAGAAATCATCTAAGAACACATCTATCTTCCCTGACTGGAAGAAAAGTTAAACAGCTTCTGAAAGGGATTTTGACAAATAGGTGAAACTACTTACTTCTTTAAATAAAGGCAACTAAAGTCAGGTGCTAAATTGAGTACTGGCTTTGGTTTTGACCACAGTTACTTCTACTAGTCCTATAAGTAAAACAGCAGTGGTAGCCAAAGCTGAATCAACTCTGATACTGCCATTCCTAATTACGTTGCCATTAATCAGCACAGGTATCACTGGAAGCATAATTCCACTGATGCTTCTGCTTAACACAACACATTAAGCTAATATGATTGTTCTAAGTTTAGTTGCACTTCATTTCAGTAGCTTCATATTCCTCTTGCCAAGTTGCAAAGGAACAGACTTCAGTCTTCTGAATACTGCAATTCAGTACTGGGAAAATCCTTCCTCATTGTAGGTGAGCAAATACCTGAACTAATTTGTAACTGCAAGTTTGATTATCCTACAGAACGCAAGCTAACAGGCTTCAGGTTGGAAACCCCTTCAACAAAACACCCATGAAAAATGACTTATTTTATCTCAAATTTTGAAAGGTGGTGAATAGATAGTATGACAGCTCTGAACATACACACCTTTTCTTTCATTACTCAAATTTTTCCACCCTCTCAAAGATCATCTTAGCATAAAATTTCTCAGTTCAGTTTTTCAAAGAAAGCTTTTTCCATCATGCGGTAACACCTGCAATGCAGCAACTGTAGACTCTGGCCCAAAGCAAAGGAAGGGAGCTCAACTCACTCATACTCCAATGGCTCTGTTGCAGGGGCTTTACACTGTGAACTGCCAAGTTTAACAGAGACAGCCACATCAAACTCCTGGTATCTGCATTCTAGTTATATGATTACACAAACTGATCCATTCAAGTCCACAGAAGTGTGAACATGTCAAACCAACAAATTACCATACCCTCATGTATAATGCTCATCAGATGAGAGTGGGGACTAAACACCTGTTGTTTGGTTTTTTTTCCTTTTTTTTTAAGAAATTGAATAAATGTTTGTGATTTATTTGGTTTTTAATGTGGATCATTGTGGTTTTAATGGAAAGGAAATTAAACATTACTTGCAAGTGGATGAGAAGGAAAACTAGATTGATAATTCATTTTCTAAAATTTGTTTGTCAACTGCAAGAATGCTATAAATGCTGACCTTGTTTCTTGCATTTAGTGTTTCTAGCATCCTGAAGCTTAAGCTTCAGCTAATTACATTTACATATGACATGATTCTATGCATATACAGATATTATTTAACCTTCACAAAAAATTTTAATTGGGCTGAGATAGGCATTTCATTTCTATCCCATTGAGATGAAATATACTTAACTTTGGAAATTAACATCAGCCACCAAACCATGTTTTTACAGCAATACTGCAGAATCAAGAAAAGCAAAGCCAGAATGGCAGTGCTTTCTGTAACACTGCAGTTGAATTTGTCAGTGATCTCCCTGCCTTAAAAGTTTCTTCTGTTTAACTTTTTAACTATTTTATTGGAAATTCCAGATCAAATTGCAATAAGAGATTTTTTTCTGGAAGTGTTTCAGAAAAATCAGTGAGGTTTTTTGTTTGAAACAGATAAGGAGATAATCTAACAGGAATGTCTTGGAAGTGTCTACTTGTGGCAAGTGTATTAGGTGTAGTCTAAGAACAACTCACAAGTTCTCCTCTTCCCCGACTCCCACCCAAAAAGCCCTCTTGGCAGAATTTATACTTTGTAACAGAGATGAAGTTAAACATAAATTTTTGCCTCAAACTGCTATTCAGAGAAAATGAATTTAGGTCTAGAGGTAAAAATTACAGTAAGAATGTTCTTTAATGTCGTGAAACACCTAACATGCAGAACACTTAAATGAAATTTGACAGATTAATTTTGAAGTGTGAAATGCCAACCACAACATACATGTTATCTAACACTCAGCTCTGCATGTCAGATTGGCATGTATTACTACTGCTTCACAATTTTGTGTACACTTAGGAAGCTCTATATAATTCTTCCCCAGTTTCCAAGGAAAGCTTTTCAAGCATACAAAAATTCTCTGCAAGCATACCTGCAAATTTTCTATTATATTTAACCACATCTTTGGTTAAATTTAAAAACTTCTAAGCTAACACACCTTCAGTATCCTCTATTTTATCAAATATTAGCCCATGTTCAAGAAGATGTTATGTTCACAATGTAAAGATCTACTGATTTTGTTTTGCCCCCTTTTTTTTTTTTTTTAAAGCAGAGGAATTCAACTAGAAACTGCAATATTTTCCTTTGTCTTTATGGCAGTCAAACACTGAACTTTTATGTACTCTTGCCATCATTTCCTAACCTTTACAAAGGATCCCTATTTTTATAAGTACAGACTGTTCTCTGAACTATCAACTTAAAGGACTTTGTGCCATCCAGAAAGGGGTTGACTTGACATCTATGCAGATTCATTCCACACTCACAAAGTAAGTACACAGTACCTGTAACATAACTTAAATACAATTCTGGTGGTATCAAGTACATCAAGAGCCAAGAGGTTAGTTTAGCCTGTATGTCCACCCCAGCTACTGGTCTACATTATGCCTCAGGTAGCTGTGCCAGTTGCACCAATTTGTAAAATGATGCATGCACTGTAAGCAAACCTACAGAGAGCAAATCTTTTTAGACAAGGCTAACATCATGCAATCATGCTGGTATGAACTGAAAGACGCTTTTCTTTCTTTGTGATATGTTAGAGAATCTCACTCATGCCCCTGCATCAATTAAGAGGTTATCCAATCAAAACAAGATTTCGTGTTTCTGCAAAATCATTTTCAATAGTTGGACTGACTGCTTTTTTTTTTTTCTTAATGTCCACTTATCAATTAATAAATTCGTTTTGGTTTAGCCCATACCCAGACTCTGTGGAATCCAAGACTGCTTAAGGCAAACTGAGGTTTGAAAAAAATACTCAACTCCTGTAACAGAGATTAACTCCACATCCCAGCTTTCACCAGTCAACCGAGAGGGTCAGGCCTGATCAAAAGCAATCCATAAAGGTATTTAAACATGACAAATACTTATATCTGAGTTAAAACAAACTAATTTCAAAGAGTTCACATGAGAAAAAGGAGGCAAAGATAAATCAAACACCTGCCTTTGAGCTTCACCCAAATATAATTCCCGCCACCCCCACGCCCGATACTTTCTATTTGAATTATTAGCAAGTTGTTTTCCTTGGCTTACCATTGTGTTGTAGCTGAAAAACTTCTGAAATTCTGACGGGAAAAAGAAAAACCACCATACAATACTAGAACTGCAAGAATTTTCCTTTATAAATGTGGGTGAAAACTTGCAAAACAATAGTTAACCTGCACTTTTATCCACCCACAGCTAGTATGCATTTTTCTAGGCATTGCCATGCTTCACCAGGACAATCATTAGACAATCTATATAAACTCCCAACTGAACTAAATAGCCAACAATTCATTTTAACTCAATGGATCTCATCTAATATTCTCTGATGTATGCAAAGATGAAAGACCTCCTGGTTCCAAGCTACCCAGGACACATTAAAGCCTGATTGTAAGTTTAAACTTGTTAAGACTGAATTTACTGGTTATGAACAGGTGGAAAGCACATTAATAAACTTACAATTTTGCACCTCTTGCCTGTATCTATCACTAACAAAGTTCCTCCTTCTTAAGACACTCTTACACTCAATTGATAAACAGCATTAATTTATAAACTGCATTCTAAGCTATTTATTTAAATCCCAATAATAACTCTGATGATTAGTAATGGCATACATATATATATAGTTTACAGAGGAAGAGGGTTCACACTTTCTCCGTTTGCCATTAAATGGACACCTTAGAGTCCAGAGACCTAGCAGCAAGTTAGTCCAGAGAACTCCAGCACAAAAATAAAATAAAATAAAAACGTATTTACCTAGACTTCTGCCATGGGCAAAGTTGGCTTTTGTACACCTTATTATTTGTCTCTTCTTTGTTCGAAAGTTTGTCTGTAAGACAGGCCACAAACCACACGGAAGGGACCCTGATCCTTTCTTGTTTTTCCAGAACTGACCATTTATTTACTTAACAGCATTAATACTGACTGATCCAGAGACTTCCAACATTTCAGTTACCTTCAGCCATGAGCCTGACTCAACAACAGCACTGTCACACATATGCCTACCTGTCAGCAAGACCAGCAGCAAGCTTAACAATGCAAATGGAAACCCACCAGGCACACAGTGAAGCCCAACTAGAGACTCCAGCCTTTGCCTCCTACTATAGTTTTAAATGTCTTTCACACTGCAACACACTCTGAACTGTTAGCATCTTCTATGGCTTTAGCTTACACCTTAACATTATACACCAAGCGTAAAAGCTCTCCAGGTAGCAGTAGCCACTGTTGTTTAGTTCATCCTATTTCAGTTCTAAAAGATGTCTTTTTAGACTTAAAAGATCCAAAGAACTGCTTTTTTATTGCTCCTCTCATGATATAGCCGCTCAAGAGCTTGCACAACTAAGCTATCTAGATAGATTCAGCTTTAATCTACTGAAATACTGCAAGTAAAACAAGGCCTACATATCGACACTTAAGTGATCAAAGAACCACCCTAACAACTGAGATCTGGTTTGCCTTGGAAGCCTTCCTTATTACTGTCAGCCTGCACATCTGAAGAGACAAATTTCTGCTATCGCCAGACAATTTAAAGCATTCACAACATTTGTTCCTGTGGCTTTCTTCAAGTTCTCACAGTGCTCCTAGATTATTTAACATGTTGAAGAAAGTTGAGTCACTTATCAGAACCAGAGCTCCCTTCACAATAACAGGCTCAAACCTAATGTTGACATAAGCTTCCAAATACAACAAAGATTCTGGAGAATTTTCTTTAGGACGCTGATACACAGATGCAAACTGATAAAGAACAGGCAAAACTGCCAAACCAACACCTTGGTACAGAAGCTCAATATCACGGTCCACATGTTGGTTCAGCTTTTCTGTTTGCCTCCCTGCCTACGTGTCTGTGTACAAGGAGGAAATCTTAACACGCAGATCATCATCTTTTCCGTTTTCCATACCACTGTGTAAGAGTTCAAGAAGTTCAATGCCAAAATGTCAACAATTCCATGAAGACTACTCTCATTTCAAGGAGCTTATAGGGGCCGTGAACTGCAGGTATAAAAAACAGGTGAGCAAAATAAGAAGAAACACACCTTTGTGTCCCCTCCTCCCCAATTTTCATTGTCTTGACCAATACGTATCTAACCATCAGCAGCCACCACCTGTCTGATCATTATAAATAGCTACTATCTATTTTTCTTTGATCTACATCCTAAGAAAGCTTACTCATTTAGAGTGATTTTTAAGCTGGGTTTAGTACAAAATGAAATGAGGAAGATGTGAAAATATCTGTTCAGAGGGAATAAGGCTGTCACAGCTCTCCTTTTTATTAGCAACAACTAGGCTACAGTTCTGGGTCACTAAGTACAGCACGAACATCAACTCCCTTTCCCACCCTGACTTGAAAATGAGGCTTCACAGTCAAAAGAACTGTCCGTGAAGCATTCACTGTATAGGACATGAAGCCAAAACTGTACTTTTTCCCCATAGTACTCTAGAACATAAAGAGACGTAGAAGCTACAAACTGCTTCAGCTCAGAGCTCAGGTAAATGCAAAAGGCCAGTACTCAGAGAGTATGTGCATCTAAAACTACAGGCAGTGGTAACAGCACAGTTATGCTTCCTGCTTTAATACAGAACACAAGAAGTATAACTGTCCTTCATTTCCATTTCAGGCTGGCAGAAATCCAAACTTTAAGTTAAATTTCAGAATTTAGCTTAAGTGATATAGCTTTTCTTTTGTTTCGTGTACTGACTTGAGTAGCTTCCCAGCACCGCTAAGGAGTCCAATCTTCTTGTATTCACATTCTGTGTTGCAGTTAGATCTCGTCACTCACCTTCCCTGGCAGCTTTTTGCTCCTGCTGGAACAGCTTTCATATTACTTTTCCTCTGTAATTCTTCAGTCTGCTTAGACTGTATTTACAGATGGGATTTCTCAAGTATGTTTTCCATACTTTTTCAATAACAACTTACTTTCAAAATTCATTTTTAACAGAACCCTGAAATCTCTTTAAAAAAACCAAGCAACCTAGAAAAATCTGCTCATCTTCTTTAACAATGCTAAATACGTTGGTAGACAGAGTTTCATCCTCATATAACACCCTACTTACTGGAGATACATCTTATAAGGGAGAAAATTTCTCTGCTATTAACTGTCCCTGCAGACATATTTTCTAACTGATAATATTACTCACATCTTCCTTTTTGCAGAATGTTGGCAGTATTTCAAAAGTGAGTCAGTATCTTAAAATACATATTACATCACTGTAGGGATACCGTTCAAGAGTCCACTTAAAATTTACATGGAACATTCTTTCTAAAACCTATTTCCAGAAAGTTAATGCCCTTTGAGAGCAAAGCAAGTAAAAGTGTTTCAGCTACTAGCTCTCAAGGAGTTCCTAAGCACTAGCTAAAGCAAAGCAACAATTCAGCTATCAACAAGCAATTAAACAAGCTATTCATGTTTTGAAGATCACAAGCAACATTTTGGAAACAGTTCTTTTTGTGCAAGATGCCTCTTCACTGGGTAGCTGACTAGCCATATTCCTGCCAGTTGTACGCTATGTATTGCTTCCACTCGACCTGGTCATACTAAGCTGTCAGTTGCCCTAATGTTAGTTTCCATATCTCAGTGCTGTCCTGTCATGCTACTTTCCCCATAATCAGCCCACTGACAAACCAACCTGTTCTGACTTCAGCTTCATCTCTTGATGCATCTCCACTCAGTTACTGCAAAAAGCAAGAATACGCTAACAGAATAAGTGTAAAAACTGTAATGCCCTACCAGTGTTACCTAAACAAAATGGCAACACAGCAATTGGATACCAATGGTGCTGAAACAAATCAATGCCAGCGGTCATAGCTAAAGTTATTGGTGACATCAATTATCAAGAAATCTTATCTGAATGCATCATTTGACAGAGTAATGGATAGCTTGTTTAGCTGAACTCAGCCAGAAGGATCTCACCCTAATATCCATAGCTTACAAGGACTTTTAAAGCAAGAAGAAATTAGATACCGTCTATTTGCTCCACTCAGTGGTGCTCCAATCCCAGTCTCTACTACCCATCAATGCTCAAACAAGTTAAGCTGTCCACGCAATTCAGCTTTCAACTAGATAAGCAAAAGGAAAGCACCCCAATGAAGCCAATGTTCTCTTCTGTCTACAGAGGAACTAGGAGCATTTGTGGACATTTTGCAGCAGATGATCAAGATTGAATTAGAAATACCCTCTGCATGCCACAGGTAGTTTCATTTAAGGGCTGCAGCGATGCTTACCGAGGGCATCTCAACTCAACCCGTTATCAAGGCTCAACAGTCACTGACACAGTATGGCATTCTCATCCGTCCAGCCTCCTCTACCTAAAATGGGATTCAGCTGAAATACATAGCCAGTTCAGAAGCCCTTACAAACTAAAACCCTAGCCTACTCATGCAGCCCCTTAGAGGTGGGAGTCGAGCTCTCAGATAAGCCCGATCATGAGACTTTTCTCCTTAAACAGAGCGAAGATGCAGATTGTAGCTGGTGGATCTCTAAGCTGATCTAAAGGGCCCGTGTCCACAGCTGCTCATTCCTGCCCCTACACTGCTCCCACTGTTGTGCCAACAGAAGTATTTGTGCAGCTGCATGATGAAAAGCAGCAGGGAACTGATCCAGCCTAAGAGTAATCTGCTGAAAAGACTGAGGGGGATGGGATAGGGGAAGGTGTTATACTGACTCAGTTTTGTTCAAATCCAGTGTGCACAGGAAGCTGTGCGAGCGGCCAGGAAACGCGATCTGGCACTGTTTCCGAATTACAAACTGAGTTATAGCCTAAGGTGAAGATCGTTTTTATCCTCTTTCTCAGCAGGCTCTTTCTGCTGAGTGCCAAGTCAGCTTTAAGACTTCTTGCCATCCTAAATCATGAGAGCTGGTTTAGTTGAGGCCCCACTCTTGTCTCCTACACTAACCAAGTCTTGCCAACAGCTTCCCTGCCAGTGTCAGAAAAGGGGGCTTCTGCAATGCTTTTCCCTGCAGGTGACTTCAGCTAGGATACTTCACTAACAATAATCCAAAAACAATGCTTAAAATGCACTTGCAGCTCTCCCGGGCAAATGACCACATATTCAACTTACAATATTTATAGCTTAATTTTTGGAACTATACATTACTGGTACAAAGATGCAATAATTACTGGTCAGTAGAAATTGTAAAAAATTGTATTTAACCCATTTATTCCTCAAGTAGCAAAGAAAAATTGTAAAGATTCTTTTTATTCCTGTAAGCATGAAAAAACAGTGCTATGAAAGAGGAAAGTAGATGACCAGGGGCTGGGGGAAACTCGTCACAGAAACAGTATCTACATGCAGCCCACTAGAGCTGAGCAGCATACGACTTGAGGGCAGCGCAATTAAAACCAAGATCTATTTGGAAGATTTCAACATAACTTTTCAACACCTTGTAAGAAACTTAAAACAACAAAGTTTAAGTAAGATTCTTTCGAAACCTACAGGAAGAGCAGAAAAAGCATCAAATCTTGGGCCACATGTTTTCTTTACCTCTTTACAGAATTACATCAAGTCTGCACATCACAAGGCCATGCCCTATGCAGTTCCCCTAGACTGCCTCACAGCCCTCAAGGCAGCATACCATCAGCAGATCCTTACAGTCCTTTCACCTACACATGTATCCCCTGTGCTGCAATGAGGCCAAGTGCTGAACGGCTTGTCAAGCTGAGAGCAAAGCCACAGCAGTTGTCCCCCTTCAAGCCTGGAAAGAGAGCCAGGAGTAAGAGAGAGGAGGAGAAGAATGCAGTGCTCTATGGTGGTTAACCTCTGCAACCAGTGTAGCCACCTCCAGTTGCTGAGCTCCTGTTCATCACCAGGAAAATGATCAGCAGCATCCAAGGCAAAGGCTGTAGGTGTGACTATCCAGGCAAGAGAAGAATATGCTACGAAAACAGTGGAGGTGGGGGGCAGGGAAGAGAAGTGCAAGAGAGAGGCAGAAGTGGACAAGCATGAGGAGGTACACCAAAACTGAAGGCGTTGGGGTGAGAGCAGATTGCAAATGTTACATCTTCACAGCACTCCTGCTGCTTGGCGATATATTGAATGATGGCAGAAAGAGTTAAACTGTGAAGTAGTGGTTGGTTTAGGTGGTTTTGGTTTGTTTCCACCACAGTTTTAGCTAGTCTTAGGCTCACAAATTAGTCATTTTCCCTATTTGACATGCACTATTGTATTTCTTAATTTTTTCCTGTATTTTCATCAGGTTACCATGCAAGCTAACACTTCATCTCAGACTTGTACTCTCCTACTTTGCCTGAAAACTTTCTTATTTTAGAAAGGCTGGATGGAAACATTTCAGAATATCTTATTTACATCAAATCTAAAATCCTTCACACAGGAACTTATACATTAAGTGTATGAGAAGACCTCCCTATTGGAGGAAAGGAGAAGTTTTAGTGCAACAGAAGAAAATACTCCTATGAGCAATAATTTGAGTTACATACCATGCTTGTTCTACCAACAAAACACACTACCTTCCTCAGACTAAAATAATCTTGATGTAGAAAAAGCTGTTAGCTTTTCAGGATCAATTGGTTTTAAGAATACCCTCTGTATAACATATTCAGATTTCCCCTCCATTACAATAAATTGTAACTCTGGTCTAAATTTTATTCATAAATTTCCATTTCATTTGTCAATTCTAGGAGCATAATGTATTGCCAGAAACTCAAGTGACAATGTTTTTTAAACAGAAATTTAAAACTTATCTTGTGCTTATTTCTGCTGCTGTTTCATCACCCTACAGGGAACAAGATGACTCTACCATGAAATTCAACAAGTCCCATTTTGTTCTTGCAAGTGTATCTATTAACACAAAATCTTTCTTTTTGTCCCAATTAAAATCACTACCCTGACTCAATTGTAAGACCAAGAACTAAAAGTTCAAAACAAACCCAAACAGCAATAGATAAGGGGGACCCCCCCACACACATCAAACATCTTCAGCCAAAAAACTGAAAGTCTCCCTATCAGAATAGCAATATGAACAATAAGGCATTGAAATGAAGAGCTGTGGTAATTCATTCAAGTAAGCATGTCTTGAAGAACAGACTTTTCTAAGTGTACTCAGCATATAAACCAAGCAGATCACTCAGTTGTATGCTCTGAATAGCTTGAAGTGTGATAAAAAGTTACTTTATCCTAGCAACGAAGAACTGATCCACGGCTAACTCCTTCCAAACAGTTCTCTGTAATTCAAGTAATTTAATAGAGGAAGGCTTCTCAAAGCCCAAAAATAAAAAAATGTTTTCTCTTGATCACACTGCCCAATCTTCAGTCCCACTAAAACAAGGAAGGCTGCTAGTCAATCTAAAGTATCTCCAAGTAGCCAAACCATCTACATCAGGAAGACTACACACCTGCTTTCTACATACCTTTAAAACCAAGAAATGAGACCCTTTACTGTCCTTCATGTATCTGTTACCCTTTTACAAGAATTAATGCTAAAAACTTTAACCGTTTTATCCATTTGCTAGCAGTTTCCCTGCCCTGTTACAATTTCAACTGCAAGATTACAAAAGCTGATTTACTAATTGTCACCGAACCACTGAAAATTATCCCACACACACTAGCAGTGCACTGGAGTTTCTAAGCTGCTAACTGCCCTTCTAGATATTAAAATGCTCAGTTGGTTTACAGTTTTAACTATGCAATGAATTAAGAGACAGGAGATACTATCTGCAGCCAGAACACTAACAGCTGTTCCTGGACTGTGCTTATTGCTGACGTAAGAATCTCAGATGGAGAACTCTATTGCAGCTAAGAAATGGGTAGCTTCCCCCTCCTCCCCGCAATGCCCAAGTTACATTTCTAATTGTCTAATAAAATTGAGTAGACCTGTTGCTGCTGAATACTGCCTTCTCTTTGGATTTAGGAAAGCATTTCATGCAGTTAAAACACGCTGTTTGCCAGTAACTCAGACCTGATGTATGCTCCTTTTGTGCCTTCACCTAGCATGCGACCCAAGGTTTGATGTGACAACAGTTCCATGACAAGGCATATGTCTTGACTCTACTCAGCCAGTAAAATTTAGTAATTTTTCCAGGTAACTTCTGATTTGCACTGAATCTTCACATTCCAAATCATAGTAATTCTAGGATACAAGACTCAGGATTTAAATTCTTTCTACAAACTAAACTATTGAGTAACTCCTGGCTTTTCCCTCCCAAAGTATATGCAATTTCTACCTACAGAATTCTTCTCAGTTTGTCACTTGGTCAAAGCTCTCTTTAGTACCCTCTAGGAGACCTTTGCAGGCTTTGATAACAGCAAGCAATCTTAAAGACAAAGGAAGACAGCTTATTTACTCTCACACTAACAGTTTTTGTGCCAACCAGCAGCTTCAAAATAATAGTAACTCGCATCACTGTACGTGAGTTCCTGGGGACTGCAGGTGAACCGTGCCATAGGTAAGAGGAGAAGCTCTGAACCAGCATGATTCAAACTCTGGTCCAGAATGGTTGAAATATATGCATCACCAAGCAGATGGTGCTCAGTTACTTCAAGGGTCAGCTTAGATCCAAAAATACCAGCCTTTTTAGGTTATGAAAAGTGTATCTCATGGTGGCTTACAGACCACAGCAGATTCCACTCAAAGACAAACTTTAGCGGGAACGCTGTGCTCTCAGACTAAGCACCTTGAGTGAAGACTCCACCCACATGGAAAGAAACCATGCTAATTAGTACAGACTCAACCTCAACTCTGTTGGATCTCAACCAGTTTCAAAGAGCCACAATACCCCCTAGGTCTGTGGTTGCCAAGAAATTTTATAAACAAAAGCAAATAAAATTCTGCTAGATGCAAAATGGCCTCTATGTTGTGTAAGCATCGTATTACTCCCACCCAAATGCTATTTTTACAGGGATTACTTCATCCCCAAACCCTTGCAGAGGGTCGTTGTGGCATATACTTTCATCTCATGACCAGAATACTAACATGGGAAGATGCAGGTGAAAAAAAAATCAAGGATAACATGTACCGAGTATCATTAAGCAAAACTGGCTATCTAATGCCATTTGATTCTACAAGCATTTGACTAAGGCAATAGAGCAACTGCATGTACTTTGAGAGTACTCCTCTCTTCCTGTGAGGCCACTAGCTGCAATTACACCACTCAGCATCTTCAGCTCCAGTGTGTCTTCTATCAGACAGAACCTGGGTGCACCATCACTACTCCCAGTAGCCTGTCTGTACTGTTAGTCCAATTAGCACATGCTTAACAACAATCCACAAGATAATAACCCTCCCAGTCACACAAAACCTCCTTGGAAAGCACTCATAAGTGCCTCGATAATACTATGGACTGCTCCTGAGTGCGGCTTACCACAACCAGTATCAGCAACTTGTGCTATTTGACCAAGCAGCTTTGAATCATGAGCAAGTTTACTAGAGAATAAACTCTGCTGCTACCAGCCAACAATCTGCAAGCTTCTGTTGGCACAATCAAAAGCACAGAATTGAGAGGTGGGCAGAAGACTCTCTCATGACAAGGGATGGGGAATCTGTACTCTTTAAACCAAAATGCTGTTTGGCTACAAATAAAAATAATAAAGCTCCTCACCACCAGTCTCCTACCTTTTTTCCTGGATCTAAAAACTACCTACTTCCTTTCCAGTATCTTAACATGTAGATACTGACAGTCAAATTAAATTTCTCCAATGACAATCTGTATCATCTCTATCCTCAGCGCACAAGCTTGATGTCCATGCAGCTTCTGTTGCATTAGTGGGAGCCCTTAGAAGCAATTCCAAAAGCCACTACACCAAGTCCAGCTTGAATGAGTTAATGTTTTATTCAAGAGACTAAACACTGTTATCAATATGTAAAATGGCTCCAAAAAACACCCTTAGCAAGATTCACTTCCCCTGTATCAAGCAAACTCATGCAGTCTTTTGTACCAAGGGTTACCCATTTCTGTATAAGGCGAGGAAAAAAGCACATGGCTTAAAGTAAGTTGTACCCACCAACCTAAATTTTGGCCTTTGCTTTTCAGTTGAGACAAATTGTTTAAGAAATTGCTCTAACATCCTCTTGTCAGGAGTACACTTTCATTCCTCTGTGTGCCAAACACAATTATCTATGCTTAAATTCCCCTCCCTTATTTTATATTTAACCGAAGGGACCAGGAAGAGCTCATTAAATAATAAGACTCATCATTAGTTCAAGTAAGTTAAAATTTTAATCAAATTATCAGAAACACTTAAAAGCCTACAAGGCTCCACTTTTTCTTAAACTCCTGAGAATCTGAAGCCGTCTCTCCAGTGTTCCACACTCAGCCAAAACACCTCGCTTCTCCACAGCATTGGCCATGCCTGCATACAAAGAGTATCGAAATAGTCACGTTAACATGAAGCATGTCCACAAGTGTCTGAGCAACCAGCAGGTCACCTGCTTTAGCACAATCTCAAAATTAGATTTTAAATCCTGAGGAAACAGGATAGGTGACTTGAACTGACACAACCTCATATATTTTCATGTTCAATCTGCCACAAAACCAAACATTTAAGCTACAAATTGAAACTCCAGGCAAATTAGGTACTAGGGAGATTGGACATAAAACATGTAAACCTTGTATATATGTGTTGCAGGAAATGCGTTCATGTGTATGTCTACATTTCTCTTTCAAAATTCAGCCCTCTTCCTTTCCCATACTTCTCCTCCCCATGTTCTTGCTAGCTCAACAGCATCTGACTGATAGTGTTTTGAACCACTGAGCATCCTATAGAATCACAGAATGGTTTACGCTGGAAGGCACCTGAAACATCATCTACTTCCAACCCCCCTGCCATGGGCAGGGACACCTTCCACTAGACCAGGTTGCTCAAAGCCCCATCCAGCCTGGCCCTGAACACTTCCAGGGATGGGGCATCCACAGCTTCTCTGGGCAACCTGGTCCAGCATCTCACCACCCTCACAATAAAGAATTTCTTCCTGATATGTAATCTAAATCTACCCTCTTTTAGTTTAAAACAATTACCCTTTGTCCTATCACTAGAAATTACTGGACTCTGAAGTGGAAAAAACCACCACCAAGCATCCATCCCATGTTCACAATAGCACAAGATGAAGAACAGCACCATAGGAATGACTGGCAATAGAGTTGTGCTCCCCGCAGGTGGTATTTGATGGAACAGAAGAGCTTGCATGGTATGGAAACAGTGTATCATTGGGGATGTACTGCTTCAAAATAGCATTTTATATGAGCCATAGAGTTACCAAGAAACAAGAGCTATCAAAATATCGCTATAAGCACTAGTAACCATTCTTTTTGAAGCATCTCATCACCTGCTTTCTGTAGCCCATAAAATGCCAGATGACTGTCTCAGCTCAACTTGAGCAGTCTGGCAACTCTGACATACCCAGCGTCTTCATTTCACAGCCAATACTATGATCAGAGGCCAGATTGCGCAATTCAGAGATATTACTAATGAACTGCAACAGCACCATTTCTTTTTTTTTTTTTTTTAATACATACTTATTCTTCTCTGGCTATGAAGAACCAAATTTGCTACAAATTTCTACTTAATTCCTTCCCTTTCCAACAGCTGCCCCCAAAATTGCCAATGTTTGGCAAGTCAATGATAGGCATTACACACTCAGCATCACGAAGCCCAAATGGTTCGGTCTGAGAAAGATCAAGACTTTTTTTTTTTTTTAAAGTACTCATCAAAATGCACTCATTTTACCTATAAAATCTCTGGTACTCATTCCTAATGACAACAACAACAACAACAACAAAAATCTTTCTGATGCATTTCTTATTCTTTGCTCACAGACTGTCCAAAAGCTCTCACAATTTTGACTCTTCTTCCTCAATGTCATCTGGAGCCGCTCAAACTGACATTTAACACACTAAAATTCTTAAGCACTAATCAGCAGCCTTGTTTTCAGTTATTGTTACTTCCGCGTACTGCCTGCACCGACCCTAATCCCTAATTCACATGTTTGCAAATCCGTATCAACTACGGGATAAAAAAAAACAAAAACACAACCAAAAAAACCCGTCAAACCAGAAAACCCACTAAAACCCAAGCAAAACACCAATCAAAAAAAATTTTTAAACCCCAAAAAATAAAAACCACACCACACAAAAACAAACAAACAAACAAAAAACCCACTATAATCAGGTGTTCTACATTCCTACTCCTTAAATAGTATTTTCTTGTGGTAGGACAGAAAAATATATACTACAGAATGATGCAAAACTCCAAAATTGGTCATAAAAATACAGCTCTAGTTATTTCTGTTGTGAAATCAAAGCTGCTCAGTTCCCCCCTGTCCCCCCACTTTACCTTCAACTAGCAAGGATTTAAGGAAATACTCATTGCAGGAATAGCTCTATTTGAACTCTGTCAGTTCCCTTCTATTTTTATCAATACCAATTTGTATGTTGTTACATGTAGATACAATCATAGCAATATTATCTAATTGTTTTTACTCTACTGTGTTTTCACAAAAGACTTAATTCCTCAGTGCAGTTAGGCAGTAATTCGGCTTTGAACCACCTCCCAGACCCACCCAAACCTGTTTCCTGGCTTTCCCAGAGCATCTCTTGTTACTTCTTACCTCTTTACACACACTTAGTGTACTGTTACCTTTTACAAATCTGATTTGTGCGAACCACTCTTGATTATGATCTCTGTTTAGGAATGTCCACATTTTGCCAGCATGTATTCTAACAGCTAGTTAAAACTGAGTAAAAGCTGTCTCCCATGCAACTTCAGGTAGTTGAGAACACCCCTGAAATAATCTAATTTAAAAGCAAAAAATATTGCACATTTATCACCTATTGTATCCAGATTCCATTAATGGTACAGCCTCATAGTCACAGCAAAATCAATCTCTTTTCACTACTTTTCTCTGCATTAGAAGCAGGTTTTTGCACAAACACTTATAAAGAACAAATATATTTCTTCCCCAAATCCACTGTAAATTCTAAGAAATCTGTATTAACTAACATCTGAGCAGGCAATGCATACTGCCAGCTTCATCTTAAATTTGAGTCCACCAAAATTCTATTGCCCATAACTGAAAGGCATACTTGTGATAGCACCTAAAATACTGTTCAGACCTATTATATGTGAGGTCCCCCTCTGAACACTACCCATTCCAACCGCTTTCACTTAATTATCAATAGGAAAACAAACAAGCATTTGCCTTACTGGTTTAACTAGTCCAAGTTGAGCAAACACCAACACAACACATTACAGTATATTTTTCAAGGACAGTATTCATTAAATCTCCACATTTCTTTCCTACAAGGTTACAACACATGTCCTTATTCAGTTTTAGCATCTCTACTTTCCACCTGCTCACAAGAATCAACTTAGAAGCATGACCCACCATTTAATATGTATGGTGGTTCATTTGGGTAACCGGCACAGGCGCATACGAAGCTGTATCCTTCAACAGGGTTTCTTCAATGTTTTGTCAAATCTTCTCCCGTTAGCTACAAAACTCATTTACAAGGCAACACCTCCACTTGAGGGTCAACTTCTTCCATTCTATTCTTTCACACCATTTCACACCCAAAGTAAATGCTGTCCCACAAGTTGAGACTATCCTCAGCAAATCCCTTCTGTACATGGTCGGTTACTATTCCGAGGAAAATGAAGTTAGAAATGCAAGTTCTTCATTATGTCTGCAAGCACCTCCAACTTCTTAAACTCGTAATTCATCAGCTGTCACATTTCTCACATTAAAAAAAACGAAACACATCCCAACATATAAAGATGTGCTTCTTTTAATTTCTGCTGCTTAACATCATACATAAATATTTGTCTTAGATGATTCATATTCCTAAGCACCTTAGGAATTTCAGGTTTGTTTCTTGTTTTAAATAAAGTCATGGCTCAAACATAAAATGTGACACTTGCACTTCATTCACTTGTCACGGCTTAGAAAGCATATAGAAAATGGTTAATTTGTTATCATTTAAGTATTTAAGTGAGTCAATTTTCAAAGCTCACCACTTCTTCACAATCTGTTTTCTGGACAATACAACTCCCTTCTACTAAACAGCCTCCACCATCACTTCACGGATGTCTTGCCTCTTACTCAGTCCCCTCCAGTTTATTTTGTCTTTTAACATTAGGCTTTAAAATTAGTCTATCTGAAATGAAATTTCTGAGCATCCCTGCCCCCCTGAAAAAAAAAACAAAACCAAAACCAAATGAACTGTGCAGCTATTACAGTTCACCTCTTCCATTTCAAGACTATTTTCAAAACACTGTTAACCATTTAGTGGCTGTAAATTCACCATTCTATGGCAGCTGCTAATGCCATACTCAGGCAGCAAATGCACAAGCTAAAGGGAAAAAAAAAAGGGGGGGAGAGGCAAAGTAATCAACCTCAAGTAACTAAGCCTAAACTAAGCAAAAATGTCTTCTTAAAACTTACCACTAGACTACCTGGAAAATAAATCAATAAACCGTTCACTACACAACTATTAAAGTCACTTTCAGAATCTTACATTAGATTCACCTCCCTTGGAAGTAAAATAAAAATACAAATTAGCTTTTACAAAAATTCTGCACACTTCTTATTTTTTCAGATTAGATTCAAGCACTCAAAAAGATGTTTTAAAACTTTATTCAGCAGAATGTCAATATTGTGAACAGTAAGTCTGCCAATGGAAAATGTAGGTAAGGCATTCAAAATCTGCATAGTTTTCAGCAACGCGAACAAGCTCTCATTCTGTGCTTTAAGGGAATTACCTGTTTTCCGTAAGTATTTTGAATCTTAACTAAATCTTATGAGCTTCTAACTATGCCGTTTTCTGGAGAACACCACATATTGGTATTTCTGGTGCAGTACTTAACCTTCCATTTGTTTCAAAATTATTTACTGTTTCAAAAGGAAAGCATACTGCAGTGTCTTCTAAGTGCATTCATGGGTTTTGCTCCAACTTTCAAGTGCCCCAGAAAGCCCAGCAAACTCTGTAACAATAATGAACAATAATTCTTACCTTTCTGTTTAATTCCAAAGGCACTTGGGGAACAGATCAAGTCTGAAAGAAACAATGCAGACCCAATACCTTTTTAAACATCTGCCCCTTACACTTCAACATCAAGCCAGGAACTGGCTTACTTGTACCTCTCTCTTTTCTCACCCAAATTCAATTTTTCC
Organism: Ibycter americanus; assembly: GCA_035590275.1. Lineage (NCBI taxonomy): Eukaryota > Metazoa > Chordata > Aves > Falconiformes > Falconidae > Ibycter > Ibycter americanus. The sequence continues at coordinate 11,351,303 of JAVJGI010000040.1, forward strand.
CTGTCAACTTGGAGGGAAAGCTTTGCTACTTCACTCAGCTGTAGCACTCCGTTAGCCACAGCCCATACCATTCTTACCTGCATTTATCCTGTGGTATTTTTTTGCTTTATTGCCTTAAACCCAGATGTATTGCAAACACCACAGTGAAACAGCTGGTACTGAAAACGAACTCCCAGATGACTTTGCAGTCAAATCACACAGTGGTTACGCACTAGTGGCTGGGTTTTGGTGCTTTCACTATTACATAAGAAATCATTGAGGATTAGTCTAGCCTGCAATCCAAATCATCTAGGTGGGTGTTTTTACATAACTTTCATTTTTTAATGCTGTCTTAAAATTGAATCTTTGGAAAATAACTGAAACATACTTATTTATATTCAATTTACTAAAGTTCTTAATTTTGGATAGTCTGCTTTTATTTATATGAAGTATACATAAGCTTCTTAGTAGAATACATATTTTAGCCAAGCCAAGCCAACATACAGATTCTTGAACAAGAAGAAATAATTAGGAAGTAAATTTCTTTTGTGGACTTGAATACAATTTCAAAATCACTTCTGTGTTTTGATTCTATATATAATAATAAAATTACTGTCCTAAACTTAAAAAGACAAATTTATCTTACTAACAACAATTTGTAATGTTTAAAACAAAGTTATCAAATGCTTTTAGAACTTCATTACAAAACACATTTACCTTTTTAGTTTGAGTTTTTAGTAAGAGCAGTACTTCTTCCAACTACAAAAGCTCTAAGAAACTAGCATTTTTGTTACAAATCCAAAGCCTAGAGCAAACTAGGAGAGGGGATTAAGTCACTCCCATTAAATGAGAACTTACCCACTCAGCAGTGTTATTTGCGTGCTGGCTATATAGCAGTGCTATCGCCAGACAAGCTGTGCTAAGCCATTGTATAATTAATACAATCAACTATTACATCCACTAACATCCAAAGCAGTAGATCAAGGACAAGTACTAAGGGTGTCCTAGTTTTTCATATCTGGGAACATGAAAAAAGGCAAGGTCATAATTCCAGGACACACAACACAGGTTTTTCAGGGGTTTTGGAGTGTTGTTTTAGTTTTTTTTAAAGTGTAACAAGGCTACCAGGAATTCGTGTCAAAAGACGTAACCTAACAAAAGCATAATAAAAAAAAAATTAGTGGCTGGCTTTATATAGTCTAATGAAAGCAAAATTAAAATCTATAGACCAAACTTACGGGGTCTCACACTGTAACGTATGACACTTAGTAAGAGATTACAAAAATATCTCTATTTCTTGATTCAGAGAATCCTTAAGCCTTTACTTGTTAGTAAAAATAAACAGAAGTCATTATCCAATCTTAAGTTTGCAAGCTGTAGGTATGCCCACGCAATTTCCAAGTGAAAAGCCTGTTACATTAACTGAGCAGGACACATTCAACTCCACGGTTCTATCACTTCATGCCAGTGGGGTTTGCTCCCCTCCCCTTTGGGGATCTACCACTTAAATATGCACTTGTTCCTTCTAGATCTCAATTCTAAGGCTGACTACGTTTAAAAATTGAGCATTTAGTTCACTAAAACATCCAACCTCTGGACTTCCAAGAGCTCTGCTATGCTCCCCCTCTCCCACATCTGGGCAATTCAAAAGGCATGCTCTTTCCTCCCAGACATGGAGAAGTGCTTGCGTTGACACATGGCAGACCCATGCTTAAGACGCTTCCCTTTAACAGACAGTGCTTTAAAGACAGTACAGACATTATTCTAAATTAAGTATCATTCAAATTGGTCTACATACATTGCACTTGATCAATAACAACCTTTTAGTTACTCGACTTGATTTTAACAGTTACAACTAGCCAATTACAGGACTGCCTATCGCCTCTGGAGAATACCCAACCACACCAACAAATCACTAACTTCATTCGGTATTTTAATTTTAACACTTAATTTAAACAAAGCTGATTACATTTTCATGAAGTACAGTTCAGGTTCAGGGCAACCAAGAAGTTCAACTAACAGCTAAAGCCTGACTGAAATGATGTTAGGGTGCTGTGAAGATAAAGACTTAATCAGCAGTTCTGTTACTGAAATAACATCCAAAATGGTTTATGTTGAACTACACATATACCAAGTTTTTATTTATCATTATGCTCCTGAGTTGTTTACAACATCCCTCCTCTGAGAACGAACATCCTTGTCTCTCTGTTTTATTGCAAGTAAAAGAAAATAATTTTATCACACACATACCAGCAATATTGCAAATTGGAGCAGGGAACACCCTAAAAAAAACCCCTCCAAACCAGGTAACTTATATACAGCCACGGCCCATAGAAGCAATTGCTGTACCTCTTAAGCACTTTCATTCTGGAAGATCTGGGAACAACTCTCTCACTTTAAAAGCATTTAATCAGAATGTTTGGTACCATTCATTCTAAGTAGACATTTACCTACCTGCACTATTTTGAGCTATGTGGCATATCTAATTAGCTAAACCCCTTCTTACAAAAACTTCAGAACAGGAGATGTGAAATAAAATAACACTGAGTTTACCCTTGCCAATTCTAAACCAGACACAGATATTATTACAAGTTGAACGCAAATATTTAAGAAAAACACCCACAGCCAACGAATAAATAAAACAGACCCCTTTATAATTATGCTAACTAATGACACTTAAGCTACTTTAAATTCAGGACATAAGTGCTTCTTAACTAAGGTGAAAGTCTTCTACTGAGTACATACACATTTCAGCAGGGGCATAATCAAGTTTTTCTAGGATGCTATTATTAGGAGGAACATCAAAGTCCAACTGGTATCAGCACCAAGTACTTCCTAAAAAAGGCAGCCTCGCGAGAATTAAGCCACAAGCCTTGCAGGAGCTAATCTAGACTATGCCTCAACAATTCTCATTTACATGACCAGTAGCTTTCCTGATTTCCACAGAAGCAAAGTGATGGTATTTCCCCTTGTGTAATTATGTTCATTCACGCTCAAGGTTAATCCAAAAATATTTCTCTGCAATTGAAACAGCAGCTTTGGTATAAAGCTTATTTTATGAGGACCACAGTACGATTAAGGATAATAATGGATTTTTTTTAAGTTCTTTGTGAATAAGTATTTAAAAGTACAAATAGCTAGTTATTTGCATCTTCCTGAAAGTTTAAGTCATATTGTCCTACATCCAGGATAAAAGTACAACCAATGTAGTAATTTTATGCATGCATTCCAAATTCGTTTACATTATAATTCTGAAATTCCATATCCTGTCCACTTAAATTCCTGTGAAAAGGACTACTCCCCTCCCCAAGACATTTTAAATGCAAATCACTACTAGTTTACAAGTGTATTTTCCTCATTTGCTTTGTATTGTACAGCTAAAGACACAGCATTTTTCAAAGATAGCAGCATACTTACCTAAAAAAAAAAAAAAAAAAAATACAGCAAACCGCTTTGAATTTAAGTATGTGCAGTTAACCAAGCATTGTCATTTTATCAACAAATACAGGTGGTGTAGATAAAAAAAGTGGATTCAGATGAGAACTTGTAAAAGATTTCTTGGCTTCTCTTCATACGAAAAATAGTCTACAGATTATTAAAACTCAATTCATTGGTATTTTAATTCACCATTAAGCTTCACAATTAATTCTGCAGGACTAAACTGAATACAGGTTACACTGCCTAGGAATTGTAGTAACTTGAGTAGTCTAGAAGATTATAGGTGCCTTTGCTTCTCTATTATAACTTCCTGTATTTTAAGGGCATTTTGAATAAAATTTAGCATAAATTATATTTATTGCTATTGGTACAAATTACATGACTATAAACTATTATAATAACTATAGAAATATGAAATTATTATAATATATGTTTATCATTAATTATTGTTGGAAATACCAAGTTCCTGAAATAATAACCAATTAATTTAACTGTTGCAGAGAAAGTATTATCTGGCTATGGTGAATAATACACACAGCATAAGCCCTGATGTTATTATTGGGTTGTCTTACTATATTAACTTGAAAAATAAAAATAATCTGTTTTCACATCCGCGATGTATAAAGCATTGCAAGTGGGATTTGTGTGCAACATTCAACAAATCAAATCATAAACTGGCTTACAACTGGCTCTAGCTACCAGAAAATGGCCAGCATGTCCTCATGACAATTCCTCTCCAAGCCTCTTGTGCCTACTGCTGCTTTCCTCTGCAGTATTCCATTTGCATGAAACATACTCTCAGCCATTCGTGGCCACTGGTTTCATGTGATTCACCAGAAGAGAAAACATTTCCCTAATGCAAGTTTGGCATTCAAACTCCAAGGAATTACCTCAATGGGAGAAAAATAAAATAAAATGTATAAATCTTGCAAGTTGAAAGTGCATCTTTCATTGGATGAACTACTCCCTCCCACCTTCTTCCATGTGTAGTAATTCCTCAAAGATGATCACATATTTACATATACTTGAATATGTAAGTTCCAGTACTCACAAAAAGCTCAATTCAGTCTCAGCAATCAAATTACCTCCTGCATTACCATGAGTACGCACAGTAAGATTTTACAGTATGTCCTTCTGGAAACTGAGGCCAATCACAAAAATTTTAGAACTGAAATTGAGTACTAGTATCAGAGCTGAAATATCAGGCTTACTTCCAAGAACCATTTGAATGTCATTATTAATGGCATTGCCATATGCATATACCTACAGGCACGAGGGTTTCACTTCACCTTATGTCCAAATACAAAGAGAAAATTATGATAGTGTTGGTCCAAAATAAGTTTGACAACACCACCTGTCTTTGTATGTAAGATTTTCTTTTTTTTCTTTACAATAAACTAATAAGCTTATTTTAGAATGAAGTAACACCTTACAGCCCTTTGTTTCTATATTCACTAACAGCATCGTCTTGTTCATCAACTCCACTAACAGATGCAACAGCTTGCATACCCTTAAATGACACATTAAACAAGTCCTTCCATGTTACAGCTGTTACACAAAAGGTATGAGAAGCCACACTATCCCTTTCATACTTGAGTCCCAACCCAAATTCAAAAAATTCATACTTGAGTCCCAAAAGTTTCCCAAGGTCAGTTACCTCAAACTGGAGTTAACAACTATGAGAGACAGGGTTTGAAGAGACTAGGAATAAACCACCTTACTTTTAAAGATTAAACAACTTAATTTCAAGACTGTCTCAGTCCTGAGTCTTGCTGCCCATTATCAAACAATCTAAGGTCACAAACACTTTCACTTATCTTCATGACAACTGGCTTATAAATACTAAACTACTAAACTTTTCTTACATGGCTCTGATGTTTAAGACAGCATCTAATGCCTAAACTATACTGGCTCTGATGTAGTAGTGGCCTCAGTTTAATTTACAAGTTAACTATATTTTCATCACCATATCTTCAGGGATACACTCAATGCAGATAAAAACAAAACCATGCACACAGGGAGAAAAGTATAAAAAAAGGCAGATTAAATGCTCAGAAACAGTAGCAAAGGAAGAGAAAATGACACTGAAAACATTATACAACTGTGTAAAGTTGCTACAAGCTCAACATTTTCAACACAGTCTAGTTCCACCCTCTCCAGTAAAGTAGAAAAACTAGAGAAAGTTCAACAAAGAGCAACAGGGTTAAATAAAATTAACCCTTCTGCACAAAAAGTGGCTAACCGGAGTAGGACTCTTCAGCATGGAAAAGCTGAGGAACAAGAGAAAGGTTTATAAAATCATGAGTGGCTTGGACAGGGCAAATTAATTGTTTGCAAACTCTTCCAACACAAGAGATGGAGCTGTCAAACAAAACTAGAAGGTAGCACATTTGAAACACCACAAGGTGGTCCCTCACACTATGATGTTGTCTACCACTGGATTTCCAAGATACAAAAGTGCAAATAAGCCCAAGGGGACAATGAACAAGTTAGTAGAAAAGCAAAAGCCTGCAGGTCACTGAGAAGAAAGAAATATCATTTGGCTTTGGAAGACCCAGTCGCATGCTGGGGAAACACAATGGAGAAGCTCCACAGAGGTTTATCCAACCCTTGTGGGGCATTTCCCAGTGTCGTGGTTTAATCCCAGCTGGCAACCAAGCCCCACACAGCTGCTTGCTCACTCCCCCTCCAGTGGGATGGGGGAGACAATCAGAAGAATAAAAGTGAGAAAACTCGTGTGTTGAGATAAAGACAGTTTAATAGGTAAAGCAAAAGCCGTGCATGCAAGCAAAGCAAAACAAGGAATTCATTCACCACTTCCCATGGGCAGGCAGGTGTTCAGCCATCCCCAGGAAAGCAGGGCTCCAGCATGCATAATGGTTACTTGGGAAGACAAGCGCCGTAACTCTGAATGTCCCCCTCTTCCTCCTCCTTCCCCCAGCTTATATACCAAGTATGACATCACATGGTATGGAATATCCCTTTGGCTAGTTGGGGTCACCTGTCCTGGCTGTGTTCCCTCCCAGTTTCCCGTGCCCCTCCAGCCCTCTCACTGGCAGGGCCTAGGAAGCTGAAAGTCCTTGACTTCACATAAACACTCCTTAGCAACAACTAAAAACACATCAGTGTGTTACCAACATTATTCTCACACTAACTCCAAAACACACGACTGTACCAGCTACTAAGAAGAAAATTAACTCTATCCCAGCTGAAACCAGGACACCTGAGCATCAGGTCTGTCCACCAGCAGAGGCAGGAGAGTAGGACAGGTGCACGTTTGGTTTGACCCATAGGAACAACAGTTCTTCATGCTCCTGTAGCTTAAGACATTTCAAAAAAATTTACAGATGGGAATTTCAGCTGCTAATAACAAGTTCCATAGTTAAGAGCACCTGTTGGGATACCAGCCAAACACTGTAACATGAAATAAGTAGTCCTCTGTGACAACTTGTGCTCCCAATTTATCATCTAAAATGAAAGATGACCAAAAGATTGCTTTAGTCATTTTACTATTACCTGGGAAACATGTTTGTGCTGCAGTATTCAAGTCAGAGGAACAACTGCTCCTCTCAATTGAGTGTTTATTAATTAAAATGAAAGCAATGTGTGGTCTTTTATGCATATGAACTTATTAGTCAAATAAGCAACTGCGGGTAAAGGATACTTTTGAAAGGGACAACATTGAATTCTTGGCAATCTATAACAGAATTTACACGAGGGGAAAGGCAGAATTCAGCCTCAGCCAACACTCCCACCAAAGCTCTCTATATTCCAGTAAAACCTTTTCTCAGATCTCTTGCTTGGTATCGACATACACATCTGCAGAAGTCAGTAGCTCTGTCACCAAGGGACTTCTGCCCTTGTAGCACTGACTGCAACATGCAGTGGTAGTGTGGGAAAGAGGCTGTATTAGGAGAGAAGAAAACTACCCCCCAGATACTCCCCCTCCCCTTTTCTTTCTAGACACAACTCCAAATATAGCAAATTCTGACTTTGTAGGGAGTGTTTTCAATCACGCCTGACAATTGTGATTTTACAGATGGTCTATTAACAGAGTCACAAAAATGGCTACCACTCCTTACGAGTATCATCAGAGGAGAGAAAAATGCACCAAAGTTTAGGACACCAGGAACCGCATAAGGAAGTGAGAATATACTGCAGGCTGAGGTACCCTGTTCAGGCTACAGATTTCTTCGGTATCTAAGCACACTTTAGAAACACTGCTTCACTTTCTCTGAGTAAAGAGGTGCAGTAACAAACCAAGTGAGAGTCTGTTCTCTTCTGAAGGATATCCAGGCATGTTTATCCATACAAGTCACTTCCCCTGAGAAGTCACAGACTGACTTCCAGTCACAACCTTTTCCTTGCCCCAAGGAGAGAAAAGGCAAAGACGTGCCTGAAGTTCCCCATCACCTCATATTGGAACTGTGCTGTTAGATGACACACACAAAGTCTAGCCTGAGTTCTATGAACAGGTTTATGAAACCAGCAGCTCAGGCTGTAAATGCAACCAAGGAAAGCAAAGTTAAATTGTATTCTATCCTAAAACAAGATTTCCTCCCTCCCTTCATACATGTTCCTTCATACCTCTGAATCTGGGATGAAAAAAAATATGCCATTTTTATTCCACAAAAATAATTGGTAATACTTTCATCTTAAACAGAATAAACATTCTTTTCACAAATGGTATTTAGTGATACTCACTTATCCAAAATGCAAATTAAGTCTTTATAAAATACCCACTAAGTCACACCATTCCTTCAGCCTCCCTCTCAAGAAATGAAGCTGTACAACCAGATCTGCTTAGAGTTGACAGGTTAGCATTAAAGTCCAGTAGGAAACAGATGGTTGCAGGTTGTGATGCATCGATGTACAGGTATCAAAAGAATTGCTAAAGGACCAAAGTTTGCATCATCCTCCAGAAGAAACATGTCTGTATTAAGGTACTAAACACAAGGTAGCAAGACACATATTACACACAAATTTGAAAGATACAAATGTATTACCAACAACGTATATAATTCTGACTGGCCAGATAATCTTACTGACAGTGCCAAAAACTTTGACAATTTTTCAAATTCAGTGTTAAGTCTTTTTATATCAGAACTAAATATGAAACTTACACCTGGAGATTTGAGGGACTAGAGGACTTGTTTAGAGATATCACTTCAAGATTAACTTGTTTTAGAAGTTTTTCTAATTTAATGTGATAGTGTCAACATACGACTCAAGATAAGACTAAAAAATATCTCATCTGCCAGAACTTACCATCTCTCCAGACGAGTCTGCAAAAGCAAATGAACTCACTCTCAGTAGGTCTTCGGAAATCCGAATTTTCACCTTAGTCTCCTGTCGCCCCTTCCTGGGCAGTACAAACACACTCAGCAGCCAAAAGAACAGAGGTCTTGGAAGTTCATTTTTTTTAAGCTGGCAGCAGCCCTTAAAGAGCCAGGATCTCAACAAATCCTTACTGCCAGCAGTGACCTTCACTAAGCCCTTCAGTACATGTACATTAAGTACAAGGGCTCCACACCAGGATTTTTAATCAGAATTGATCAATGTTGCTTACAGCTTCCAACACTACTTCTCTTCTGGAGTTATCCTGATATGCTCCTGCTCCAGAAGCCACCCACAGGGAAGACAAATGGGAACGCTGGCACCTCCACTGAAGTACAACCTTTAAAACCCATAAGCCAGTAACATTTGGACTGAGCATTAGTGATGCTGCAATCAAGCAGTTGAGCCTTCAGAAAATACTCTTCTCAGATAACTCCACTACAGAAATGAAAATTCTGGCAGGTGGGGCAAGGAAGTCAGATCTAGCTATCACAGCAAGGCTACTTGAGCTTCAACTCTTACACTGATGCTAGGCCAATTAGTAGCATTCAACTCCAATATTTATCTAGGTATTAAGAGCTAATAATTCATGCCCATCAGAAGGGGCACAGTGAAAAGATACTGTTATCCACTAGACAATTATACTTCTCCACCCTGTTACAAAATACTTCAACTAATGATGAGTTCTCCAATAACATTTCAAATTTTCCAAAAGGTATGACCAGTGCCTAATTATTGACGACAACTTAGTTTCCAAACTCCTTTCTGAATAAGTAACTTTGCAGCAGCTTTTGGGAGGACTGATTTCTCCAGCATATCTGCACCTGAGAGTCAGTTCACATGCCTGCTCCTGACTGTCTTCTTCCCACAGCATTTCATTTGTTTCTTGGCTTTCAGCAGCTCTACAGAGAAACAACTCTTCATTTCCAACAAACACAGAAGTGGGAAGTGTATGGTTTTCTTCCCATCCACACCTCAACCACATTTTCTCTAGGGGTCAATGTGTGGAGGAAGAAACCAACTTCCAATCAATCAGTCCCATGATATGGAGAGGAACCTTGAATGTCCATCCCTCTCTAGAGCGTTAGTGACCAGCTTGTGCTTTTTAGACACGCACAGCTCTTCAAAAGCTGAAGCACAGGTCCCAGTCAAAACTGGGACCTACGTTAGAGTGGTGCTGACAGGTAATCTATGTGCCTTGCCACAAAAGAAAGCACAACTGCAATGGCCACTGTGCACCAAGCCCCTCATTCCATCCCTGTAACTTGAGCAGCCATCTCTTCCCTTCCTTCAGCTCTCTAAGTCCTTGCAGTACAAGGACTGCTTTGATACCAAGAAAGGTTGACTGCCCTTGCTCTGAGCACGATCCGCTTCTTTAGAGTGATCATTCAATTCACATGGTAAATTAACACTGTCACTACAAGGTCTTTGTTACTTCATTAGAGCATCTGCTGAGTTTCAAGACTTACCTGATGGACCTCTTTGGCTAAGACTTCGCATCTGTCTTTGGGACATTAATTTGTCACACAGCACAACAGAAGAGAGTCAATACTGCAAAACCTTGGTGCAGAGGCCTCAATGGCCAAACTACATGCTTTGCAAGAAATTTTACAGGAAGTTTTACTTTCAACTGGCTGTTGTCTGGTTCTGTGCACTTAAAATCTATTTGTAACTAGAGCACGTCTTCCAATTCAATTTCATCTGAAAGGAATCCTATTTGTGCACCTGAGATGCTCCACAATGGAGAGCAAAGAACTGTGAAATGGGACAATCAAGAGATGTGCTTCAAAAGCACACTTTGATCTGAACTAAATTGCTAATGGAAATAGCCATTAAAATGCTCTAGATACCCAAACCGACTATATGTAGTTCCAGGCCTACAAAATGCAAAGCAGAGTAATCTTCCCTCCCCGCCCTTTCTGTCCACTGAAGAAACTGTCTTGCCATTAGATCATATCACTGATATCCAGACAACCTGCACATACTTCAAGGTTTGGGCAGGTACAGGTTCATCTGATCTACGGAACAACATAGTTTTGAGCTTTAATTGTGTTATCATCCAGCTAATGTAAATTACGGTACCAAAAAAGTAGGTTTTCAGTGGCATAAACTATGGCACCAGAAGTAGCTTTTCAGTGGATGACAAAGCCAAGAGCTGGAACCAGGAAAGTCACGCTGCAACAGTGAGCCCCACCGATTTGCAACAGTGTGAACCGCTCAAGTCTATCTTGTAGTCCTCCAGTGGAGTAAGATGCCACTGACCTGAATAGCAAACAAAGTGAAACAGTTTCGAAAGCTTACCTTTCCACCACAGAAATGCAAATCTGAAAAAGTAAACAAATCTTGTACATTAAAATACATTGCTTTGTCTTCTCCTTACTATTCTGCATAGACAGTTTGTACATGTACTACTGCAGTTATTTTTGGCAAAGGTCACATCAAGATGGTAATCTGATTCAGCTAGGGACTTCCTCAAATTGCAGGCACCTGGAAGTTGTTTGTATCTTCCAAAATGGGCATCTAGAATGTTCTTAACTTTAGAAACAGGCTACACAAATCTGAATTTTCATGCCACAAATAGAAAGGAAGCCACAATTTCTCTTATGAGAAAGCCACAATTGAAATAGTTCCCAAGGGAAAACTGTAATCATGAAGGTTATTTTTCCCTCATTTTAATTTTCAATTTCAGCCAGCAACAGCAGAACAAAATGGACATGTTAGACAAGGCCATTAAAAAGCCAGTCTCTTCTTTACGAAAACCTACCAGGTCAAGTTACATGCAGTTTTTCCTCATACTGAGACAAGTCTTTATTTCCCTTTTAATAGCCTTCATTCAGTTTACTACTTCTTTTTGTCCCGCACAGAGCTCTAGGCAATTCAGCAGCATGGTAAACCAGTGAATACCTTGTAACTAAAATAACCATTAAGTTTTTCTAACTGCATGTAAGCTATTGCAATTTCAACGCAAGCCTTGCTTCTACTGACGAAAGGTCAGAAATGGAATAAGCAAGAGTGGTTTCAGAGCAGCACAGTCACAGGATGACTTTGTAAAGGAAGGCATCAAAGTTATCTATCCCTGTTAATTATCATTTGGGGACAGACATTGATTATCTGTGCAAACACAGAAAAGGACAGTGAAGCTTTTGAAAAGCAGCAGTGAGGCAAATAAGCAATTATTGATTCGTGTGTTTGCCAAACATTTTCACCCACTCATAACAAGGAGAGTTTAAGAGGATTTTCACTACATAGTTAGTAATAACAGAGACACCCTCTCCAGCTCATAAAAGGGAAGTCAGAACATAAGCCAGATGCAGAACTCCAACAAACACTGATTCACAGCTCCAGTCACACTCAAAATCACGTATGAAATGAGCAATTCAGCCATCCAATAAGCCAAGCAGGGGAAAGAGAGGGCAATTATGTCTCTGTTCAACAGAGCACCATTTAAAGTATCCTTCTGATTCAGCACCAACCCTTGTGATCAGTATTCTTGGCCTACCATCAATGAATTTAATTATACAATTATTGAAAAAATGCAGTGCTCTCCCTTCCCTGCTTGCCCACAACGAGTCCAATACAAGTCACAGAAATTAGTCAGAAAGAACATGCAGAGTAGCTACTTCCAATTTTACTTTTGAAGTTCAAGTCACAGAAATGCCTGGATATTAGCTCAAGAATTACTGAAAATTAGGTGTTTCCCTTAATTGAGTAAATGGAGCCTAATCTTCTATATTAACTGGTACTACATGAGGGGCCATGAAAGGTGCCACTGAGTTCCTTAACACCCATCAGTTACTTGAGATTCATCTGGGCTGTTTCACTGACAGTTGTATATTTGGATCCACATCATCTAGCAGAGTTTTGCCTGATTGCTGGATCTTCCTCCCCTGTTGAGCTCCTAAAAGCAAGTTGAGCTTAAGCTCCCTTCCTAGTTCTGCCTTCATTAACTCCCCAAGCATCTAGTATGCTTTAATAGCTCTGCTAACAGTTAGACTTGCTATCCTACACCCAATGCCTGCTTAACTTTTTTTTTTGCTACTTGAAACAGCTGCACCAACCAATTAATACAGATACTATAGCAATAAGCACAAAATTCCTACCGTTCAAGCTGATATGAGTATATTTTAAAGACAATGTTCTTAAACAGGAAGGAATTCAATACAAAGGAAAGAACAGGGCCTTAGCCACATTAAAACAATATTGTTCTACCACGGACTGACGCATTAGTCACTGGTTTTGGAACAAGATGCCCGCTTCCCTTTGTGCCAGCTTTGGGCTTTTTCCTCCTACATTTGGGAGCTGGTGGAGGTAAGACAGAACACAAGGCAGCAGCAAGTAAGGAAGTTATGGCTTTCCCCTTTCAACCTATGCCATCTTCAACAGACAAAATATTAATTTGCTTTTGTTGTTACAAAGCAAAAACGTGAAGCAAGATTCAATACAATACTTTAACGTAGTAAGGATGTGCCTCATTTTCAAAGCTGACCATTTGAAAAGGCTTTTGAAAGAGACAATGTTCTTTCCAATGCCCACATGGCACTATCAGTCCCAAGTGGCAATTAATTTTGGATCCTGACTGATGCCCTAATGTTCCAAGTATATCAGCTACGCATTAAGCAAAGGACTTGCTTCATTAAAGGGCAGGAATTTAATTGAGGCTATATTCAGATATGTCTCCGAAAGCTTAAGGGAAAGGCAGAGATATAGTAACTAAAAATGTTTTACAGAACACACGTACGACCTCTTTCTCCTCAGGAATTCAAGTTGTGTAGCCTACATCCAACTCTCTCTCTTCAACGTGCAGGAGCCAGTCAGACCACAGGTTCCCAGCACTAAGCACAGCAAGTCTGGCACACAGCTGCTGCTTCAGGAACAACTTTCACACCAGCTCTAAGAAGCAGCGGAACAGGTGAACAACCACAGATATCCAAAGAGCCAGAAAAAGTGCAGTATTATCAGACAGCAAGCCTCAGCAAAACTTGACTAACCATTTCCAGCCTTGGAAACAACAACTTAAAAGTCAGACCAGAACACATTCACAGGGAGAACCACTTGGCGGCACAACAGGTGCAACAGTATTTATTGTCATGTTTTGTATCTAAGCTAGGCTTTTGAGGACTTCTGTGATCCTGTTTAGAACTATGCATTACATCTTGCTATAAATTACTACCTTTACACATTTGTTCCTTCTTATCAGTACGGCTCTTCTGTTACAGCATTTTTAAGTTGTTTCTTCAACTGTACATAAACACATGCATCTTCTACCTGTCCTTCCATTCCACTAACCATTTTCTTCTACTCCTACCTTTATAGGATGCCATCATGAAGCCCCCCTTTGGGAAGGCTGATTTTAAATGAAAATACAAAATTACCTTATTAATACATATCTATCTTTATAGAACTTATGCTTTTAATTAAGAACCATTTTAAAGTTATTAGCCAATTAGTAATTTCATATATTTGGCTAACTGACAATTTCCTCCACCAGCTTGAAATGTCACAGTACTGATTTTCATTTTATCTTTAAGAAATAGACTAAAATACTTCCAATGGACTCAGAACTCTGACCAAATTAGCCACAAAAGCAGGACACCCAATAGTAACACCATGCTTAAAACAAAGGCAGGGAGCAAAACATACGGGTTGTGTTTGCTTGTTTCTTATGACAATATATTCCTCTAATTTTAGACACCTGAATGCTGTTAACACTAGATAAACTGCACAGATAGCAACTACTGAAGTAGATGTTATTTGAAAAAATAGCTCAACTACACTCACTTTCTGTGGTAAACTGAGACCAGTTACAACCATTTTAAATATCACAGGGAATGACAATTCTATTGTGACAAGAAATGACAATTATCATTAGAATGATAATTCTAATTCTACTGCAAGATTAGATCCAAGACTGCTGTCAAAGCAACATCCCAGAATAGGTTAACTTTGAAATCACTGTTAGCCCAGGGAGCAACCTCCAGTTAGCTCTTTTTTTCTTAACTCTGCTTTAGTTTTTCAGCTATATGAACTGCCCTTTTTGGAAACCTATCTTTACATTAATAATGTCAGATTTTCCTTCAATATACTTTACTAGAAGGCAACAATCGAAATGAGAGTGACTTAGCTGCCTCTTTGTAGGTTCAATACAAGGCAATTTATGCTTCACATCTCTCACTATTTCACCAAGAACAACTTTTGACCACAAAGAAGAAAAAGTTCCTGGTAAGAAGTCAGCCTAACATTAGTCACAGTTCCTTTTTATTCGAGAGCATACATTTGCCGATGCAGGAGGTTTTGATCAGCCTCCTTAAGCAGAGGAGACTGTCAGCAAAGTAACTACCAACATACCCAAATAGCTTTATTTTCCTACAGCTATGACACTTCTCTCATTAGAAGATGTGATTAGTAATCTCATCTGAACACAAGCTGATTACCTAGAGATAAGGTTCAACAAATCTCTTGACATCAGTACATTTCCTCTGCAGTACTCCTGCCAGATCAGAGACTACAGCGAGGGGACTAACCACAAACATGTCTATGTGCTGGGGTTCTTGTAGAGCTGACTGTGTCAGTGACCTCCTGGAGCAACTGAGCTGCTCTTTCCACAGAAACCCAAATAATACATTTCTACTGTCAGTGGCAGAAATTTGATGAAGACTGGTATGGAAAAAGGTAATTTTAAGGTAAAAACAGGTTAACTATTTCTTGAGCTGTGTCACCAAGATTGTACTCTGCAGTACAAAATTAAGGAATTCTATGAAAGTTCCTTTCCTGTTTCTTGTTCTTCTCTTCAGGGAATAAAGAAACATTAGACCTATCTAGGGCAGGCAGGGCCTATTAACAGCTTGTCTCCCTGACTTGAGCACATTATCCCTGTAGAGCAAACATCTGAGCACCATGGTACATAAAAAGGCAACCCATCTCCCTGTTCCTTTCAAGGGGCAGTTCTCTTTGTGACCCCACTGCACTTGCAATCCCAAGTCTTCTGCATCAGATACCCATTATCTCCCTTCAACTCTTCTGCCTAAGCTCGTCCTTCTCGTGCTCTGCTTTAAAATGAGAAAACCCTCCTTTTGACCTTAAAATCAGTAGTTGCTTCAGCGAGACAGTACTTTTTCTGTCAAATGGCCTGTGAAAATTTAGGCTGCCTTGTATCTACTAATCCGCCTTTGTCATCAGTAGAAAGAACTGTTAGTTCTGTTTCAGTATTACTATAAGACCTTAACCACAAAAGAGATGACAGCTTTTGCAGTAGGTGTGGCAACTGCCAGTGTTTCTGTAAGCAAAATTACCCTCACCCTGAATTCTGTCAGTTAGCTTCTCCTTCCTCAATTTTCTCTCCCATCCTTCATCATCTAAGGATATGTTCCTGCCTGCCCCTAGGCCAAGTATTGCTGCTTTCTCAAAGACTACATCCCACATCAGTGCCAAACCTGAATATATTTGGGCAGAAACAAGATAACGGCAGCAAAGCTTATTCTCCAAAGCTCTATTTCAACTACCACATGCTCAACAGGTCGCACAAGTCCTGCCTCACTGGTTAGAAATTGCTTGACTGGTCTCCAGGTGAGCAACTGTTTTGATCACTTCTCCTTCCCTTTCCCCACGACATCAACAGCACAACAGAAACACAAATTTTGAATTGGATCCTGGCCTTCTTGGCAAATTCTCTTCAAAAGGAATGGATAGTTGGATGAGAAGTACGCCTCTTCAATAGAATTAATTCATTCTTTAATGTGGATGGTAATACTGCCCTTATGCTGTGTGCCATTCAAAATCTAAGAGAACTAATTTCTGACAAGAAGACTTGGAAACCAATGAATACTGAAATTTTAAATATAACTTTAACATTTCCAGATTTGCCACCTCTGACATATGACTCCACTATGGAGATACACGGTTATTTTGTCTCTGATAATTAGCTACCTTCCCAGTCACCTTTCAATAAGGAATCCATTTTGTTGCATTAAAAGATTTGCTTATTATGGAAACAGTTATGTCATCTGTTCAGACAATTTCTATTGCACATAACAGGAGGAATGTGGATTTTACACAGAAACATAATTCTTTCCTAACCTGAGGAGAAGCACCCTTCATCTCCATTTGGGTCCTTCCTCAGAGGTTACATGACAGCTCAGTTCAGAAAGCTTCTTAATAAAGCACTAATTTTACCACTTGGGTGATTAAGTCAGTCCACATAGCTGGCAAAAAAAAAAAAAATACTGTAGTAACTTAGGTCACTTATCAATACATATTTCCAATTAAGTCCTTCAGTGTCATCTACTCTTCCATGGGGCTTTTGCACGGGAAACCTAGTCTGTTATGCTGTGGAAAGCTTCCCTCACCTGAACACGCTGTGTCTTTTAGGTCTTAATTATACATAGGCTTATGAAAGGATAATTTAGCCTCAATTTGTCTTTGAAGAAGACAACATGTCTATGTAATAAAGCAGCTTACACATCCGCGCTGCCTAATATTATATATTGAATTAATGCATTTCTACTCCCAAAGTGCAGTCTGGTAAAACCAACGTCATCTACTGTCACCCACTACGCATTTAATGAAAACTTTACATAAATGCTAAACAATGTCTTAATTTGGCTAGGATCAGGCTTGACTGAAGCTGCCACAAAAAGCACTCAAAAACTAGGTAATGCAGCATTAAGGCTGCCTCTGGGATCCTTATTTGTCAGTGTAGCATACATGCTGTAACAAACTATGCAGTGCTTTTCCATAGGACCCCCTATTTATCTCTGTAAACATAACAGACCTCCTGTGGAGATGAACACTGATGCCTACTGATTGAGCTTATTGTCTGTTGGACCTCTGCCTTACTTATTGAGGAAAAGGAACAAAAGAAGGAACCACACAAGCAAGGACAACAGTAAAAAGCCACTTTGAAACAGATGGCTATCCTTCCTCTAACGCCCATCTCTCCTGCGGTTAGGCAAGTCTCATTAAACTAGGAGAACCCAAACCAGCCAGTTTTGTACCCCACTTCCAAAGCTTTGTAGCTAGAACAGGAGCCAGAACACAAAGTATTAGCAAAGGAGGCAAGTGAGAGTGAGATTCCTACCCCAAGCACTGAAAACACTCCACAAAGAAACAAATTCAGCCTAGTATACTATGTTGGGCTGCTCAAGATCACAAAAAACACCCCTTCCTCTTACTCTCTGCTGTATCAATACATATAAAAACTGCAGCCTGAGCTCAGCTCCAACAACTTAAGGGCTGCCCATTAAGTGCTCTGCCTTACTATCAAAGTATATCCATCCTTACCGTCCCACACGCAAATGCAGGGCTGTATCACTTCCTTTTCACTGCCTAGAGGCAGCATTATGGAGAGCAGCACTTTCTTGCTCTTTGAACTCACCCTTGTTGCTTCAGTGGACATGAACTGCAAGTCACATCCTGCTCAGATTCTCCATCATGAACTTACCTACTAGCAGAAACACCACAGCTTAAGTAGCTGCCCAGCTAACCAACTGGTCTTTCAAAAAATAGCAGGTTAACACAGTGGCGACAGCAACGTGGACAAGTCCGCTTCAAAAGCATATTGTAGAAAAATGAGACTTTAAGATAGTAGTTCTCACGCTTTGCTATATAGCAATATATTCCATAAACACAAAGTTTAAATTGGCATATTGAATTGGAACTTGATGATCTTTAAGGTCCCTTCCAACCCAAACCATACTATGATTCTATATACCCATGACTGTAGGTAGTCAGGTCATTTTGCTACAAACTGTTCATCGCTTTAACAGATAAATTGCTGCTTGGAACAAATGCTATTTTAGTAATCAAAGACACTGAATTTGTTCAAAACAACCTTGCAAAAACATTCTCAGGGTCCTCTGGAAAACCAAACAAAACCAAATAGCAAACAACAGCACAACTATTTATACATCTGCCAAGCAAACATTCTAGAACAGATAATATAATAAGAAAAGGGAAGGTCTTAAATATAAAAACTAACCCTCCCATCTTGGGGGATGGAGGGGAAGACAATTACTACTTAGAAGTTAATCTAAACAATGCCACCATTTTTACCCATAATTTCCTATTACATTCACTATATTTGTAAATAAATCTATTTTAATAGTAACATTTGTTTTCCTGACAAAGTCAAAGTATTAACTATACACATTTCATCTCTCCAATGCAAAGCTTAGAATTAGCTATAGCATCATGAAAGAACTGCTTTTCGCTGGCAGCCAGCAAATACTAAACCAGAAATTCACTTGCACTGAGCCCACTTAATCAGACTGGAAAAGGCCAGGTTTTGGTTGGCCATATTCTGTGGGTTGCCCCTAGTTTCCCCAAAAGCCTAGTGTTGCTCCAGGGAGAAGAAATAAAATTTGCTTATCTTGATCTTCATGGCACTACCATCATCACCTACGGACAGTAACTAGAACACTCTCACATATGAAGACTTTTTCCAAAATTCTCATCCATTACACAAATTTTAAACACTCCAAGCAGCTTATTTTTTCTTTACCACAAATGAAAGCTGACCACTTCCAAACTGGGGTTTGTGGCAAGGCAGAAAGCAAACCTTTTTTGACAACCAAACATCAATTCTTAAATGTACAGGTTATCACTGCTTTTTACACATGGGTCAGACAAGAGGCCAATTTACTACTTCTTGAAGAAGCTGGGGAAAAAAATTTACTCTTTTTTTAACTCACAGATACTGGTTCTAATAGCAACTGGCTTGAAACTTCTGTTCAGTAGTCAGGAGATACCATTTCCACAGAGAAGCTCTTCAAAGCAAACAAAAACAACCCACAACCCACTTTTCCAGGGAGTTAAACTATGTGCTATAACAATAATCATCAAGAGATGGCCAGATTTCTCAGTGCTGTTTAAGGCACCAGAAAGCCACCTCACAAGGCTTGACACTTCTTCACCTGAAGTTGTCCACTATAGAGTTTAATGCAAAAAAAAAAAAAAAAGAAAAAAAAGAAACCACTGCTCAGTTATGTAAGTCACAGAGGCTCAAATTTAGATTTATATTTAGTTCTTCAGTTCTCAGCCAGAGTTCATCTCAGTAAACTGATCTATTTTTAGCTTTTGACTCTTTTGGACATTTCCTTCCTTCATCTGTGTAAATGCGTCACAGCTTCTCAAATGTTTCCCTTTGGCTGGAAAAGGATGCATCTGATTCCAAGCCTAAAAAAAAGTTTACACACACACACACACTGAGTGGTTATTGTTGGCTGAGTTGTACCCTTGTTCTAAGTTAAGGATAGGCAAATTTGACTCCAGTCCTCGCCTTGTACTACAAAAGATAATAGCTCTTTCTGCACCGACAGGTAGCAACATGTCATGGCTGTCCCTCTGCAAGGATCACCACTAGCCAAACCATATTTTATCACTTACTTATAAGCAGGCTTGATTTGGCTTTGCTGTCTTGACAATTCAATAGACAAACAGTAGAACTGTTCCATAATGGGAACAGAAAGGAAGTTCAGGTTTGTAACTTTCTGCTCAGCCATCAAGGCAAGAAATTCAGTCAAGTGAGTGTCCCTGTTTTCCTTTCAAAGACAGCCTTCCACTACGTTTGAAGAAGCAGGTCTCTTATTTATTTATTTAATATAATGTATTAACAAGCCAATCAACAAGCTACTAGATAAACCATTACAGCTGACCTCATTTTTCCATCTGAAAAGGTGCCACTGTCCTAATAAATTTTAGTTTGGCTTGCAAGCGTTGTCCTTACAGAAGCCTGGCTCGCATAATCCCCTATAAATTAAGCAATGCACAGCTCTGATTTCCCCTTTGAACTTTGCAAGCCATGGCAAGTTCAAGTCTAACAACTATCCTTAACTGCAGAAAACAAATACTTGACGCACACAAAGTGTGACTTTAAGGGGTGCAAAGCAAGAGCATCAGCTACTGCTGTAACTGTCCCATTTCCATTCTTTCAGAACCAACCTGATGTGCAATATACATCCAAAATGGACTTGCTAACTAACATCAATAAAGCAAATAAATAAATGATTTTTGACAGTAATAAAAGCTTAGAGATTAAAGCTTTATTTTTTTAAAAAACAAAAATCATGGCTGTTCAGTTTCTTTAGCACAGAAATCATACCATTTTATTTCCCTATAGCAACCTCGAAAGGAGGCCTCTAAAGATTAGGTTTGCCATCTTAAGTCTGATCTTCACCGCACTGTGTACTGTCAGCTGTTGCATAGAACAGAAAAATCCAGTCAACTTATATTTCAATTCACTTTGATTTGCTGAAAACTTTCTACCTTTTTTCTGTGTCTTCAGCTGCAGGCACCTATTCCTCTAATTCCAGAAGCATTATGAAAGGCCAAGACATTTCAACCTTAGCCTAAATTTTTTAGAAGAGCATGGAGCATTTTTACGATCTCAAAAAAAAGCAGCTTCGCACTCCATGCTGCATAACCCAACATGTCCCGAAGTTGGCATGATAAAGATTTGGAAAGTGAAGGACTTACTACCTTAATGCTACTAGAATATTATACCAAATAGTGTACAGCCAAGTCCACACAACGGGTACAGCAAAGTCCACTGTGTAGTGTATGAGGTTAGCCAAGTAATATTTAGTATTTAAACACTCCATTTACTCTAACTCACTCCTTGGGATGTTCTTGATGTATTCTCCTGCTGTTCTTGAAGTATCCTCCCCTTACTATCTGGGCCAAGTTTTAGGAAACGTCACCTCATTTCATCCCAATATTTAACATCTGCTTGGGCTCTGAAAACAAGCAGTCCCCAAGACTTCAACATTCAAGACTATTATTTTATCAAGAAATCTCAGCAATAACATTTCTCATTGTTTGATGATCTCAAATGTATTTACCAGCTATGTGACCATCACAAAGCTTAGGGAAAAGCCTTTGACCAAATACCTTGACAAAGTATCTCATAAGGCTGCAGGTTTCACTGACGCAAAAAAAAAAAAGAAGGAATTAAGTATAAAATCTAAAGGTTTTGGATTTAAATTCACTGTTTTATGAAAGAAGTGAGGTACAGACTACATAAAAACAAGTAGGTATTTAACACATCCTTGTGAGCCCTGCTGGCTGCTGTATATTTCCCTGTTCATTTTTAACACTTAGGAAATCTCACTTCACTATGACCCCAGACCCTCAGCCTCTAATTGCTAAACAGTTATGTATGAAGCTAACCACAAAAATCACTACCGGTTGTTTACACAGTCTGCAGACACCTCACGAATAACTATTACTGCTCATACATGCAGCAAGACTACAAGGAAACATGAGTAATTAAGGTCTGGGTAGTTTCACAGACAACTAGAACACATCAGCATTACTCACAATAGCCCCGTTCAGCGCCTGCCACCCAGAATACTTTCCCCAACTTTTTGTTAAAAAGATTCATCATGCAAACTTCAGTCTGACAGTGTATACATACACACATATATCCCCATGCACACTGGTAAAACAAACCTTCCTGTATCTCAGCCTCATGTTCTGACTTCCACAAGCCACTAACATTAACCTTACTCTTACACAGATTTGTAGGAATTATCTGAGCATCCTGTTGAAATTCTATATTATAAAACATACCAAACAAAGCAAACTACTGGCATGTTTTGAGAGCTGGAAGCCTACACTTTTCTTCCTATTGTTTACATCTTGCTTCCTTATCATCTTGGGCCCTGACAGACAAAATCTCAAGGAATTTTCTTACCTCTCTGTAAAAGTTCCTTTTTCCTCTTCAGAAAAAACCCACCATAATTACAGTAATACTGATTTCAGTTCTTCATTAAGGTCCAGGTTACAAAACATCACGTTCAAAGTACCAGCAAGATGCACAGTTCAGCACTGCTCAGTAGGAAAACCTGTGACATATTTGCAGTTTTTTTATTAACCAGCACCACTGTCATTTATGCATAGCAGTAACAGTGACACAGGAGATGAAAACAAACTGACTAAATTTGACAAGGCTCCACTCAACCACCTTGGAAAACAACCCTATTTTTTAAACAAATTTAACATTTAAACAAATGCATAAAGACTACTAGGCTATCTCCTCCTCCTCTGTGCAACCACAAGAGGCTGGGATCAACAGCTCCAGTTTCAGATGAGTTACAGCAGCTATTTGGCAGAAAAGCCCTGTCACTCAGACTGTTTGGTGAAACTTTGTGGACACAACTCATCTATGACCCTCCTCTCTGTGTATCAATACAACCTACTCTAGAGGCTGAAAATTGGATGCCTTAATGTACTGTAGTGTCTACTGCTAAAAGCACTTGAGTTGTTCCTTGTCATTTCAATTCCTCCTCCTCACTACTGGGTAAGTGATCTGTTTTCTCAAAACAGCAGTATTCTTCCTGAAGGAATATGACTCAGCTTTGCAGTTCATCAGTATTACTTCACCAGTAGTCTACTTCTTGATTTTGCTGCACCAAGAAAAATGTTGTTAAACAAAGATCCTTCCCCAAATCAAGCAAATTTTTAATGAGAACAACCAAATATATGCAAGCATTTTAGTCATTAGATTTAAAATAGCCTGCCATGACCTTCAATTTATTTTTTTTTTTTACCCAGTAGCCTTTTTTTTTTTTTGAATTAGACTTGGTTCTCACCAACATCAAGAAGAAAAATTAGTTTCCTTTGTTCTCATTAAAATAGTCACCCACTTTCGGAAGAATATCCCTCAACCACCAGTACATTTCCGAAGTTTTAATGTGTCTTTCCTATTTTAACACTTTTGCTGAACACAAACAGCTATATGGCCTCCTTTTCAAGCTGCACACCAAAATCACAGTGCAGTTTCACCCTATTAATAAATTGAAGTAATAGTCTGCATCTAAACAGGCACATTTTTTGGCACTAAATTTTTTTTTATTACTATTTTTAATTGAAAAAGAATAGAACATTAATATTTTCTCTTTATACTGGGGTAGGGAATGTCTTTCCAGTCTTTTTCAGATTTTATTTACCTAGGTGGCCATTTTACATGGAAAAGCTTTCGGAAGCCGCATGGTATTTCAGGTTAAAATTTCATACCCATTTCTGCTATGTTGCTGTGGGACACGTGTTTAAATAGAGAGAAACCACTTCTTTAACAAATGTTTATTACCCACCTTGTCTACACAGTGGCCAAGCTCTGCAATTAATGAAAGCCTCAGCTGTACCACATTTCTTCCTACTTCTGCCAGCTCCTTTCTCAGCACATCAGCACTTCATGCCAGCTCAGACATACTTCTCTCAAGAACGGGCCTGGCTTTTCTCTAGCTCCCATCTACCCTCCACTTCCTAATGTGCATTTAGTTTATCAACTGTAAGCTATCACAGATGTTACAAGTAATTCTCTCTCCCCTCTTAGAAATACTCACGACTTCTGCCTCCAGCCCTTTCAAACACACCCCAACCTTTAACTTTCTCTACCCTTCGCTATCCCCAGAGAAGTCTGGCTGCTCCGCACTAAACCAAGTTGCACAAACAGCTGCTGCATTTCACACTGAAGTGCTCTGTCCTTGTCTTCATTGTGCCAGGAAACATCAATCCAACACCACTATTCCCACAGTAACTTCTCCACCATAACTTCATTGTTTCTGTAGTTATTTTTGTTCTGCACACTGCACATCAGCCACTATCAAGTTGTGACATTTCTCTATGGTGTTTTTCAAAACATCATATCCCCCTCCCTGACTTAACCATCTTATTAAAATGGATGCTGCCGGAACTGGATTCAACTTCACAAGACAACCCACTTCTTTTTCAGCCCAGGTCAACCAATAGTAATGATTGCAATACTGCTGCAACCTTCTCACTGACTAAAGCAACTCAAAGAGCAAAGTAACAGATTTTTGAAAAGTCAAAGCAACACCTTAAGTTTTTTGTTGCGTTTTATTTTTTTTAACACAAATGCTGTTATCACTCTAAGCTGCATGAACGAATGGCTAACTTGTTTCATACTTTGCTCTCTGCATGCTCACCACTTCCGAAAAACCCCACATACCTCAGCTCCCAACAGCCACAGGGCCAAGAATCAATACTTGCAGAGGACAGCTCGGAGATACCATGTGCAGTACCACCAGTGCTGCCTGCCAACAGTTCACTTTATGCTTCGCTATTATTTTTGTAGGCATTTGTCACTACTCTGTAGCCACTCCAACTGCCATGCCAAGTAAGCTATACACCCACAGCTCTGACCACCTTCTCTGTAAGTTAGCTACTACACATCAGCAGGAGATAGATGAACCTTCTTAGAAAGGCACTACCTTAACTTTATCTCATTGTGCATCCTGCTTCATGGATGTAAGCTAAAAATTGGGCTTCTTTTTCACATCTGATGCCTAATATGAAAGCTATTTTGCCCATGATCTAAAAGCTAGCATGTTTTTTATTAGTAGTGTTCACGAAAAAAAACCACCCACTTTTTAATAGTGTTTGCTTTTTCTTTTCCATGTAATCTTTCCCCTCTTCCTAGGAGACTTTCTCTACTACAGCAGTATTTTTGATGCTGTCTACTACAGACAGTCAAGTGTCCCAACCACTATCACACAGGACACTAACATAAAGCAAGCAAGACAACAGTATATGAAACAGTATGATCAGGAAGGAGTAAAACACAGATCCTCTCTGTAAACTTGAAATAGCAAATTTCTGAACAAATCTTTGGGGTTTTATCTTTACAGTATTATTTGTTAAGTGATACTCATGAAAACTAAGCAAACCCCACAAACATTATTTGAGGAAAAAAATACATAAAATCAATAATCTTTTCATGATACTCCTTAATACTTCCTACATGGTCTCAGCTACTCAAGCAATTATCAGCTCAAGCTGCTACAGGCAGACTTCATCGAACCCAGACTGATCCAAGTCTCAAGTCTCTAGTACCATGCAGAAGTCTTCAACTACATGTCCACAATCACGACAGATTTCAGCATCTCATTTTCCTAAAATATTCACATAGACATTTTGGTACCTACATATAACTCAAAACAGTTTTTAATTCTCTTACCATTAACCTTACATTAAGAAGCACCTACACAAGCAGGAAAGAGTAAGTGTACAATGTTAGGTTCTATTCAAAGCTGTTCTGGCTACCAGCCTGTTTTCTGACTTCACATCGGAGAGGTGGCACACTGAATTCTCTACGCGGGACACCCTTCTCCTCCAGACCCAAGTTCCTTTTACAGACTTACTACTCCTCCTCCTGAGAAAGGACTGCTGCCACCTGTGTAGATTCGTTTTTAGATAGAAAATCCTCCACCTTTTTGTCTTCCCAGATCAAGTGATGAAGTACTACTAACAGTTGTATTTGGATTTGACCTGGCAAAGCCTAGGTAGTTATTCACCCTAGTGACAAGACTCCCCAGGCCTCTCGGTCTTCCTTTGTTTTCGAAACATTTCTGTCTCTCCAAAAGGCTCCTGCCCTTTGCTCAGTATGTAAATTGTGCTCTTTCTGGAAATGTGGCAAGTGTTCTCATAAATAGGTGGTGACAACACTAATCTCCTGAATTGCTTTAAAAACTATCATTTGTCCATATATGAATAAAGCTACTACACAGTTTGCAGAAGCCACTCATCCTGAATGTATCTTACAGGAAATAACTACATCCATTTTCATTGCAAAACTCTGAAGAGTTATCCATTGATAACTTGGGTATTTTTTTTCCATGAAGACTTACCAGAATCATTTATAAAGGCACTTGCTATACTGTCTAGCCAGAAGCTGACTGAAAAGCTTACAAGTCTTCTCTGCATCCTTTGGTATTCACATGTTTCTCTGTCATCCCAGAAAGGTAAGTTTAATTACAAAACATATGATCAGTACCTCTTCTACTTAAATCAAAAAAGTTTTGTTCTTTATGCTCAAAACCATTATTCGTTAACTTTAACTAGCAAAAATTCTTTGCTTTGGAGGACACTGTTGTAACAGTATAATTTAAACTTAACAGACCTCATTCTTGCATCCTAAAGATGTCAGCTGACAGTCCCCTTCCCAAAGTATTGGGCCTCAAAACTGTAAAGATGAAGATTTAAGCAACAAGAGAACAATCACCAAACAAAACCTCTGTATGGTTACTGCCCTGTAAGCCATGACTTGATGGCAGTCCCTCAAAATCAACTTTGCTCACCGTTTTCAGCCCTTCTGAATGCACAGAATTTTAAATTTAAACTTAGAATGCATTTTGAAAGGCTTTATCTTAATACTTTCTTATACAGAATAGATCTTGTATAGTTAAAACACGCATTAACATCCCTCTACCCAGCCACTTACTGTATGAAAACTCAGTGGTGCAGTGAGTAAGTAGCTGGTTTTCCATAATTCTAAGAGATTTTATTAGTCCTTTCAAGTCACACCAGTGCACTTTTTAATAAGAAAAAAAAAGGGATGCTTCTCTATCTTCAGTGCAAAACACATCGCTTCTGTCAGTTCACAGAGTCATCTCTAATCTTCAATTTACATATAGGACAGAAAGGCACTTCCTACAACCACTGTTTTCTCCATCAAAATGTAATCATTTTGCTTGGCACTCAACTCTGCTTCTTAGCAGTTTTACCCTTAATCCTGCCACAAAGAAGGTGACAGATCTAACAAGGTGTTCTTGTCTTTTCAACTTCAAATAATGAGATTTAGATACCAAATAGATAACGGAAAGTAAGCTGCCTCAATTTCTTCCAATTCCAATAAAGGGATACTTCATTTAAATTCAAGACACAATCTTTATGTTTTCATACTACTACCTCACTTCCAGTTCAGCTGTTTTCTTCACATTTCAATTGCAACTTATTTCCACAACAACTCAGAGTGAGTTTACATTTACATAACCAAAGTGAAAACTGGAAATGCACACACTTCAAGTGATGCGAACCTAGCCGCTGTTCAATATCCTAACAAAACATCCTCCAAACAATGAAACTCCATTCTTTAGGCTACTTGAATTCTACTTAATGCTTAGCCTTACAAAAGGACATGAGGAAAGCAAATAACCCCACTGGCATCTCAACTAACCAATTTAACTAAACTAAGATTAGAACTGATTGTTTAGGTGAGTTTTTTGTTGGTGGAGGGGGTTTCTTCCTTCCGGAAAACTTTGTAACATTTTTACTCATTTTCTCTTTTAAGTAACAGCTACAGCTCTGCTGACATTCTCTGCAAGTGACAGGAAAAAGGAAGCATTTGTCATTGTAAATACTGTAAAGAGAAAAATGTTTTGTCTGCTCCCACGTACACCAAATGAAGTTTTTTGCTTATTCACTGATCGCTGTGTCCATTGTGTTTCACTGAAAAAAACCCTGTGCCTCCTGTTCAAAGGGAAGCACCAGTGATCTCTTCATAGACCCTTTCCTTATAAAAGAGTGGATCCCGTACAGAGGCGGAGTTTGAAGAGCTCTTCCCAATACCAAACACCTACTAGAGACGCCACAGCATTTTCCAGCATGTGTCACAGCCCAGGCTGAACCAGATAGCCTCCACATGTAAATACAGAAATGAGAATGCCAGTTGTTAAATCTGCGCTAAGAGTTTTTCGATAAGCATTCGACATGTCCTTCTACTGCTTTAAGGTTTTTGGTTGCTGCAAGACTGAGGTCAGTGCAACTTCCCTGTTATCAGAAGTTATCAGTATCAGAAGTCATCACTGCACCACTTACGAGCTTATCAATTCCGTGTCATCCCTCTACCCACACACAAATGTGGAAGTTGACTATTAACACAGCTGGCAAGGTCTTCCAAAACGGCAAGATTACTACACATGTACCAATCTGTAACTACACTAGGCAGACTATAAGTCTACTGTTGTAATCCATCATTTTGCTTTCAACAGGATTTTTTTCCCTCAGAACAACAAAGCTCAGTACTTCTTCCATGACGAAACCCACCAAGGCCAGCACCTTGACTCAACAAAGAGTTTTGGACTCACTGCTGTCACGTGAAACAGGCTGCCGAGGGAGCATCGGGCCCTTCGGAGGGGACGCAGCCCCCGTTCGGACCATCTGTCCAAGCAAACGCTGCTCTGAACCCTGCTTCAGGGACGCCTGCTGCAAATCACACCTCCTCCTTCACCCTCATTAAACCCAACACATTCAACAGCAAGCACCGACCGCCAGCAGCACGGATTACGCCGTTCCCCACTTCCCTCACGGACTTTCCTCAAAAAACCAATTAACACGGCTTTTATTATTACAGCAGCTACTGCCGTCATTATTATTTTTCACACATGAAACCGGCAATCCCCCTCATCTCTCCAGCGGTGAGTCTGCATTT
>JAVJGI010000040.1:11382886-11421433 GCA_035590275.1 Ibycter americanus
CGGGCCGCTCGGGGCGGGAGCGCGGCGGCTCCCGGGGGGGTCGGGGTCGGTACGAGCCCCCCGGCGCCTGGGATCAAAGGAGCGCTTACCGCTTGAACGGGAAAAAAACAGGGAATACGGGAATTTTTCAGAAAGGTGCCTTCAAAAGGCACTGGCACAAGCCGTTACACTGCTGTGTTGTTGCTATTTTTTCGTCAGTGATCACAGGGACACTTCAAATTGTTCTGTGTCGTGGATGAGTCCAATTAACACAAAATAAGCAAACAGCTCGTGCTGGAAAGTTCAGCTGAGTGCTGGGTTAAGGTGCGTCCCAGCACAGTCGTGCTCCTCAGGTTAAACTGCCAGAATAAGATCATGTGCAGATAAGGTTGAAGAGAGAGTGGCCAAATAGGCAGTTCAGCAGTTGCACAGATTTATAAAGCTGAGTAACACATCCCAAATGCTTGTGGTAAATGGTCAGAGACATTGCTTTTTAGCACACTTGAAACGTGGAAGTACGGCTCCAGGAATTAAACTCTGGAACCTTTGGTAAGTGTTAAAAGCAAAGGTAACTTCAAGAGAAATGTGATTCTGTTGGTTTGTCGTAGTCAGATGATGTGGAAGGCATCCACAAGGTTCCCAAGGTTTGTATTTATCTGAAGTTGTGTAGCTTGATAGAAAAACTTTTATGCAACTACCCCTGCCCTAATTTCTCTTACAGAGAAGAGATTAGTTTGACTGAAAAGATGTTTATTTTTTTAAGATGTTTTTTTCTTTCAAGCAGCGGCCATAGGCAAGAGTTCCAAATTAGCACCCCACTGGCAGCAATGGTTGCAATGTGAATTCCTTTCTAGCTGGCCTAGCACCATCCACCTAGCAAAAAACACAATTGAGACAAATGCTGCTGTTCTCTAGCAAGCAGTGAATTGACCTGGGAGTAGGAATAGGGTGTTTTACATCAGCACAGAAAAAACTGCATAAGAATATGTGAAAATGGGATAAGTGAATGGAAAGAGTTAATATAATGAGTAAAGAAAACTAGGTGTCCTGGAATCTCCATAATTTGAGCTTTCAGAGGCCGGAGAGCAAGAAGTGCTCAAGATTATTTGTTTTCTGAATTTGAATTAAGACTTTGATATGCTGTGCAACACTGGAAAAAGCTTTGGAAGATTGTTCATCAGCTATTGAAAATAAGCTACTGACCATCTGTTTCCACTTAGTTGCTCATCCAGTGCAGTGTATAATTTTTCAGTGGGTGCTAAAAAGCCAAGGTTCATTTGAACAATTTTGAAGGTTCTATGACTGAAGTTTGTCCCTTCCCCTGTCTTCTCCATCTGCTGAATTGCAGGAGATGCTGGTTTTGGTTTTCTCTAACACATGGATGCCCTGAGCCATGTCCCCCACTACAAGAGCCTCTCATCACTGAAAGTGACTGAGATGGACTAATTTCAATTTGAGTTCTTCACCTGCAGCAAAGGTGGCCCTTACAGAGAACCTGCAACAGCCAAATATGCTCGTATTCTTTGCAGCATTCAAGAGCATTATAGAAATACAGTTGCGTTCACTATCATGTTCGGGATGCAATATTTACTGAAGGACAAGTTAAAAGAAAGAGACAAAGATAGGAAAATAACATGACAAAGTTACTTAACACACTGTAATAAAACAAGGATTTCATTCACAGGTATTTGCCTTAGATATCAAATACCAAATTTAATATTTTAACGTTTGGAAATTAAGTTTCTTAGTCTGGTTCTTCTTGATCATTTTAGGTTTGAAACTCAAAAAAAAGCCCCAACAAACAAACAAGGTATGAATTTTCTATGTGGACACAATGTTGCATGTCGAAAAGTTGTGTGAGTTTGCCTGCTTTGGAAGCCTGTCATTAGAGAATCGCCATATTCTCCATCATCAGCTCCTACTTTGCTTGTCTCAGGTTTTGTGAACCTGCAAGTGTTTTTGCACCGATTGCAATGGTAAATGCAGGAAAGGAAAAAATATTATTCTTCATGTAAAAGGTATTTTAAGGGTGCTGTGACCTGCTAAATATCAATAGTGTTAAGGCTGAGATTCGAATTGGAGTTTATTTAAATTGTACACCAGGAGTTTTAAAATCTGAAGATGTTGAAATCATGCTGAATTTCTGTACCTACTTTTTATATATAGATATAAAAAAAGCATTTAATTTCATGTAAGCAAATTGTTCAAAAGGATTTACACTCCAGTAAAATAAATGCCCTGAGAGAAGTGTTGTTTCATTTGAATGACCTTTATTTTTCCTGGTATTTTCCTTGTATTGTCTCTTATTCTGGTGGAATGGTCACTCTAAAATCAGTATATCAATGCACAAATATCTTTTTTGTGCTCAAAGAGCACAAAAATGCTCAAAGAGGTGTCTTGTGAGCAAAGAACCTTGCTCAGCGCCTAGCCTTCAGTATCCAGGATAAGAAGCAGAAGCACTTGTGGTAAGTAGTAGAGAAGGCTATACCAGTTGCTACTGTGCTTTTAAGATGACAAGGCTTCTTTTAAGTTTGTAGCAGTTAAGGAAAGCCATCAAAGTTATTAATGTGTACCACCTCCAAGTTGCTATCTGGTTTCTGATCTAAATGGTGCTTGTGTTATAGCAACATTTGTCATTTTCAAATTATTCTCCAAGCACAAGATGCATCTCTTTTATCTGTAGACTAGCACTGAAGCATTTTCCAACCATTATCATTATTATCTCCCTCATTTCTATAGAAGCGTCCATGTGTTTTTGAAAAGTTGTCTTGAACAGTACTAAGCCTACATGCTCCACTTCCTCATACTATAAAATCAGGTTCTTGTTTCATTGTATGAGTTCTGGCAGCTTTTGGAACTTCTGCCTTTGCCTTTTCATTGGTTTTTCTACTTTTCTGAAAAACAGTAGAATATTTTAATACCTGATAGCAGATGAATTAATTACCTATCATCTCTGTAAAATATTGCCAGTCTACTTGAAAGTATTTTCTCCATACTTCCACTGGGAAGACCTTCCACATTCTTGCATTTTCTTATAAACTTAGAGCAGCACTGCCAGCACCCCCCAGGACATAACATTTCACAGATACTCTTAGCACCTGCAAGGAGAGGTTTAGTACACTTAAGTCAAAAACTGAAAAGGATCAGTGTTTGATGGTCACTACAACTAAAGTTTTGCTGCTTATGTGGTCATGGCTCTCAAATCTTAAGCAAAAAATCAAGCAGATTTTTAATAACCTACAGACCAACTTGTGTGTTTTTGCATATCGCTTACTAAAAATGTTAATCATCCTGATTTTATTTATAACCAAACCACTTTTTTTTTTTTTAATTCTCACCATTTCAGTGATGTGATATCTCTATAAAAATCCAGCTCCCAGTTCTGCTACATGGTTTGTACTGACTTGTCAATGTCAAGGACACTTCTGTTATGTGTAGAAATTACACCAGCCGTCTGATGTTTTATAGACTATTGGTGGTCTATATGCCATCTGTTGACTAACCTCAGCCTAATGAAGTGGGTTTTTTTTCTTTTTACACTTAGGCAGTCATAATTCTATATTATTGTACAATTACTGGCGGCTGAACCACTTGGCTGCATCTCGGACAAGTCATCCCATTGCCTTTGCTATCCAGGTTTTCAGAAACACTTGTTCTCTTCATAAGGAAATATGCATACACATAAATGGACACATGCACGCACACTCTAATTTCAGATCTTCTGTCACTAGCAATAATATTGAAGTCATACTCGACTTTCAAAGAGTATTTTCCTATTTGTCGAAGATTTCCTAGGCAGAAGTGTGTGTGGTACTTCAGAGACTTTCTGAAAGACCTGAACTTACTGTGCCTGGTTGAAAACAAAGTGCACATTCATTATAAGACCACAGCCTAGATGATCATATCCAGAAATCCTAACAGTAGGACAATGCATGCTAAAGCCCCTATGGGTGATTTACTCCTCTTTTTTTAATCAGTTATTCTCAAGGTGGCATGACCTCTTACTCTGCTTGTAAAAATACTTTCCTTTAGACATTCTGCAGTGTGCTCCTCACTCCACAACAGATCAAAGTATGTATTCTTAACCATTTAACATTGTCATCCCTGAATTTTCAAAGACTAGGTTTTAATTGGGGTGTGGTTGCAGATAACTAAAGAAAAGGGATGTGATTTTTTTTTTCCCTTAGATAACGAGACTGGCAACACGAGATGATTTCATCTTAATTGCTGAGCTAAATATGTCTCCCTCCGCCTTTCTTTAGCTTTAAGAGAATTTTAGGAAAAAGCTCAGGAAATAAATTCAGCTTTTTCCTCTTTTTTGTTAAATTCCACCTTCTCACATGTTAAACTTTACAAGGAAAACCAATCCAGTTTCAAGTCTTTGTAAGTTTAAGTTAAGAAATTGGGCTCCAGTGATCCAGATCAACTGGAACAATGAAGATTTACCATGGCTAAATGTACCATACTGCCAAAAACGTCTATATACAAACTGTGTTAACCCCTAAAGGAAAGCTTCTACATCAAGCCTGACATCCTCCATAGGATCCATTCATTCCATGCTCCTGTTCAGGGAATGTTATAGAATAAAATGTTGCCAACAGCAAGGTGGGCCCCTATTAAGCTTATGTTACCAACACTATCAACAATCTGTGTTTGTATGATTACTACAGGACAGTGTTCCAACATCATGACACTTCATCCCTTGAAGGTATTTGTGATATCTTATTTGATCATGATATACAGACAACTCATGCCAGAACAACCTCTGCTTTTCATGCCTAAAAAGCACTAGCATGTCCACAGAAAAAAATGCACTGTACATACAGAAAAGACTTATCATATGTATCTTTAAACACAGACCACTGCTTTGTATCATTGTGGTGGAAACTCAGAAAAATAGGTCACCAATTAAGCTAAGCTATTATGCTAGTGATTGCCAATAGATCAGCAGACAGCCTTACATTATGTCACCTATTTATACCAAGTGTTCTGACACACCCCATACTACATTTATGACAAAACTGTTCACTTAGTATCAAAACGGTCTTAAGTCCAGTTGACAATTATCTTTCTGCTGTAACACTAATAGTCTGTTAATTGTACTGACTTGCCTACAATCACTTGTCAAAATAGTGTGCAGGAATTGGCATAAAGCAGCACACAGGAGCCATGCATAAAATAGAATTGTAATTTATGAGCCTAGACAAAGTGAAAAGTCAATCAAAAATGAAGCTTGAAACAAACGGCATCCTGCTTCAAGGGCTGTGTCCCAAAAGAGGGCATTTAAATCAGTTCAACTGCTTGTGTACTTGCATGCGTGTAACTTCATCAGCGTGCTGGTTTAGAGTTGCCCAGATTGGAAAGCATCTTGGATGCCTATGTCTGTATCACTTATGTCAATCAGTATCTTGTAAAAGAGACTGAAGAAATTTGAGTAATTGCTTATGCAACAAACAAACCAAAAATGCATAGTTCCCTTTCTATACACAGAACTGAATTGCAGTTTGAGTCATTTAAAAACTGACGAATTTTTAAATATTTACAATACTTTTGCATCTGGTACTAGGGAGTTAGTTTTGATAGCAGCCTATGTAGCTCGTAAGTTTGTTGGATTTATACGACTAAGTCTTCATAGGTTGATGATTCCCCAGAATACACTCAGTCACTGCTGACTTTACTGTTTTGAAAGAGGAGTATAGGTTTTTCGGCCAGGTGATATTTACAGTTGTTCCTTGAAGTTCTCCAGGTTCATTTGAGAGCTCAATAAAAAGACATTTCCAAGACATGCAGGATTTTCAGTCAGGATACCAGTAAAGGCTGTTCTTCTGTAGTTGATCTAAACTGCATGAGTGCCCAAACAGATCCCCCAGATTTGTTTCATTTTAGAAAGAATGGATTTGCTCACAAAAAGGCTTTCTGAATGCCCAAGGAGACCTCTTGAGACCCATGGCATGGTTCCCCATCACTACCTGCTGCTGCAAGACGTGATCTCTTGGTATGAAAGCCACATTTTGCAATCTAATTAATTTATTTCTAGGTATATACATTTACAATGATTTCTCCTTTCCCTTGGTTTTGTCAAGGCTTTATCTCCAGATTGGTCTTTTTCACATATCCGTTACTTTCTGCAGATATTTCACTATTGCTTGTGGTCTCTATACATAATATGTGATTTGTTCGGGGCGGTAAGCGAATGGTTTTGCTCGGGGAATTCAACTTCTACGTGAGGATTTATCATTCCTTAGTACCAGTTGGCCAACATTGTCATCCTAGTTGATCATGCTATTAGCTAGACAGTAGCAACAGATGTTATTCCTGATGAATTTTGTGAGAGTGTACAGCACGAACTGCCAGCCTTGCCTCCTTCCAGGAGCTGCTACAATGGGAAAGAACTGACCAATGTGGAACAAAGTTTCCTAGTGTTTCCTTTGCTCATAATCAGAAAGTCAAATTCCTTGCCACGCCTGGGAAGCCACTTGGCTTTCAGCAGTAAAAAAGCAGCAGCTGCAGCAATGCTCTGTGGATAGAAGACAGTAAATAAACTGTTTTTATTTTTTTCTATCCTCTCCAATTTTTCAATTAGAAGACAAGTCCTCTTTCATGTTCCTCCATCCTAGTCGGTATATCCCCTTTTCCCCATTGTACCACAGTAAGCTAATGGAGCAAAATGCAACTATTGCCAGCATTTTGCTACTCATGTGCTTGCTTTCTTCTCTTTTCTATTTAGCAGCTAATTTCACAGGTAGTCCCAGTTTCCTATTTTTAATTGAATAGGCTACTTGTTGACCCTGAAAGGTATCCAGCACATGCTGCTATTGGCATGTTAACCCCAGTTAGATCCAGTTGCTTCCTAAGATGTTCAGCTATTGGGAGATCATTCAGGACCTGTGGCGTCACTTGGTGTTCCACATTCCCTCCAGTGTCTCAGCTGCTGTTTCTAAAGACAGAAATGCAGAAGGACTTCAGCTTCCATGTCTTTCTAGTCCTTAGCCCCTTTGCCAATACTTGTACACCAGACTGAAGACATCATCTGTGCGTGCTTTCATTCTGGAATAAAAGGCTGTTCAGTTTGTACACAAAGCAAGTTTACAGATCATGTGCTCAGCATGGCTTATGCTGTATCCCTACCTCTCAATTCTCACAGAGGGGGAGCAGATAATGTGGGACAGGGCCTGTATTCAATTGGCAGCACTCCCAGGAAATGCGTACAAACTTCTGGGCCTTAGCATAATTGTAGGACACAAGCTATTTCTGCACTTTGCTAAAATGCTTCTGCCCCTTGGTGCAGATTAATAACCCAAAGTAATCCTTTTACAGGTAGAAAGCTACATCCAGTCATTCCAGTTGTCACTGTTATTAGTGCATAACCTTGAAGTTTCACCAATTTTCTTGTTCGTACTGGTAAGAGGTGTGAAATGGCTTTTTAACAGTAAATCTCTAGCAATAGAGCAGCCAGATCAGGAGTAAGTAGGATGCCATAGCTACCCATTTCAGTTCATTTATTAAGCAAATGTTTAATGTTTTTGCTTGAGCACTAAAATCTAAATTATCAATACTTCTTAGTGAAAGATTTCATATTAGGTCTCAGGAAACAATTATCTGAAATTTTGCTATTCAAATTCTGTTCCTAAATTTCTTTCCTATTTACTGCTTTCACCTAACAGAAGTATTTCCTACATGATACCTGCTGCCTGTATTAGCCCATGTTTCCCCTAGACTTAGACACTTGTCCAATAGATTTGGAAATCTGCACAATTTTTAAGAAGCTTTTAATTTGCCATGTGTGCAAGGGCTTTACAAAGGTGCCTTCCATAGGAGCCATAGCAGCTCGTGTGACAACTTGTCTTTGTGGCATGCAGTGAAGAGTAGGACCAAATTGTGTGCTCTAGCCAAACACAGAATTTTAGTATCTTCAGCATGCTATGGAGATTGCATGACAAACAACCATTTCATTATAAAAGCAACTTTTCCTTGCCTGGCTATTTCACCTAACATGTTGCTTCAAGCTCCATCTCTTCATTTAGAACATTCTTCACAGACTTTGATTGCCGGGGGTGAGCCATGAATCAATACCACTGCTATCACAACCTGTCCCTACATTTTGTCAGAAAAAAGCCATTCTTTTTGAGTTTGCTGCAATACATACTGCATTTTGTCACTTTACTTGCATTCCATTCATGTCTGTTGTGTGGAATTTGATTACTTTGAATTATTGTGTATTTCTGCTGTTGATTACAATGAGTAACTTCTAAGCTTCTGTAATAATTGAACACCAGGTCTAACAACAATGCAGTATAAAAACTATTTTTGTGCTACAGGAGGGGAGCAAATCCAGTTATCCATCTTGGGGGTGGTACTAGTCTTATTAAGGTTTTAGTTTCCCTAGGAGTAACAATTTCTGATTTAACTGATTGCCCTTTTTGGTAGAGAAAATATCAAAAGGTATTACACAGGTCTGACAAATCTATTGTACCATAAAAATATTTTCTTTCTTACAAATGAAGATAATGTTAGGCTGTAAGAAGCTGCGATTGCAAGACCTTTAGGAGAAGATCTACTGTGATCTTGTTTTCACCAGCAAGTGTCACTCTGTGACTAACTAGAAACCAGACCAACTTTATGATAAAATTGCAGAACAGAACACTTTAGTTACCTTATTCTTAGTATTCATGGAATCATAGAATCATTTAGGTTGGAAAAGACCTTGGAGATCATCAAGTGCAACTGTTAACCCAGGACTGCCAAGTCCATCACTAAACCATGTCCCTAAGCACTGCACCTATGCATTTTTTAAACACCTCCAGGATGGTGATTCCACCACCCCCCTGGGCAGCCTGTTCCAATGCTTGACCACCCTTTCCATGAAGAAATTTTTTCCTAATATCCAGTCTATACCTCCCCTGGTGCAACTTGAGGCTGTTTCCTCTTGTCCTATCACTTGTTACTTGGGAGAAGAGACCAACACCCACCTGCCTACAACCTCCTTTCAGGTGGCTGTAGAGAGTGGTAAGGTCTCCCCTGAGCTTCCTTTTCTCCAGAATAAACAACCCCAGTTCCCTCAGCCGCTCCTCACAAGACGTGTGCTCCAGACTCTTCACCAGCTTCATTGCCCTTCTCTGGATACGTTCCGGCACCTCAACGCCTTTCTTGTAGTGAGAGGCCCAAAACCGAACACAGTATTCGAGGTGCAGCCTCACCAGTGCCGAATACAGGGGGACAATCACTGCCCTTGTCCTGCTGGCAACACTGTTTCTGATACAAGCCAGGGTGCTGTTGGCCTTCTTGGCCACCTGGGCACACTGCTGGCTCATGTTCAGCCAGATGTCATCCAGCACCTCCAGGGCCTTTTCCTCCAGGCACCTTTCCAGCCGCTCTTTCCCAAGCCTGTAGCGCTGTGTGGGGTTGTTGTGACCCAAGTGCAGGACCTGGCACTTCTCCTTGTTGAACCTCATACAACTGGCCTTGGCCCATCCGTCCAGCCTGTCCAGATCCCTCTGCAGACCCTTCCTATCCTCAAGCAGATCAACACTGCTGCCCAACTTGGTGTTGTCTGCAAACTTACTGAGGGTGCACTCAATCCCCTTGTCCAGATCGTTGATAAAGATATTAAGCAGAACTGGCCCCAATACTGAGCCCTGGGGAACACCAGTTGTGACCAGTCACCAGCCAGGTGTAACTTCATTCACCACCACTCTTTGGGCTTGGCCATCCAGCCAGCTTTTAACCCAGTGTAGAGTACACCCATCCAAGCCATGAGCAGACAGTTTCTCCGGGAGAATGCTGTGGGAGATGGTGTCAGAGGCTTTACTAAGGCCCAGGTAGACAACATCCACAGCCTTTCCCTCATCCACCAGGCAGGTCACCTTGTCACAGAAGGAGATCAGGTTCGTCAAGCAAGACCTGCCTTTCATAAACCCACACTGGCTGGGCCTAATCCCCTGGTTGTCCTGCATGTGCCATGTGTTAGCAGTTAGGTTGATCTACTCCATAACCTTCCCCAGCACCGTGGTCAGGCTGACAGGCCTGTACTTCCCCAGATCGTCCTTCCTGCCCTTTTCGTAGACGGATATCACATTGGCTAACCTCCAGTCTTTTGGGACCTCCCTGGTTAGCCAGGACTATTGATGGATGATGGAGAGCAGCTGGGCAAGCTCCTCCACCAGCTCCCTCAGTACCCTTGGGTGGGTCCCATCCGGACCCATATACTTGTGCACACCTAAATGGAGCAGCAGGTCACTGACCATTTCCTCCTGGGCTGTGGGGACTTCATTCTGCTCCTCCTCATCCCTGTCTTCCAGCTCAGGGGGCTAAGTACCCTGAGGGAAGCTGGTCTTACTACTGAAGACCGAGGCAAAGAAGGCATTAAGTACCTCAGCCTCTTCCTCATCCTTTGTGGCAATTTTCCCTGCCACATCCAATAAAGAATGCAGATTATCCTTGTCCCTCCTTTTGTTGCTAACATATTTGTAAAAGCATTTTTTGTTATCTTTTACAGCAGTGGCCAGCCTGAGTTCTAGCTGGGCTTTCACCTCTCTAATCTTCACGCTGCATAACCTTGTGACATCCTTATAGTCTTCTGGAGTCGCCTGCCCCTTCTTCCAAAGGTGGTAAACTCTCCTTTTTCCTCTGAGTTCCAGCCAAAGGTCTTCACTCAGCCAGGCTGGTCTTCCCCTGCTGGCTTGTCTTTCAGCACATGGGGACAGCCTGCTCCTGTGCCTTTAAGACCACCTTCCTGAAGAATGTCCAGCCTTCCTGGGCCCCTTGGTCCTTCAGATCTATCTCCCAAGGGACTCTGTCAACCAGGCTCTTAAACAGGCCAAAGTCTGCCCTCTGAAAGTCCAAGGTAGCGGTTCTGCTGACCCCCATCCTTACTTCTCTAGGAATCAAAAACCCTGTCATCTCATGATCTCTATGCTCAAGACGTCCTGGGACCACCACATTCCCCACCAATCCTTCCCTGTTTGCAAACAGCAGGTCCAGCAGGGAATCTCCCTGGCTGGCTCACTGACCAGCTGTGTCAGGAAGCTGCTTCCACACACTCCAGGAACCTCCTAGGCTGTTTCCTCTCTGCTGTGTTGTATTTCCAGTGGAAATCCGGTAGGTTGAAGTCCCCCACGAGAACAAGGGTTAGTGATCTTGGGACTTTTCCCAGTTGCTGGTAGAATGTTTCATCTGTCTCTTCATCCTGGCTGGGTGGTCTATAACAGAATCCCCACCAGGATATCTGCCTTGTTGGCCTTCCCCCTGATTCTTACCCATAAACACTCAACCCCACTGCTAGCATCATTCAGTTTTAGACAGTTAAAACCCTCCCTGACATACAGGGCTACCCCACAGCCTCTCCTTCCTTGCCTATCCCTTCTGAAGAGTTTGTAGCCATTCATTGCAACACTCCATTCCTGTGAGTTATCCCACCATGTTTCCATGATGGTGAATATGTCACAGTCTTCCTGCTGCACGATGGCTTCCAGCTCCTCAATTCCTTTTTTGTAATTCACTGGCTTAACTTTTGTCATATTTCATAGCATGCAAAGGAGTAAGCATGTGGCTTTACCCTTTGGAAGTGAAAAAAATTGTGTTTCCAATCATTTCCCTCTACACTAACATCTACTACAAGGATTATAGTTGCTCACAAGCTCTCAAATACTATGCTTCACTGTGGTTTCATTCTTCACTGTTATATCTTGTGCTGTATTTGATAAATGTAACTCCTATTTAATACAACCATTCTGTTTTACATCTGTTATATATAACAGTTAAAGATGGAAAAACTTATACTGACTTTTCAAAATATCTGCCTGGCTTTTTTAGGGGCTTTCACTAAACATGCTATCAAGCCCAACTATGAAGGATTCAAAATAATTTCCTACATCTGTTAATGAAGATTTGTATACAAGGAGTTTTCCAGAAATATATTCCTTATTTTTTTACTGAGGTATGAGTAATCAAGCCTTTGCTCCTTTTATGCCATTTTTTCTGTACTAGCTTTAAGCTATCCATTCTCTCCAAGTGTGATTGCTTCGGCAGGATTAAATTCTTGTTTCCTCCTTTTTCATACATAAAGAAACAAATTAATTCCTTCATCATTCATTCATGAAGCACATTCATTTCTTGTAATATATTTAGAAATATTATTGTTTCTCATTGATTCATCAGCAGTATTTTTATTTCTAAATTTTGTTCCAAAAATAGTCATATCCTATATATTAACATTTTCATGTAAGAGTATTATTATTTTCACCTATCATAAACTTTTTAGATTATTTTAAACTATGTAATAAACCATTCTGTGAAAAAAATTAATATTGCAAATACCCCAAAGAATGAAATTTTGCTTTCATTAATATTGAGGTTTTGTGAACAAGGCCAGTCAGAACACCATGAATAGACAAAAAAACCCTACTCCCAAAAGTGTTACTAGTGGAGGAATGTGGTGGCAGCGGAAGCTGAGGACTAGCAGTGGAGATGCAGAACTGCTTCAGAAGGCTGTCAGCAGGCTTTTCATAACACACTTGCTGAACGAATTGAGTAAGTGGATGGGAAAGGAGGTGGGGAGAAAAGGTAGTTTGCTGTGCTGAGATAAACATGCAACTAATTGATATTCATGTTTTCTATAAAGTGAACAGTTATAAATGAAAGAATTGACTGTTTTTTCAGTGACTAGTGACTTTCATGTGAAACTGAGCAGTATGATTACAATGGAAGGTTTTTTTCACTATTCACTAAACACAAGCCATGTGCTATAAAGAGTGAAAATGCTGATCTGAAATGTAGCCCCCGTCTTGTTTCAGAAAGCAATATATACCAAATGCTACAGACAAATAAAATAATAGTTTTACCAATATAGGAAGTTTCTTTTGGCCTCATACTGCTATCATAAATCCTAAACTGCAAGTATTGCTATCCTTTAACATATGCATGCATTGTGACTATTGCACCTGTAGGTGATAAAACTTAATTGGAAAACTAAGTGGGAAAAGGTGGTATCTTTGATCAGATGAGCTGGTACAACTGGAAAAGCCAGACAAGCTTTTAGAGACACACGTTCTTCAAGCCAGCTGAAGTAGTCTTTTATGTCTTAACATTTTTTTGCTAGCAACTTCAGTTGGCTTAAA
Organism: Ibycter americanus; assembly: GCA_035590275.1. Lineage (NCBI taxonomy): Eukaryota > Metazoa > Chordata > Aves > Falconiformes > Falconidae > Ibycter > Ibycter americanus. The sequence goes on from JAVJGI010000040.1 coordinate 11,395,981, forward strand.
AAGACTTTCTTCTCACTAGAACTTGAGTTTCTCTTGCATTCTTTGAAAATCATGGCTACAGAAATCTTATTTTAAAATGTTACAAGATCCATAAATTCTTTCTTTTGATTGGTTTTGAACATAGTGTTTTTTAATTATATAGGTTATTTTTTTCCCCTTTTGCATTAGAGAAAACAGTAGAGGTACGAGTCCTTACTCTCTCCATGCTATCTACCAAATTAAACTTTGACCACATTTGCAGTTATCATTCTCTGTATATTAAATGGTCTTACATTTATTTTTTACATGCATTGCTATTTGTATGATATTACAGTATCATAGAATCACAGAATGGTTTTGGCTGGAAGGCACCTTAAAGATTATCTAGTTCCAACCCCTGCCATGGGCAGGGACACCTTCATTAGACCAGGTTGCTCAAAGCCCCATCCAACCTGGCCTTGAACACTGCCAGGGATGGGGCATCCACAGCTTCTCTGGGCAACCTGGTCCAGTTTCTCACCTCTCACAGTAAAGAATTTCTTCCAGATATCTAATCTAAATCTCCCTTTTTTTTAGTTTAAAACCATTACCCTTTGTCTTATTGTTACAGGCCCTACTAAAAAGTCTGCCCCAACTTTCTTGTAAGCCTCCTTCAGGTATGCTATAAGGTCTCCCTGAAGCCTTCTCTTCCCCAGGCTGAACGACCCCAACTCTCTCAGCCTTTCTTCATAGGAGAGGTGCTCCTGCCCTCTGATCACCTTCGTGGCCCTCCTCCAGACTCAGTCCGATAGGTCCGTGTCTTTTTTATGTTGGGAACTCCAGAGCTGAATACAGTACTCCAGGTGAGGTCTCACGAGAGCAGAGCAGACAGGGAGAATCACCTCATTCAGCCTGCTGATCACATTGCTTTTGATGCAGCCCAGGATTTGGTTGACTTTCTGGGCTGCAAGCGCACATTGTTGGGCCATGTTGAGCTTCTCATCCACCAGCACCCATGAGTCCCTCTCCTCAGGGCTGCTCTCAATCCATTCTCCACCCAGCCTGTATTGACACTGGGGGTGGACCCGACCCATGTGCAGGACCTTGCACTTGGCCTTCTAAACAATTTCATTTACTTTTTCTGGACTCTTTCTCCTTTATCTTTTGTGACAGACTGTGTACTGAAAGCTGAACATATTTCATAGTTCATCAAAGCTGAGGGTTTCTTATGTATTTATGCGATAGTATTGTAAGTCCTAGTATTAGAATTATATAAATTGGTGGCATAAGACTACTTTACACTGTGAGTTGTGGTCAATACATTTAAAAAGTTCATGTAACATAAATGCATTTGTTGCGCATTTATAACACCCTTATCTTATAGTTCCACAAAAATGGAGATTTATTACATTAAGCTTCGTGGAGGAATGTGTGTTACACTTTCATATAGTTCTTTTTTTTATATAATTCTGATATGATAACACCAACAAAGTAAGAAAGCTTAGAAATAAATAAAATAAAAAATAGAATGAATTTGATTAGAAGTATGGACATAAATCTTTACCTCCATAAACATATGAAGTTTGGGAAAAGTTTGAACAAATAAGCATAAGCAGTGAAATGGATTTAGTTATCCCTGCCTTGGAAGGATGTTCTAAATTGGATGTCCTCTTAAGGTACCTTCCAGACCTGTGATTTTTCAGAATGAAATGCATCGTTAAAATGTTTAGACCTCCCTGCACATGCATTAATTAAAGTAATTTATGAATATTTACATTTCACTAGTCTCTCTCTTTCAAATCACTAATAAACTGAGTTGATAACGGTGGTCTTAGTATAGCGCCTTTCCTCATTCAAATCTAACATGGGCACAACAGAAGTTGAACAGTGACTCCCCTTGTTCTTTCTCTTCTCTTCCTCAGTTTACCTTTTCCTATTTGCCCTTTACTCTGTGACTTGCTTTTTTTCTCCTTTGAAGGAATTTATCTAAGATTTTTCTTCACATGGAAAGCAATACTGCATGTGCTAACTTGTCAATTTATACAGTAATTTTTATATCAGCATGATTCCTTTTGTAAAAATAGAGTATTTTCTTCACTTCATACTATGATGCTTTGGAAGGAGTTTTAACTACAGTGAAAAGGCTTCTTTTAATCTAGAACAATCACAGCCATGCAAAGATTGATGCCATTTTAATGGCTGCATATTGATTCAACAATACCACTACAAAATGTACACTGATATAACTGTTCCTATAGAAACAGTCAAATATTCCAGCATAGACAGAACCTTTCTCTGTTATACAATTATTTTGATCAGCTAGCTTTAGAAAGCTAGTCATACCCGAGAACCAGTATATGACTGTATGTGTTTTCATTAATTTAAATAAATAGATATTTCAGTAGATCATTGTGGATGCATTCCTCTGTTACAAAAAAAAACCAAAACCCACTTTACATTCCTTATGACAATCAATGAGACCCTTACATGAGGTTAAAATGAAGCTTTGAAACATCAAGCTTTGGCTATAGGTAATTCCAGATAGAGTACATTGAGGTGCTATCAAAGTCCATTGCTAATTTTAATGCTCTTCTAGATCTGTTAAACAGCTGTGCTGTTTATTTTTCTATCTTAACTGTTGAGTAATTGGGGAGGAGCTGTTTTCCATCAATTGTACATGGGCTACCAGACCCTCTGCCTAAATCCTATGACAGAAGAAACCTTCTAAGCTGGATGCCCTTCCCAGCCAAAAAAATCCATCTGTGTGGGTTGTGTACCTATGTCCTCCAGCCCATGGCTCTTCAACCTTTGCAAAGTGAAGGATCACCTTTTAGGTTTTTTTTTTCAATCCATGGACAAGTTTATGAAGATCTTATACTGGTCTTCACTTACAACCAAATTAAATTATTTTAAACTTCATACGTCATTTTAGTATGTTACTTTTTGTCCCGTTTTCTTGTCTGCTTGCCTGGGAATCCATACATAGTCTGTTAAGATTTTTTTATTTTACTTTCCCCCCCCCCCCGACTATCTTCTGATGCTTTGTGATCTTCTTGCTACAATTTGAGAGCCACTAATCCGTAAGGACTCTTGTCATAAGTAGAGAAGAGAGGCTGAGGAAGGCTCTGTGAGTTGTCCGCTCTCAAGGCACTGAGGAGACAATGGGTCAGGAGCCATCATCATGGCTTCATGGTCACCTTTGTCTTTCTCTAGTGAGCTGCCATATTTGAGAGCAGGCAGAAAAAAGATGTCTAAAGAGGTCCAAAAATAGTATATCCTGAAGTACCAATATACGTGTAAAGATTTTCTCCCTTTGCTGCTTCTTCTTTAGGTCACAAGAGCACCATATGAAGAAATGATCTTGCTCACTGATTACTATTAATATTTGAACAGGTTTTTCATTGCTGAGTTAGTAGCTGTCAGAATCTACTCCTTGGTGAATTTTTAATTAATGATATCTGAATCACAGTAGAGCTAGATGACATCTGATAAGGTATAGATCAATTGGACATGTAAAAGTTCCAGGCAGAGGCAATTTCTACCAGTTAATAAAAGATCCCAGAGATGGGTCTTGCATTTTTAGCTACTTTTTATTGACACCATTGAGACCTTGTCCTGTAACATGTAAATCAGTACTCCTTCTCATGGACAGAAGAGAGGCACTGTTAGCTTATGAATACAGAATAAAAGCTTCCTTACATTAGTCTCGTGTGGCTGCGATACCACTGAGCTACTGATGGCAACAGGGAAAAGCTCAGCCACTCTCGTTGTAAAATGGAAACACTTTTTGTACAAAGAAATGCTTTCTCACAAAAGCTGCATAGTCATCTGGCATTACATGGTAAGGACCCTTCCAGAACAAATACCTGTCTTCTTTTTACAGTCACTGTGATGCTCAACAATGCACATCCAGAAATAAAATGTGGGGAGGCAAAACTTGAAAGCTAGTGCCAAACCCTACAAGCAGTTTAATTGCACAGACTTGCCCAACTCTTAGTTTCCCCCCCATAGGTTTTCATCTTTCTGCAGTTGATGGACTTCAGGCACTTCACAAGGCATAGGATACTTCACCTCCTCGTCATACTGTCCTGTCTGCCAGGCAGGGCAGGGTCATGATGTGGGCTAATCCCTTGTTTTCTACAAGTTCAGAGCTTGCAGGAGGACTCTGCTATATGATAGCGCTCCCGGACGGCTGGAGTTCGTGACAGACTTGGCTGGGCAGGTGCTGACATGCTTAGACATGAGCTTAAAAGAAACTATAAGCGTTATCTGTTCTTACCTGGCAAGTGCAAAGAAGAAAGAAGGGTGAACTGCCTGTGTCCATTCTCCTTTACAGTCCCAGAAAAGTTAGTCCACAGCGTTAAGAAGCCTTTAGTGCCCTCTCCTCTCGATAACTTCTGGCATGGAGTAACAAGGTGAGTGCTGCTGCTTCATTTTTTGTTAAGAAATAGTAGTAGGATGCTCCAATGTTTAAGTTTAATGATGGGACCACAAGTGATGATCTGAATTGCAGATGGAAATGGTTCCTTCCTCTCTGATTTGGCTTTGATAGTTCCTTTGATGTAGAAGAACTGTGAGCTTAATTTACATAACATTACTCCCACTCCTATCAGTCTGTTGATGAGCTATCTTTATTAAATTTTTCACCATTTCGGGATTATTTACATACTTCCTGATTTTATAATGAGATCCCGCTTTACTACACAGGGAGCCTACTGATGAACATCTGGTACCTTATGAGTTTTGATACTTCTAGCATGGTATTTAAAATTTTGCTCCTGTTACAAATTATTCCACTCCATCAGAAATTACTACTGTTCTTAATTGACGTGCAATGTCTAGTCAGGGAAATGGCAACTGGAGATGATAAAATGAGTAGCAGAATAAAATTATGAACAAGTTCAATTGGTGTTTTTGCCTTTTATTAATATGAACATATGAGATATTTTCAAAATATAAGATGAAAATTAGTATGTGTTTTTACAAATTCTCTTCTAAGTTATGTTCACTTTTATTCTAACTCCAGCTTTCTTCCTCTCTTTCTTTTCTATAGTAGCACGTCTTCTGAAAAAAAAGTCTCTTACTGCTGAGCAGAAGAGTGAAGTTCTATTTTTACAGATACCTTTAATATAAAGAAGAACCAATTTTTGTCTAGAAAATAGATAAAGGTTTTTGAAACTCTGTTAAACATAAAATGCACACACTTTGTATTATTATTTTCATGAATTGATACAGTTATACTATTTAATGCTTTTATTGAGAATACCATGTAACATCACTCACTTTCCAGTTTTTGACACTTTTTTCTCTTACCCTCTATTATTTTGTTCAACTTCAGTTTTAGGCAGCACAGTGAGAAAGAGGAAAAAAAATCCAGATTTGCAAACATAAGAAAGATTCCCTTCAAGTTTTTTTTTTATTTTTTCATTTTCTTTAGAATTAGTTCAGGAGATGGTGTCTTTATTGCCCAAAAGAAACAAACAGTCCTAGGAGCTGTTCTAATCTGGTTTACAGAAGTCCCCCCAAGCATATCCCTCGACTGGAGAGATGGAAGGTGCTAGTGCACCCAGGACCAGGGTCTAGTACTGGTTACATTTTGAGGCTTCCACTGTGATTCAGCTGACAATGAGAACATTACCTGTGTGATATGCAGCCTATTAAAAATGCTTACCCATGAGAAAGAACTTATTTGGCTACAGATATACACAGGCATTAAAACAAAAATTCTGGACAACAGCATCAAGGAACGGTAAGCTTTCTTTTGGGGGAGGGGGGGGGCGGGGAGCGGCGAGGTCAAAGGCAATGTTACAGACCACTCTCAAGCTTGCAAAGAGCTGTTTTTCTACCACGCAATTTTTGTAAATTTTATTTCAGAACTTGTCCATCCTTTAAACCAGAGTGTCTTGATGCCTGTGAAAGTCCAAGAGTGTCCATTAGTAATGAGGTTCTTCTTCATAGAAATAATGTACTGGACTCACCGTGAAATTTTTAAAAATCTGCATTTCTCTCCCATTTTACCGAGTAGTCCCTTAAAACAGAGTTTACTGAATAATGCAAGGTATTCTAGGAATTAGATATGCAGGGTTAAATCAAACATCAAAGATTTACACCACTAGCTTGTTCTTAACATGTCTGCTTTGTAATGTGTAGAACATGTCCATGTACAAGAGAAAAGCAATTTATCTGAAGCTCTAAACAGTACAGTCATTTAGCCTATTTGATTTATTTTGATTGGAAATATCTCCTCATTTGCCTCTTCTGATGTTGCCATTAATTTACAGTTTGAGTGATAATATGTAGCTAAACATTAGTGTTTTAAGTAATTTTTACATATCTACAAGGTCTGTAAAAGACAGCAGGTTCTGCAATTACAAAGGTGGCACTATACATAATAATGTAATATATTTTAAAATGCAATGCCTTTTAGATTGTGCTTTTCCTTCTTTTAAAGGAACACTAGGAATTTTGAAGGGTTACATAGAGAGGATCACTTTTTATTTGATGAATTGTGTTTATAATAAAATGGCCCCAAAGACCAAATAAAAAAATATCTGAGATGGCAGAAGGCAGGATATTAATGTATTCATATCATCTGAGTAATAATACAGTATGTTCCTGAACTTAGAGGTTTTCAGAAACTTTGAGAACTAAAACTTTGAGAACTACAATGACTATGTTTTTCAGGTATTAAAAAGTTATGAAGTACATTTTATAGTTTAAAAGGTGTACTTAAAAATAGGTGATATATGCACACACACACGCTTGTGACTGCCTTGCCCTGATGAAGCTGCAGAGTGAATCCATAAGGATCAACTTTCTTCCTGAGAAAATTTCCTCTACAATCTGTGAGCGGGCCTGCAGGACTCCTGTGGCAGCTCCATACCTCACAACGCAGGAGGCAATGATGCAAAAACCCAAAGACCAACTGCAATGTATAAACATCTCAGCTGTCCCCAGATGCCAGAACAGCCCTTGAGGCAGCAGCAGCTCCTGTTGGTGGCTACATCAATACACCAAATAAGAAGGCATGAAGCTCCTCTGTGTCATCTTTGCCTTTTTCTTACACCCTCAGGCCAAGCACAGGTCCAAATTTGTTGGTGCAACATGTTCGCATTATGGCTGCGTTCCCTCAATACTGAACACATTCCAAAAACATGCCTCTTTTCACTGTTCTCAAGGGTTAATTCAATAAACAAAACACAATAAAAGCTACTGAGGCAGGAAGGAAGCTGGCTTACTGCTCCTTGGTTTCCCATGCTGCCAGTATAATAAATTGCCATTTTCAACAAGGTGGTTACAGATGGCTTAGAATTTAACTTTTATTATTATTATTTCTAAGTATAATTAAGAATTGATACATCAACCCTAAAAGCATGACCTCTTGTCGTGGGAGGAGTAGGGGGCAGAAGAGTTTCACTGCTGATGCACTCAGGGTGGGAAGATGCTCCTTTGAAAGTATCATCCCTCTTGGGTGATCACTGGGGGTGGAGTACAACACCCATCCTAAGCAACCTGGTTACAAAATTTCCTTTAACGTCTGTAAGGACAGGAATCTGGCTTTTTAATTTACCAGAAATCCTGATGGATATTTTTAAAACTGCTAACAACACCTTATACCAACTTTTTTCATGTTTCCCAGCTCCCTTGCTCTGCCTGGCACTTAAGCTTGTGTACGGAAAGGACTTTAATAGCTTTCCTCATGTATCTTATTCACCTTTGTACAGCTATGCTTTCCCTCTTTTTTTTTTTTTTTCCCGGATGCAATTTTTACTTTGTACTGTTCAGTTGATTTACTGAACAGCTAAATGTTTTTAAAAGTGTGTATGTTATACCGAAATATATTTTTCCGTAACCTGATAGCACTGGTCACTCCATATACTGTGCTAAATCTTTGACCACTATCTAAATTTTAGTTAAAAGGTAGTTCAAGACAATGGTTGAAGTATCACTTAATTATTTTTAGGTGGCAGACATTATTTTTATATAGATTTTTCTACGGTGAACAAAATGCATGGCAATGAAGAAAATGACACCGATTGTGCTTCAACCTTTCAGAGCACTGAATAAATGCAGCTTGCGTGGTGTTTCTCTTCAGCTCCACACTTACACACAGGCCTGACCTGAGGATGCAAATTCTGTAAGGGGATAATTTTTGAAAGCAGTATTTTAACTTCTACTCATGCAATTACTTAATTGTTCACAGGGCATTTTAAATTATGTTTTAAAAGACACAAGCTAAATTCCTGTTCTTTGTGCTGAAAGGACTTGTTCCTTTATCCAGCAGATTTTTATACTGTATAGAAGAGCAGTGTCTGCACAGTACTTGAAGGCCTTTGTTTTACTGAATATTATGTGCCTCTGGGACAGGAAAAAAGCCAGTGCAACAGGTTTCTGCACCCTTGCCGACATGTTCAGACAAATTAACTTGTCATGACGAGTTTTGCTTGGTCTTCTCGAGGGGTGGCAGATGGGTGTGGAGTGCCATAACACTGCCTCTCTTTTTCGCAGCGGATGTCTTTGATTCGTAGCTATTTGAATGGATTTTTCTTTACACATGTGATGCTCCCCCTTCCAATCTTTGCGCTTGCATAAACCTCATGTAATGTAAGACTACATCCTTCTCCTTGGAGTGGTACAGCCAAAACAGACAGCTGTTTAGATCGCCCTGGAAAAGGATCCCATCGGTCTCACCCACACTGGATGCACATACATGGTCTCCTGGCTGTCAGACCCATCTGTTAGGATGGCGTTGTGCCCATCCTCAGCCTTGTGTGATAGAGTCGCTGCAACAAAGATGCAAAGCAACCATGGAGTTTAGGGCAAGCATTCTGTACAGCATGGCAAATAGTGTCTATTATATGGGAAATAACACCTTTGGGCTATTAGCAGCACTGTATGTTCATTTAGTGTATATGTGTTATATAGATATATGTCATGGGATATGTGGATACAAAAGACATGAGTTAAGAAATTTGCACCTGGAAGCATGAAATAGACTCCCAAGAGTGTATGTCTGTGTAGAGAGATATGTATCTACAGACACGTATATATGCATGTGTTCTGTTTCTCAAAGAACAGAATACACTGCAGTCCCCTGTATAGAAACTGACATACATTCAAACCTTCTGAAAATCAAAGCACTTGAAAATACACACTTGAGAGACATCCAGCATGGTGCTCTTTAGCAAAAAGTCCTCCTTTAGCCTCCTGGTTTTGTAAATGTTTTTTTCTGATACCTCTCTAGGTAAGACAATGCTGTCTGAAACTGAGACTGAAGAAACAGGCTTCGTCTCCTCAGCGCAGTCGGGGCTGCGCTGACGTGTGCGGCGAGCACTGCGTTTACTGTCTGTGGAGCTGCCTCTAGAGCATCGCTTCACCAGCGCACAGGCAGATTCATGCTGTCTTTTTCAAATAATAGACTGTGGGGCTCCAGCAAACTTTCTCTTCAGCATTTTGTGTACAGCTCCTCTCTGTGCATTCTTGGTGTGAGGTCTTCTGACTTTTTCACTCTGTGTGAGGGTGGGTTGGTGTTCACTGGAAATGTGGGCTCTGTGCTGGCAGTGTGCTGGTAGCAGAGCAGCAGGAGGTCTTGCTTACATCCACAGGGCCAAACAAAGGTCCCTTTGTGGGAGTGCAGCAGCTTCAGAGTACACAGTTTGTCATCAGCAATTATCTGGGTGTCATAACTGAAGATCTGCCACCAACACCTACAGCCCCGAAACACAGTGTGCCTCTGTCATGTAGTTAATTTTTTTTTGATTCATTAGTACACTAAATTGCCTCTGCAACCATCTAAGTAAGCGGCTCTACACACTGCCACATATAATGGACATACAAAGTTTCCCAAGCACTATTAAATGTTGGAAAGATGTAAAAAAGCAGCAGAGTAAATTAACATCCATTCTGTATATCTTTCTGTGTGTTTATGGTTAGGCCTCATAGAATTGTATGAATTCCTTATTGTTTTAAAGAGTGCTTTTTGAAAAACAGAGATCCATTTATACCCTCAGAGTTCATTAGGGACTACTTCTGAATAGAGAACTAGGGTCGATCACTGGTACTGTTTTCAAAATTTTCTCTTTTCCAACATTCATTTAAAAGAAGAGGTTTATTCATTTATTCAGTTAAATTCACCAGGGACAACTGCACAGGAGAAGGGACTGAAAGCTCCAATTCACTTTAATTTGTCTATTTGCTTACAACCTGTATTGGAATGCAACAGCAAACAGCCAGAAGTTTTTTATTCATGAACATACTCTTTGAACTAAGTACATTTGAAAATACACATTTAGTTCTGTAACCATGAATATAGGCTCTGGTTCCAGTAAAAGACAGGCAATGAACTCTATCATAAAAGCACTGCAGAATTAAGATCTTTGTGGGCCTCAGTGTGGCAGAAAGAGGAAATATAAAATTCTGTGATTCACACCACGGAGGCATTGACTCCTCTTTGACATAGTGACTGGGGCTCTGCTCAGAGCTTGCTGTCGGACTGAGCTGTTCTGATGGGCCTGGCACTAAGCAAATGCTAAATCTCTGCAAATTAGTCAGGGCTGGTGCTTAAATGTTTTGCTGATTCATGCCATGAAAAGGCTAGCAATCCAAAGAAACAAACACAGAAAAATAAGAGAACAGGGAAGAAAAAACATTCAGTGCAAAACTTTGGTGGTTACTACACCTAACAGCACCAGCTCTGCCTATAGCCAAAGGAATGACAGAAATACTTCCTATGGTGTTGATGTGGCAGGGCAAAATTTAGTCCACAAACTCAACACGTAGCCAAAACCCAGGTAAACTCCAGAGTCCAGTTCATACCTCTGGGCTACCACCTAGAATCTCCATGCAAAGATCCCCAAGCAGTCTAGAGGACACAAAGGTTTTTGCAAGGCTGAAGCTGCTGCAGCTGCCATATTAAATTTCTCAACTCCAGCCTGGACCTAAGCCATTACTTTGCTGTGTGGTGGTCCACGTGCTACAGCTCTGGGACAAAATTGCTCATCCTCAGCTGAACCGATGCTTGCACATCTCATCCTGCCCCCAGTGACCATGCAGGACCTCCAGAGCACTCCTTTACTCTCCAGGGGTTAAGAAGTAGTCAAGCCCCTTCTTGGTGGGTGATCAAGTGGGTCCTTCTGGCCCTAGAAACAACAGATTACAAATTGGCCCAGCTCTATATTTATTTGCATAAGCCCATGGATGAACCAACAGAATTACATAGTTCTCCCCCTTTTCCCCCCCAAATATATGATCTACAAAGCAATGACATCTTAACAAAGGAAGTTAAGTATGTGGCTTTTTTAGAAAGCATGTGTTGTTTGATAGATCTCAGGTACTATGTATGTATATATGTATGTATGTATGTGTCTGTCTGTCTCTCTGTGTATCTATCTATCTATCTATCTCATAGTTCTAGTTTTGTTTTGTTCCATTTTTGCAAGCAGAGGATTTGAGTGATTTTTGCTATATGACATATAAGTATGTGGTCATAATATTTGATACACAATTCTCTGAATGATAGGTATCATATTAAAACCAGTTTGACCTGAAGTATAATTACAAAATGAGATGCCTGTCTAAATAAAGAGTACTGCTGTACTTAAATTTTTATTTTATTTCCATGTTTTCTTTCAGCCTAGGAAGCCTTTCTGAAATAAAAATGTGTATCGAATGCATAGCCACTTGTCCAGTTTTCCTTATTTTCTTCAAATTATATGAGACGGTATGTATTATATGATATGTGCCTGTCTAATTTAACAGCTTAAAGAAATAAGCAAGCCTTCTTAGTTGTGCTTAACCCTGTTAACAGTATTCCACGATCTGTGGAATTACTGTCCCACAGGAATTTTTCTCTGGATGTTAAAATAAAGGCCTTCTTGTACATAAATGAAAGTTTTGTAGTTGTATAAGAACACAATAATTTCCTAAATATGCAAATTAAATAACCACTTTAGCCTTGCTTAATGTACAGACAAGGTGGGACAAAAGGTGCCTTTGTACCTGCGTGTCTCTCCTGATGTGCCAGCGTCTCAGTACAAAGTTACTACTATTAAAAATATCTGCTGCATTTCCCTGCAGCCCAGAAGACAGCAAAGCCAGAGCAGTGAGCTATGTCATTCTGAAAACCACTCATGCTTTCCTTTATCAGAAACACCTCCTGTATTTTTTAGCCCTTCAATAAATTACAAGACTTTGCTTACTTTACTCAAATTTTTGTTTTAGTAAAACAATTTTTCAAGTTTTCCCGTACTGAGTGGAGGTTCATCACAATAAGATATGTTTGCTCCCTTGCTGCTGGGCTGAACGTGACATTCTGTTTGAGCCTGTGCAGTGACAGCATTTGTTCCAGGAGGGTTTTTCCCCTTGGTAACGGTGCCAGTCCCCACCCCGTACCCACTGACTTCTCTTCCCCATTCAGTCCCCTGGGCTGTGCCAGCCATCTGCAGAGCCACACACTGCACTGGATGGATGAATGAATGAATGAACTTCTTGATGCTTCATGTTGGCATGTTCACACTGGTGTGGTCTTCAGGAGTAAGCAAAGAGAACAGTAGAGGCATAGACTGTGGGCACCAGTTACAGAAGACAACGGCCATCTCAACATGCTTGTGTTTTTCAACCGCTACACTTTGCCCAAAATTTTTTTGATCAGTCATAACGAAACATATCTAACAGCATAAATATTTGTGTATCATATCACCTCATGATGAGAAGTTCAAGACTTTATTTATTTATTGCTTTATCTCTGAAATATTGGGGTAATTTTCTGTTTATGCAAAACAAGGTTCCAGGCATAAAATGAGTACAAACTTCTAATTCAATATTCTTCTAGAAGCTTATATGAGACAAAACAAAAAATATAACTGATAACGTATACATTCAGCACTTAAGTACTCCTAGAATGTAAATGCTGTTATCTGCACTGAAATCAGCTTTTATTTTGGCCTTGGTGTCAATTCAGAGGTTGCTGTCTCCAAGAAAGCCCAGAAGCATAACCTGAAAATGTAGATTTTCAGAGTGCATGCTCCCAAGTCCAGGAAGCATCATGAAGGGACAAGAACTGGCCAGCTCAGTCACTTACAGACACACATACCTGCTGTATGCTTTGCCACAGGCAAGACCAAGTTAATTACAACCATGGAAATGTATACCACTCCTGATATATGAGGGCAGAACATGTCTAAATCATGATTAATACAGGTGTGAAAGAGACATTTCTTGCCGGCAGTTTGACCAAGCAGATGGTATGCATTCCTTCAGGATTAACTTAGTCACCTTCACCACACTTTGTTAAACACTTTGAATCTTAACTGAATAAACGATTAACAAGAATTGCTATACAGTGTAATAGGCATGAAGGATGCTGCAATGCAGCAGAAAAAAGAAAAGGTGGCACAGAAAATCACCATTTTCTCATTTTATCCTAGCTTGATAGTTGGGTAAGAAATAAGCCCAACAAAATATCTGTCCCTTTGGACACTGGGACAACCCTTGTGGTGGTAAAAAGGTGATCTAAATTATGCCATTGATCTGAATGAATCAAAGAAGTCATGATTAAGTGCAAAGACTGTCAGTGATGACTACCAGAAATCTGCAGTTCTCTTAAAAAAGATAATGGTAGGTACTGGCAGGCAGGGTCCGAAAGAGCAGAGCAAGATAATCACAGCCAGGAAGGAAGGTGAGGTTGTCCAGGAGTCCTGTGTGAAAGCAGCACCCCAAGGAAAAACACAGACTGAGGGGACTTCCTTATTTTATCATCTTTAGAGAACGGGCTTAAAGAAAAGAGCTAAAATGTGTAAGTTTCTTTGATATAGCAAGGAATATTTCAACTTTGGGAAAAAAGCACAATGTTATAAAGCTGCTATATGAAATATTTTATAGGGGTGGCATTCTTATTCTTTGTTGTTATTATTTTAAAAATATCACGTGAGTAGCTGTAACTGCCTTTGCAGCATGGCAGATGAGGACGTGACCCAGCTCTGAAGATGGCACGGTTCCTTTTCTGCAGAAACACGGAGTTTCCTGGGATACACCACTCAAGCTCGGGAAGGTCAGACAGCCTCCGACTGCCTGCAGCAGCCTGAACTCCTCACCGATCCTCTCGCTTCAGTCTTGTCTACTCATTTTGAACAGAGCTAAACAGCACATATTTTGGGGAGGGAGAGATCATCTAGAGACACTTACGGACAATTTGACGGTTTCTTTGGTGTCGTTTTTTTGCCCTTCAGTCAATTCACTGAGCTAAGTTCATGATATCCATCTAACATAGAATGCTTTTATAAAATGAAGAGTTACTGATGGACTTCAGCACCTTCCAGAATTGACAACATGGCATGTGAATTTTGCAAGGAAAGGTAAAAGGGGAAAAAGATGTAAATAAGTACCACCCTGCCAGTTAGTGTAAAGAAACATGGTCTGGTTCAGTTAACAAACAGCATTTCAGCAGTCAGCGATTTCCTTCCTGTATTGTTGCTCTCAGGTGTTTCTGTTCTGCCTCTTATCAAGACAGTAAAGTGCCAGTTACTGTTTTGCACAAAAATCGGTCTCTCAACATGAATCACTGGCTTATAGATGAATCATTTTAAACTTACGGACTTTAACAATTCCACTGGGGAAAAAAAACCCTTTTAGAATCTGGGCTGTTTTCTAAATTTTATTTTGCCACAACATCATTTGCAGTGAGTTGCAATGTCATACCCATTGGTAGCTTGACTTGTATTTTATGTCAGTCTGAACCAAAGTTTCTACTCCAATAATCTTGTTAAGCAAATGTTTCCAAAACAGTCATAAATGCTGATATGAATGGTCAGGCACTTTTTTCTCACTGTTTCATAACACTGTTTTTAAGTCTGAACTAGAAATACCTGTATGATACTTGTTCTCTTTTTCCTGTACTTGTCTTCAGCGATCAGTCATGAGAAATGACAGATTGTCTGATAGAAAATTTAACTATTAGGATTTCAGGCAATTCTCTTTTTCCTTACGTAATACCCTCAGTCTCTTTCTAAAGGAACCAGTCTACTGTCAGAACAGGTATCCGGAATCACAGTGACCACTGAATCAATTTTTGCGGTGCCTTTTGTACTTTAAAACAAGTATTGAAAATAGTCTAGGCTTTTCTTTCATTGTGAAGGAATTTCTTTCTGTTTGTAATTTCCTGCCATGAAAGATTTCATGCAGATAATGGTTTTCAAAGAATGCAATTGCTTGCGCAATTTGAGACGATAGCTTACTAGTTTTTGTTTCCTGTCCCACCCAAAGAACAATAAGGCAAGCTTAACAGAAGCCTGGCAAATTCTGGACTGCTTTATCCTTCTGTTACAGCAAAACAGAAATAACCTAGTATGATAGAGTATAATTTATATGAACTCAGTCAAAATAACTTTATTATTTACTGACCTGCTCTCTTATTATTGCATGTTACAAATTCTCCGAATACGTCAGATCACTGGGTGTGGCTTGATGCGGTGATGGGATTTCTAGAACAGTGCTTCTGGTCAGACCAACACACAGAGCTGTGTGACTGATGTCATGCTTCAAAATAATTCTGTTTTACAGTATATTTCTGTCAGTCACAAACACTGGAATCAGATTTTTAATTGTATGGTCAATACACATATTGTCAGCTTTATAAATGTAATATGTATTGTTATTTCCATATAAAAGTATTTGCAAACCTGAAGTGTTTTGGTATTCAAAACCTGTGTTCCTCTCAGTTTGAGATATTGCTGCCCAGTGAATATCTTCACATGTGCACTGAGAGAGCAGGTCTACTCCTGGAAAATCAAAGAGAATTATGAAAAAGAATTGCCCATGGATTTCAGTTCTGCATTAGTTTCATGTGAGTTGCTCATCAATTCTGCAGCCTTCAACATTTCATTAATATTCAAGAACAATTGTACAACAAATTATGGCCTCTAAACACTTTATATAAAATGTTAATATAATCAAACATCTATACTTTATCCCCAGGTTGTATTCTGTGAACATGAAACATACTGTTGTATTAAGTGGAGTGTTTTATTGTGATGATTTAGTAATTTCCTAAAGGTATACTGGCATTATTAATATGCATTTGTATTCCAGACAGAAGATCTTAGTTGGTTAATAATAAGGAATGAATATTATACTTACCAAGACTCCATTTTTATTTTCAAAGCAGTCTTAGTCTAGGGAATAACAAATTATTCAAGTAGAAAGACAGAAGTGATGC
Source organism: Ibycter americanus (assembly GCA_035590275.1). NCBI lineage: Eukaryota > Metazoa > Chordata > Aves > Falconiformes > Falconidae > Ibycter > Ibycter americanus. Next base: position 11,412,149 of record JAVJGI010000040.1, read on the forward strand.
TAATAGCAACAACTACAAGGCAAATTAAAGGAACAAATTAACAGATAAAATAGCAGAAAGAATCACCAATTACTATTCATGTATGCTTTGTTTTGTTATGGTTATATACTTTGGATCAGTAAGCCTGAGTACTAGAAACTGGTGTAATGTACACACTAACCCTAGGGTTTCACACTTACCAAGCTTTCTGAGAATATAAATAAATAAACAAAATAATTCTAAAAATACGAACTGTAAAGAGGTTTTTACAAAATTTTACCTTTGAGGCAGTGTTTTTGTGTTCTTGAGATAGAAAAAGGCCTTATGATTGTGGGAACTACATGTCAGCAAATGTTTGATTTCCAATGTGTTTACAGTTCGGTGGTGATGTGGAGCGTCTAAGATGCTTTCTTCTCAATAGGAACCATGAAAGATATGAGGAAGGAGATATTTCCTTCGCCATGTTTTTCTGATTTTGAGTATTTTATTCCCTCCCCAAAGGACTTCCCTCTGTTCCCCACAAAACATTTTCTATAAAATTTCCTTTCCCACCAGACATGGCAGAGGATCTGCCGTCATTAGCCTGTCAGCTTCCCTTTCTGCTGGACCTCACAGCCTCCTCTCCCCAGGTCCTGCCGCAGCCGTCCCCGCACACTCACTGAGAGGACTGTGATGGAAAGCAGGGGAATTTTTGACTCCCTGTGCAGTTCTGGTGGAGCCAGAAAGACATGTGGGACTGCACAGCCAGCCAACAGGAGTTTCTGTTTGAGCCCTGAAATCTTGTGTGCGAGGGGAGACGACAGCAGAAAGCTTGAGTTATTTGTGGAGGGACAAAGCCACCATAGCAGGGAAACAGCTGTCTTTGGCCAGCTTTCCAGAGGATACAGGAGAAAGAGGGGAGCAGCCAACCAGGAGATTATCCGAATCCTAGATTTATTAAGGGGTCTGAAAGTTCAGGATTACAAGAGCCTCCCAGTGGACCTGGCCTAATTGTAGCCTGGGTTTACATTGATTGCCATCACTGGTGGGTGCCATGATCTGCAACAGAGGCAGGCGTGATGTGCATGTCCACGCACTGGGAACTAACAACTGCCTGCATTCATATTAGGATTTATTCCCTAGAGAATCATCCCATCCTTCTTTTTGGAAAGACAGTAATATGTTATACTGGTTATAGGGGAAAAACTCACTGGTAAGCATAATATGTTACACGAATCACCAAATATAAACTGCAAATTGCAAAACTGCAAATTGCAAACTGCAAAAAAATTTGCAACACTGCTTTAGAATAATTTCTACATTAAACCTCATTGTTTTCTAAACCCGTAACTTTCCACACCATTTATCTTTGAGATCAACCACGTTTCCCAAAGAAAGCTGAGGAGTTAGTCTTACCCTTTGTGTTGACTTCTGTTACACTAAGGGAATTCAGTGGCCCATATCTAAATGCCCTGCACTGAGTAAAGCTGTCAGAGGTCTCTGCTCACTGCCCTGCCTAGGGCATCCACATGACATGGTCAGGGCATCTCTGCAGCAGGCACTCTCTGATGGCTGCTCCAACCTCCTGTGAGACTAGGGAGGATGTGGCTTTTGGATCAGGAGATGCAGTCAAGCATATCTCAGCACAGAGGGATTTTGTGCTGTCACTGTCAGAAAATAGAAGGAATCACAGTGCAAACTGGGTTGCATTGCACACACAAAATATTGCAGACATTGGTACAGATTAGACTCTATTAATTTTACAAGGTGTTGATCCAAAATTTGTTAATCCAAACTGTAATTCCCAGTCTGCTGAGCCAGGAATTGAATTTAAATTCCATTGCCAGAAAAGGTGAAGATGGGAGCTGTGGGAAAAGTTTATGAACAGCACAAACTATACACCAATTTTCTAATTAGTGTTGCATAATTGCAGTGAAGTGTGCCTGTTCCCTTGATCCTAAACAACCTCTCTGGGACAGGAATCTTCAGCAACAGCTTCTCAGTGACCTGTGCCCTGCCATTCAAGACTGAAAGCTGAGTCACCTCGAGTCTTCTGCGGGTCTGTAATGTTTTTGGTGACCAAAAGAGTCATGTTGGGCCCTTCCCCAAAGGCGTTTGAGAGCTGTCTGGGGGAGGCCAGCTGCATAGCTTCCATGGCCGTCAGAGGCAGGGCAGCATTCCTCTGCTCCCAGCCCTCACCCATCTGTCACCCATCAGCTGGGGGATACTAAAATAAATCGGGAGTGGGCTGATGCAGAAACAGTTTTACAGAAGGTATGTTCTCCACAGGAAATGTGTAAACAAATATTTGGAAGATCTAAAAATACGAACAAAGGGGCCTCTGTGGCACAACAACGAACCTTAAAAAGTCTACAGCATGTCCTGCACACAGTTGTTAAATAGCAAAGTCAAATTGCTAAATAAAAGCAGTTTTAAACAGCCAAAGCTATAGACTCTTCATCCTCAAGGTAGCATTCTTAATATTAAGTTTTAAGTTTAACATGTTGCTCAGTTTTGGTGTAGCCTTACCTGTGTAAAACAGTGATATTAGATACATTAAAAATTAATATTATTCCAAGGCATCCAGTGAGAGCTTGCTCAGACTCCTGCATAATGCTCTCTTTTGGCCTGGCCTTTGTTACTGAAAAAAACCCAGGCTTACATCTGTAATATTGTTCAAAAAAGTTTTGGAAGCATTGCTGTAGATGACTGTATCTGCCCTGAGTTGTGTCCAGTGCTAAACACTTGAGAACTTCCTACCTCCGCACCAGCAGTCCTGCTCCCTCACTGTACTTGATCAGTAAAAAGTCTGTAAGAAGCACAATGTCAGGGCAGCGTTACAACATTTTTAGTTGTCCAGTCTTTAATACCACCACTTCTCCCAGTTAAAGCACATAAGTAACTTGCATCCTGTTGCTTTTGCTCTGACTGAGACCTTCTGATGTTTATGACTCTTCTCCCTCGTGCTGAATCTCTGCCCAGTTATGTGTCATGAGCAGACTCCACTCCCTTACAGCCATATTCCCTCGCCCTGGCCAGAGACGTGCATGTGAGGAATGAAGTCACTCCCAGTCATTACTGGTCTCCGTGGCACACAGCTCTTCATACTTCTGCAGCCCAAGCTCTTACTTTACACTATTGCTCTCTGCTTTTGCTGTCCAAGCTAGTCCCTTATCTGTGTAATTAGCTGACCCTTACACTATTTCATTACCTACTTTGTAAAGAGGTCTTTGACAAGCTTTTTAAAGAGTCTGTAAGGCAAAAGTGCTCTAAAGGACCAGGCGAATTAGGAACACAGTCACTCATCTATGTTTTTCAAAAGCAGTCTGATTTGTCAAAGAAGAACTTCTGTGACTTTCTGTGAATTATCTCCAGTTAAACTCCAACTTTCTGGGGGTTTCTTGAGTTTCACTCTAGCTGGTACTTTGTCCTTTTCCTTCTGGTATGACCCTTCTCGGCAGTGAAGGGCTGAGATTTTAGTGATTTGTTTGGTTAGGGATTTGTTTGCATGGTCACAGCCATGCCAATGTTTAAATATTTTTTTCTCTGTTAAAATTTCATATATTTCATTTTTTGTAAAGGTTTTCTTTAGCAGCTGGAAAGCAATCACATGCAGACTCTTACATTCTGTAACATTAGCCATTCCAGCTACCAGATTTTTTTCCTAATTAAAAGGATGTCCACGCCTCACAAACAATACTGTCTGATTTCAGGGCTTCCTCTCATCTTTTTCAGCACAGACACTTTGGATCCATCCTCCAGACACTTCTCTCCTGCTCCCATTGCTCTACCGCATCTCTGTCCTCCAGACGCTGGTTCCTCCTTCGCAGAGAACCAGTGAGGGCAGCCAGGTGAGCACATTCCCACAGCACTGCTGCTTCTCTGAATCGTTATCAATGCTCCGCACTCCTACCATGTCAAATTTACTCAAATTTACTCAGCACACCCCCCCACCAAAGGGCATGGGGAAATCAGTCACACTGTCTCCTGCCTTCAGAAAACTAGAATAAATTTTTCATTTGTTGTTTTTTAAAAAGAAATCAGATTTATAACTCCAACAACAGGCTATTTTCCCTTTCTCTTCTTTAAACTATGTTTCATGAGTGAGTTACCTGCCTGTAAACCCAAACTTTCTTAATCAAAAAATTCCTGTCTGTTTCTGAGGTTAACCATAACACCTTTTACTTCCACTTGCCACTTCTTGCCCTTTTGGTCTAGATCATAACTATAATTTCTCTTTATGATTACTGCTTACACCTCCTGTCTTGATTAAGTGTCATTTTCCTCAATATTTATTTTTCTTCCTCTGAGAAATAAATGTACCCTAGTTTTTGTTACCTTACAGTCATGCCCAAGGGAATATATTTTTACAATGTATATTTATATCTATACATATGTAGTGGTTAATAATATTAAATTACTGGTAATTTACTGGTAAATTACTGGTTTATCTCCAGCTAGAACATAGAGTAGTTCTGGGTGCTTACATCACCCAGGCAAAAAATCACAAAAAATAATAACAATTCAGTTTGTGGTTCTTCCTGACCACTCATGTGGAATGCTAAGACACAAAATGTTCCTTTATTTCTTCACCTTGGTTATAATCGTTCCTGTGGTGGGTAATCCGTCCCTGCAGGCCTGCCGTTTCCCCTCCCTGATTGATGGAGGAGCAAGTGGGGCTGGGGAACTCCTGGAGCTGGTGCGCGGGTGTACGGGTCTGTGCCAGGGCACATCTTCCTTAGTTTGGCGTGACAAATTGCCTTTCTGGAACTGTAATAACATGTGATATCACGTCAGCCTCACAAATTTGCCTAACAAGTTACAATAAAATATAAAGTAATTCCATAATCAAGTGTGCCCATGACTGCCTCAGACGAAGATTTTATCGTAGCTCTATTGTGTTTGGCAAAGTTTATTAACATCATAGATGTGGATAATTACTAGGTTTCTTTCCCATGGACAACCACTGGTCTTGATTACTTTGTGATACAACACAGTAGAAGTCTTCCTTACCTTGACTACTGTGGGCTAGCAACAGCTATAGAGGCATTGCAATCTGAGGGACACGCATCGAGGTGAAGTGGGTAGTGCCACTATCGTCACTAACAGTCACTGGGATTTTTTTCATGATCGCAATAGATAGTACAGCTCGATTTTCTGTTTGGTTGATAAAGACATTTGCTGTAAGTGTCATAATCTGGTTGCTTGAATTTATAATATGCTTTCTTAAGGTCTCAGTAAGGGTACCACTGGGTGAGTGCAACGTGACATATTTTCTGGGTCTGTTATACTTAGTGATTCTAAGACTGCTGGAGTTCCTATGAATTTAGATGACTTAAAGGAACATTGCTGAACCTTACAGTCTCAAAATCAAATCACCTTTAAAGAGAAATTACAATTTGAAAATGACTTGTTGATTACTGAATAAATAAATAAACAAACAGAGCCTTCTAAGGGAAGGCCTTTGCTCTGGCAAAGGGCTCCTAATTCATCTGCTGGGCAACTGAATAACAAGAAATTCAATGTAATTCATTATAGCCGGATGCTTGTATCGTACTGTGAAAAAAGTAGATTTTGGGCTTGTCGTCATGGTGATAGAAAGTATACTCAAATGTGGAAGTTCAGCTAGCCAGGGTTGGATGTATTCGAGTGTTTGGGATTATCTCCCCCTCTAGTGGCTGGTTTATGCAAAAATATAAAAAATGGGATTATCCAAATTTACCATGATTTTTTGGGAGGGCTCATGGAATCATAGAATCATTTAGGTCAGATAGAAACGACCAGTGTGCTGTGTATTTTTACTGTGCTAGATACAAGGATACAGTAAAAAACCAAACCAAAACAAAAACAGAATAAGACTTGATTTTCTTGATTTTCCTTAAAGCTTGACAGTGATTTGGACATGTCACAGGCTAACTCACAAAACTATGAACTTTTGGTTTTGCTTGTGTACAGTCATGTCTTTCTTTTGTCCTACTGTGATCTTATACTTTTTTATTTGGTATTGCTCAAAACTTATCTTCAGTGCTACACAAAGCCATGGAGGGTGGTGTTATGGGTTTTATCCAGGCTGCGTGAACAGTTATTACTGCTGGTGGTATTGCTAGAGGAGGGTGAATGGATTACAATGCTACCAAGTGAGGCAGTACCCATTAATGTTTTTTGTTTCTTTTATCATGTCTGAAGACTTATCCCCTGTCCAGGATCAGGCCTTAAAAACATTTGGATCCTAAAACATCATCACTGAGAAGCAAGACCCTGCAATTATAATAAAGAATTCGGTGAAAACATCCACTCAGTGCTCAGTAGCAGTGAGCAAAGCAAAATGGCATGCTACAAATTGTCAGGAAGGGAATAGAGAGCAAAATGGAAATATAATTACACCACTGTATAAATTGGTTGCCCACACCTTGAATATCCTGTGCAGTTTTGGTTCTTCCATCTCAAAAAAGTTATATAAGAACTAGAAAAGGGAAGAGATGGGCAGCAGGATAATCAAAGAGCTTGAATGGTGTCCATAAGGAGAATAATGATTAAGTTTGCTGGAGAAGAGGTGTTTCTGCAGAGGGAGGTATGATAGGAGTCTACAAAATTATGAGTGGCATGGAGAAAATGGATAGGGCTTGAATGTTCGTGTTTTCCAAATACAAGTATCAGGGCCATCAGATGGGAGCTAGGTTCAAAAAAAGCAGTTGAAAGTTATTCTTCATGCAACAGGCAGAAAACCTGTGGATCACGCTGCTGAACAATGCTGTAGATTCAACAGCTTTCCAAGGTGTTAGAGGGAGGCTGGAGAAGGATTTGGAAGAGACTTCTGCTTTGATTTCATAAGCTGACAAAACCTGGCCTTGGTGGGTCCCTGTCCCCAGGGAGGTGCCCGATGCCAGGGCTGGGGCTGCCCTGGTGCCTCCGGCTGCCCTGCCCCTGGCGGGGGGTGGGATGGACCCTGGCTGCCAGCCCCTGCCATCACCCACCCGGAGCCGCTGGCCCTGGTAGCACCATGACAGTCTCTAAAAATTGCCTAAGCTGTGGATGGTCAGAGCCTGGGATAGTATTATGCAAAAACATCACACAAGCTTGCCCTCTTCTTCTCTCCCAAGGTGTCTTGTGACCACTTTGGCAAACTGAGTATCGAGCTCTGGAGTTATTCCCAAAGGCACTCTCCTGAATTTATTTAGACATACAAGTAAGAGCATGACATGTGAATAACCCTGTAATTCTACTCAGAATTAGCAAAGCAATAGCTGGAATGCTGTCTTTTCTGTAAATTAAGTTGGGAACAGAGAACACTTCTGTGCTTAAACTTTCATATATCTAATGCACACTAACCTTCAGTTACAGAAACTTGTACTAGTAACTGTCTCCGTGAAATGGATTTCTAATTTTGTAAGTACCAATGTTTTTTTAACAACCTGAAATTCAAAAGAAATTTTTGTACAAATCCCTTTGGACACCCATTCTGTCATACACTTTGTTGTTAGTGGAGCTGAGGGAGATGATGGTGGTAGTAGGTGACTGCCCAGCAGGTCCACCTGAAGGAGCCGACAACTGAGAATTGGCATGAGTGAGGTAGCTGCTGAAAGCAGCCGAAAGGAGCTGATCAAGCAACAGGCAGGCTTGGGTAAGTGACTGAGGTGAATAGTGTCAAGTAAGTAACTGCTGTGACTGAAGTCAAAAGTAACACGTGAATTGAGGGACTGAGGTGATTGTAGTCACTCAGCTGGGATGGAGGCTGAGGCTTTCTGAGATATTCTTGGACATATGCACCTATGTAGCCCCCTACAAACAAATGTAAGTACTTCACTGATGAAAAAGGGTTACCTAATGGCATGACTGTCAGTTCTGAAAGTTGGAAATTTTTGTGCTTTTGTCATGTTTCAGCATGGATTTAAGAAGGGGAAGTTGAGCTTAACCAGCCTGACAGCCTTCTACAATGAGATGACTGGTTTGGTGAATGAGAAGAGAGAAGTGGACACTGCTTATCTTGATTTTACTGTAAACTTTAGTTATGGGACTGTCTCCCATAAGTTCCTCACAGACAAATTGGTAAAGTATGGGCTAGATAAACAGAAAGTGAGATGGACTGAAAACTGGGAGAACTGCCAGGCTTAGAGGGTTGTGGTCAGCAGCACCAAGTCAGGGTGGAGGTTTGTCACAAGTTAATGATCTGGATGATGGGACACAGCACACCCTTGATGATGGGCAGATGATACAAAACTCGGAGGAGTAATATACCAAGTAGTGGTGCCACCATTCAGGGGGATCTTGACAGGCTGGAGATATAGCCCAACAGGAATCTCCTGAAATTCAGCAAAAGAATTTACCAAGTCCTGCACCGGGACTGTGCGTGGGGAATAACCCAGCAGAGAAGACCAACTGCATCCCAGGCTGCATTAGGAAGAGTGTCACCAGCAAATCAAGGGAGGTGATCCTTCCCCTCTACTCACCCCTGTGAGGCCATGTCTGGAGTGCTGTGTCCATTTCAGGACTCCCCAGTACAGAAGGGACATCAGGGACATAGTGCAGCAAGTACACCAAGGGCCACAAAGATGATGAAGGGACTGGAGTATCTGTCCTGTGAGGAGACTGAGAGAGCTGGGACTGTTCAGCCTGGCGAAGAGATGGCTCAGAGGGATCCTATCAGTTCCCTGAGGGGTGCGTATAAAGAAGAGGGAGCCAGGCTGTCTTCAGTGGTGCCCAGGACAAGAGGCAATGGGCACACACTCAAACACAGGATATTCCACTAAAGCATAGGAAAAAAATTTTTACCTTGAGGGAAGTCAAGCAGTGGAACAGATTGCTCAGAGATGTTGTGGAGTCTCCATCTATGGAGTTATTAAAACCTCAACCGGACAAGGGCCTGGGCAACCTTTTCTGGTTGACCCTGCTTTGAGCAGGGATTGGACTAGATGATCTCCGGCAATCCCTTTCAGCTTCAACTATTCTGTGATTCTGTGTTACAGTGGCACCTTCAGTATCCTTAATGATATTAAAATCTCAGTGAGGTGCTTTGCTAAGATGTGTTTGCCCTGAAGGTTAAAAAATAATAATATAGAGAATATTAGTGAGCACAAAATATAGAGATGTTTGTAATAAGCAGACTGTGGAGGGATAAAATCAGGAGTCATCATGCAGAATGAGCAAAGGATAGAGTAAACAAACAGTGAGAAGCCTGGGGAAGACCACAATGCTTAGTGCCTTTTTCTTTGGTCTTAATAAAATGCTATATATGACAAGACTGTGTAGAGGATTAATCAACATTGATAATATACAGTTGTGGGCTTGCTTCTGGGGTGGTGGGTTGGCTGATGTGGATAATGTACAGCT
>JAVJGI010000040.1:11424776-11513325 GCA_035590275.1 Ibycter americanus
CGGTGCGTGGCGGCGCGGCGGGGGCGCTCCGCGCAGGGGTGGGTGTGCGGGCGGCACGAGCTGCCTGGCGCTGGGAGCCAGCCTGGGAAGCGAAGTGCGGGAGCGGCCGCCTTTGGTAACTTTTTCCCCGTAGGATTTCGGTGGGATGCGGCTGCCCGCAGGGGTGAGCCGCACGTCGGCACGGCCGTTGCTGGGGGTCTCTCTCCTTGGGTTTCCGAGGCGACTGGAGTACGTTTTGCTTGCAAACAGAATACGCGTCGTTGCATTTGTAAGAGGGCGGCTGCTTCTCATGTTAGCTACTTGCCTTGTGGCAAGACTTCGCGTACGAGGAGACCTGAGGCCCTTCCTTCGGGAAGGGCGGCGGAGGATGCGCTCGGGACCTGCCGTGAGAGAAGAGGAATGACGTCACGTGCCCTGGGAAATCCTGTTCCCTGCCTGGCACGCGAAGGCTGTTGCTTTCAGCCCTACTTTGGTAACGATTTTATTGCTAGTTTTGTTCAGTCGAAACACACAAGTAATTAATTATACAACAATTTTTCAAGTGTTAACATTTAATGAAAGTTTGGTTGTTTTTTTTTTTTTTGTAAGCTATTTGTTTCCCCTTTGTTTTGGCGGAGTCCTCAATGTATCTAAAAGCAAGAAAACTTGCAACGTGGTCTTCCACTATTAATGGCAGCTAACTTGATTACCTTTTTCTGGAAGGGCTGTGTAGTTAATAGATCCCAGGGATGGCTGGATTCCATTAGATTTCCATAATGTTAAAGCAATACAAATATACCTCACTCTTAACTTTTGCAGTAGTTTCCAGGACACATTCCAAACCCATCTGGGCTGATGTTTCTGTACAATTACAAATATAACAAGTTACTGTGCCTCTCTCTTCTAAGAGTAACTCTTTTACTAGGAGGCTTGTCCTACGGAAACTTAAAACTTTCAGGTCGAGACAATCAGCCTAACACTGTGGTAATATCATCTAGAATACCTTAAACTTTCATAAAAAGACATTATGTGGTTTACAAGAGATTAATTAGAAAATATAATTAATGAGCTGATATGTGGACCTAAGGATAAAATTGAAGCCGCTGTCTCTTTATTAACATTCATTTAAATTTTGATCATAGCAGTATTCAGTTGAGATTTTAACTGCTGCTTTTGACTTTTGCTTTCGTGGATATGTGGCTAGGAGATTAAGTAGTCATAATTTTTTTTTCAAGTGTATAGTTTGATTGTATTTATCATTTGACACCTTCATGGGCTGGAAACTTTTGCTCTTGTGCAACTTGGGCATTAAGTCCATATTAGTAAGTGTGTGTGTGTGTGTCTTGTTTTGTCTTTTTTTTCTAGACTGGGGCTTGATGATATAACTTCTCAATAACCAAAAATATCCTCCTATGTTTTAGCTGCCTGTATTTTGCAGAGAGTGTGGTGGAAGAAGATAGAGGTGAAGGAGGGTTGAACAATTCACACTTTAACCACTGAGGACAAGAAAGCAGCTTTTACTCTTGTGCAGGGTGACCTGCCTTAATGAGAATTCTTATTAAACAGACCAACATAGTATTTGTTAGCCTTTTCACTTCTACCTTAAATTTGGGAATGTTCAGGCACAGTACTCCCATGTGGAAAGAAACATTCCTTTTCTACTGCCTCACCCGTGGATGTACAGTGGATTTGTAAAATAATACTGGGAGATATGTAACAAACGCCTCTCTGGTGCTGGCACTTTCCCAGGAAAACAAAATCAGGACACTAAGAATTGCTTAGTACCAGGTCTAGGGTAAACAGGGAAGAGCATTTGATGTATCAGTGAAAATAAGGGAAAACGTTTAAGACCGTGGTTGTCATGGTTTGGCAATAACTTTATTAAAAGAAATAAAATGCCCTCCTCTCCAATAAAAGATAAAATTTCAGCCTAATTCTATATGCCATAATTTTGCTATTGTCCTGATAAGGAAATGATTATTACACTATATTAGTATTTCTGTTCCGAAACAAACAAAATACGTAAGAGGCCATGGGTCAGGTTCTGCCAAAGGCAGGTTGCTCTATGTCACTGAATTCACATATACCTGCTGCAGCAGTTATAACCCAGCAAGTCATTGCTAAGAAAAATCCTGCACTGAGCGATGTACATCACAATGAACAGGGACAGATTGCTGCCTAATTTGTGTCTCTCTGAGGAAGTATGTGGTGTTGCAAGGAGAGATGGTTTAAGGTGTGGGAACCGGAAAGAAAAAGTGGATGAAAAGATGAAACTGCTTTAATGTGCAATGAAGAAAGATTTTTCTGACTTCCGTGCTTGTATATTTTTAAGCGATGATTGGATACCTTTCATCAGATTAGAAAGTATCCGTTTGCTAACTGGTGGCAGGCAAACCATTGGATACAGTTACTGAATATCAAAGCATGCAGCAAATTGCATGAGACAGCTGTTACTGTAGTGTAGGATGGCTGAAGTAATCTTAATAGTGGCTAATGATAGCTAACCTGCTGGAAGATGGGGAAAACTGCTTTTTGTTTTCATCACCAGTGGGATGCTACAAGAAGTTAAAATAATATGCAGCAATGGAAAGAGGAACCAGTGCGGTAGCATGAGGACTATGGGTAGATTTCTTTAATTTTCTAACAGGCATTTCTTATCAAAAGTAAACAAAAAGTGAAGTATGATGTCTTGTTTGGAATACAGTGTCAGTTGAGCAATATATTGATATGGATTGCATTTACTAAATATATTTGGACAAAGTATGACACCAAATGTTTAGATGGGAAAGAAGGATTTTTCTTAGTCACAATTGGGCTGTGACTGGTTAAAAGAATGTCACAGGTCCCTACTGATTTCAGTTTTCAGTAGCCAAATAATAGATTTGAAAGTGTTGAATAGATACAGGAAACATTTCCAAAGAACTGTGACTGGTAATGAAGGATTATGCCATCATTGCAATTAATATTCAGGAGACTTACAGGTAGGGAAGACATCTGTTGCTTAATCTAGATGAGACAATGTGTTGTACTCCAAACACATCAAGAACGATGACACCTCATGACAAATACCAGTCATGTACTACAGAAGCCAGAAGAGGTTTAATAAGGCCAGCAGCTACAGGGCATCTTGCATCTTGTCCAACCTCCTCTGCTCTGAATATACAGGGGAGAGATGGCAAGGTGAGGAAGCAGCAAATGCGTGACTCTGGTTGCTCAGCAACAATTCCAGCTTTTTACCATGTGTATGTATGCAGGCAGCAGCACTGGTGCTGTTTCCAGAAAGGTCTCATTTATTTCCTCTTTGACATGGTTGGAAGATATGCCACACGGGCATGAGCTGCAAGCTAACAGTCCTGAAAACCCGTGATAACTTGTAGCTTTGCATTATTGCCACTTTTGTGGAGTTGAGTGGTTTTGGCGTTTGTTTATGTAATACTGAAATTTGAAATCTATACCTACTGTAATGCCAAACTTACGTAAAGGGATACGCTTGGTTATTGTCAGGCAGTTCTGTTTCTGAGTAGGCATTTAAAATACCTGACAGGTTTCAAGGCAAGGACCTAGGGTTGAACAGCGGGGCAGGGGACAGGGCTGGATGCCTTCTGGCTCCGTGCAGTTGGACCACTGCTGCTGAAAGGCTGCAGTTGGTTCACTTTAACTGCACAACAAAAACAGGCACAGTAACACCAACAGTTCTGGGAAATAACAGCATGTGAGCCATGCTGTTGTTTCTGGGATACCCGGTGGATTGTAGGGTATTATGAGTAGTGGATTAAAAGTGAACAAAAAGGCTAAATGCAGAGAATGGCACTTGGCATTGCTTATGTCTTTTAGGATAAAGAAGGGCAGACTGAGTTACAGAAGACTTCTTGGTGGCTCTTTAAGGACACCCCACCCCACCCACCCTCTCATTTTCTCAGTATTTTGAGTACAGATTTGCCCTCAAGTATTTATTCCATTTTTACTCAAATCACTTGTCAGTTGGAGCTGCCTTTCCTGTTTGGCTGAAGAAACAGAAGGGAGGTGCCCTCTGTGAAGATGTTGGAGGTGTTCAGAATCCTAGAAAAGCTGAAGACATTGCTAAAGCAACTTTATGAAGAATAATGTATTAGTATGTAGCATAAAGAATATTAAAACCTCAGGTCCCTGAAGCAATAAATCCTTCATGAAGTTGAACGTTGAGTTGTGTTTTCTAATCTGTATACCGCAACAGATTTTCTCCTGCGATTCCCATACTGTTCTTCTGCCTTGCACCCATGAACCCAATAGTGTTGTTATGGCAGGTTGAAGAAAGGTCTAAATTGCAACTTTTAGAGTAACTTAAATAATTTACTACCAGAGCACAGAAGCAGCTGGTGTTTTATAACTTTAATAAGTGGCTCAAGCCTCTGTATATTGGACAATAGTTTATAAAAGAAAATACGCTGAGTGTTTCTGTAGCTCATATGAACACAGTTAATTTAAAGAACCATCAGTTTTTTACTACAGAAAAAAAATATTTTATTTAGCAGATAATAGTGGGTGGAGCACGCAAGCTCCAACTGCTAAGGGGTTATGAGATCATAACTTGGATGTGTGATAGGTGCCAGAAGTTGGAGACAGTAAGAGGTAGTTTCTGTTTCATCACCATTTGATTTCTAAAAAATTATATACCAAAACCATTTTAAACTTCCAGCATGGAGAAAGTAACATAAATTCTGCCTTTTATGGGGTTTATTTGGTACATTTTAAGACAGGAAAATGAAAAATGTGGAAATGAGGATTTCTTTTGTATATTTCTAATGACCATTAGTTTGAAAAAGAAAGCTTGCCTTCTTCCTGCTCTGAATTGTGTTCTGTTTTCAATGTTTTTGACTCCTTCTAGAAAAATGCTTATTGTGTGGTGAATTGCTTATTGATATGAATTAGGTCAAGATTCAGTGTGTTATACAAAGGATATATAACTGAGAAGTTCATATCGACAAGGGTTTATTAGCAGGATTTCTAGCTGATGGCATAAACTGACTAGTGATGAAAGGTTTTTTTTTTTTGGGGAGGAAGGGAAGGGGAATGGGGAGGGAGAGAGTGTGCTTTTCCCAGTGTGGCCAGGTAGAGCAGTGATGGGTCCCAGCTGAGCACCCTCTTGGGCTGGCCTGTCTGTATCTCCAGTGCAGCATGTGGCAATGATAAAGGTGAGGATGCTGTTGATGACTCTGCCCTGCCTTTCCTTGGGACCTGTTCGAACTCTGTATTGATTGTTACTGCTGATTGGAGTATGCTAATCGAATGCAAATGTTGCACATGGGTTGTTAAGTCTTTGTGCACACATATTATCCAGTAATGTTTACCAACCATCTCTGTTCTCCACTTTGTTATGCTTGGTTTTCTCTAATGTAAACTAAAATCTTCACAGACAGAAGGCAAAGAAAGGAAGTGAGGGTGATCCTTTTGCCAGAAGGAATGGCTTCCCATCAGAAGCACCTTAAAAACACTCTTGGGGTTTGTGGGTGCAGGCCATGGAGAATAACAGCACAGGAGCAACAGCAATGGAAAAAAGCCCTGCCACAGAGGTTCTGGAAAACATCCCCTTGGCAGCTTATGTGCAAGGTTACAGAGCTGCAAGCAGCAGGCCTTTAGTGTTAGTGAGGTGAAAGCACCTGGAGGTACCGTGCAGCAAGATGTTTTTAGGTTTGTTGGAATTTAAAAGCTGGAGTTTAAATCTACTGAAGCACATCAAGGGATTGTTATAGCCTCAAGAAAAAGGTGAGCTTCACTTTACGTGTGGTGGGGTTGTTGTCTGTCCCTCCCAGGTGATATAAACTAGCCTCCGGACAATTATTTAAATGTGGTGGGGAGGGAATTCTGACTAAAAGCTGAGAAGCTGGAGTTTCATGAGTGTTGGTTTAGCTGCATGTAGTCAATGCAGTAACTTCAGGGGAAAACTTTTGGAATCTTACTTTGTTTTCTCAGGAGCACTGTAACAAGGGTATTCGATTAAGAGAATTCTTTTAAAGTTTGAGGAAAATGTGAATAATGGGGGTTCGATTTTAACTTGCCCTGGCCCTGAACTGCTGTGTAGCAGTCAAAAGGTCATACTCGGAAAAATGCACTGGAAATGCTAAGTAAAAGAGGAATCTTGATACAATGATATGTTAGGGAACAGCCTCCAAAGGTGCGATACAAGTAGTAATCTAAATCTTGGGCTAATGAATAAATAAATAAACCTCCAAAGACTTAGAGCAAGAAGTGCCTTGTTAGAAGATGACTGGTTTCAGAAAGAACCAAACCCAAAAGATTTACCAAGCAGAGAGGTGGAAAAAATTAATTACACTGCAGAAAAGAAATATGAATCTATGGCCTGTGATTAATACAATTTTATTTCTCCAGAGAAAGAGAAAAAGTATGAAAGCAGGCACTATTATGTTGGCTGGTTTGTAAGCATTGTGTTTTTCGTGTCATAGCTGCTACTACCAAGACTGGCTAAGAGAGTGATTTTTGTTCTTAGTCAAAGAACTGGGTAAATTAGGTTAAATATACGTAGTTGTTGCAGCTCTGTTTCATTGAATTTTTATCAAAGTTAAATTGTAAGGAAACGAATAGGTAAAAGTTGCATTAAATGGAGTCTTGTTTGGTGGTAAATAACTCCACATGTATAGATTGAAAAGCAAGTAAGACTCTTAAAATCTACTTGGAAGTAAATGTTAATTAAGAAGGTCGTAACTGTATTAAATAAAAACCCCCACTTCCCCTCCATCAATTTCTACATTTTGAAATGAATGTGTTGAAGGAGTTAATTTCCTTTAATTGTATATGTATTAGTAAATTATGAGGAGGGAGAGGAAACAAAGAAGACATTTTGCTTGCAATGTTTTCAGACTAAAGAGGCACAAGACAATAATACAGCTGAACAAATAGCTCTTTTTGGGTTATTGTGGAAGTGGTACCATGAAACTTGTGTTTTTAGTTAATGCACATAGCTCTTTTCAAAGATGGACTGGTAGGCCCATGTCAAGCTAAGATTAGTAGGAATGATCCAAAGGGCAGCTGGAGGTTTAAATACCTTTCAAGTGACTGGAAAGAAAACACCAAGCTCAGCATAGCTACTGGACTGTCTTAATGAATGTGTTGCTTATAATGGAGTGATAGAGTACAATGGAAATACCCTTTTCTTGAAATCTGTAATGGTATAGATATGTTGTGTACAGGTTATTTGCATCCTGATTGCTGTATGGTCCAGGTTTATGGTTTACAGTTCGACTTCATGATCTTAAAGGTCTTTTCCAACCTAAATGATCTACATAGCTAGCATCTATATCTGCATAAGATGTGATTTTTCTCATGACCCATAGGTCAGATGAGTTACTCTTGGGAGCTCAGTGCAGCTGTGAGTGGAGTTTTAAAAAGCTTTAGAGCAATTTAGTTCAGCTGTGTCTGAACAACTTCAATAGCTGTTGATTGCAGTACAAAAGTACTGCTAAACAGGTGTAGTGCAAAAGCCTGAATTCAGCACAAGTAATCAAAAATTCCAAAATGTTAATATTACTTATTAAAAGGGACATAAAAATTCCATCACTGGAACTAATTTACTTCTGTGTAGATACAGCTACGCTTCTGGTGCTGGCATTTAAGCTTAAGATAGATTTGGTCCGTGGAACAACTTGCAGGGCCTGAATCAAATAATCTGGTCTGATTGTACTAACCTGGGATGTTTGTGGGTAGCTTAGTATTAATAACAAAGTGCCCATTTGGAGATTTTGGTTGTCAATTAAAAACTCACATTTTTGTCTGGCTATCAATAGCAATCAAGCTTTTATTTATTGATTTACTTATTATCTTATGTAGTTTGCATATTAGCAAAAAATCAGGTGTAAATCTTTAAGGTTTATGCTGCTGAATCCCCTTCCAGGTAAAGTAAATAAGGAGCAGTAGAACAGAAAATATGAACTGCTATAACACTGTCTTCACTTAAAAGGGTAACAAAGCAGCTTGTAGAAAACAGTTAATACCTGTAAAAGTATTTGCTACCTCAAAGAGAGACAAATGACACAGTCAGTTTGCCCAGCTTGCCATGCTGATCTAGCAAGTTTATGTCAATTATGTCTTGATAGACTGCATCAGTAGAGGAAGCTATCATCCTCCCAAATTTAAAGGCAACAATCTGAAAGTTAAGTCAGTCTATTATGGGTATATTGCTCATCTATACAAATAATTTTTTTGATCTTTATAGTGATAACTTCAGAAAAAACGTTGCATTTTTCACAAGTTTGTATTTCCTTATCTAATTTCCCCAAAATAGAAATGTCGCTTTAGAAACTTGTCTCTTGGAATCTGCTGTATTTGTTAGACTTGGTGTCATCTTAGGCTTAATGAAAGAGAGAAGTTTTAACTAGTGATCCAAAAGTAAGTGTTGGACACCCTTCTCAGATGATGATGCTCATTCCATAATTCATCATGCTCAAGAATTACAAAAGGTGGCTAATGTTTAGACTGCAAGATGTTTGAAAAGTTGTGGAATAAAGGCATGATCCAAAACAAAGCTATAACAGTTCTTGAGCTCTTGGCTGTAAAGATGACACACTACCTTTCTGGACGGCTCTGACAGACCTTGAAAACAGAGAAGTAATGTTTCTGTCAGGCATGATTGTTCAGGGTTGGCATGGTCAGTTTACAACCTATTGGAGAGTCTGTAACTTCCAAACATGAAGCAGACAGAATGGAAACACTGCTTGGCTTAGCACTGCATGCTACACAGATAATTAGCAATTCTTTACAATAAAAATCATAGTTATTTATGCTCCTTTGAAGCTAAATGCTTCATTTACTGTACTGAAATTCTGCAGTGGCAGAAAGGACATGTTTCATGGCTTTCTAGAAATTGTACAGCGACATCATCTATTAGCAATGAATTATTGACACCATGTGGCATAAGACAAAGCAATCTTTGGAAATATGGTATTACATCTTCTGCTGTTGTGCTGATTAAGAAGTTGAGGTTTAGTTCTAGGATGGATAAGGATGTACTCGCAACATTTATGAGGATATATGAACTTGTCTGCAGGATAACGTGCATGTCATAGAGTGAGATGGTCAATTCTTATATAGCAACAGTGACGAAGAGTGCATCTAAAGGAGGTTCCTGCAGAAAGAAAGTATGCTTAGACTGTATTAGGAATAGAAAAATATATTTCAGCTACTGTATAATGTAAGAATCATTCTGATACAATAAATCTCAACAAATTTTGCTGTCACGGACCAACTTCTGTAGTATTTACTGCTGTATAGATTACAGATAGGTTCATGCAGTGTTCATTTTTTCTTCTTGCAGGGCTCTTATAACAGTAGTTGAAATAAACCTGATTTTCATCCCTTCCTTGAGCAGGAGTCCTCAAGGATTGTAAAGTAGTTGCATACCTCTAAGGGCTGATGTAAAGATTAGAGTAACTGTAATGAGACCACTTGATGAACACAAGAATCCAGTGTTTGAGTTTCAACACTGTAACTCCTGCTTAGACAATTTCAATAGTCATAACACCACATATTAATCCCGCATCCACATGTGTGAACATGGAACAAAGAGGACGTTTACAACCAATTAAAACTAAGATTTTCTTAAATTCCTTCTGACATGGAAATATTTGCCTTGACTTTTGGAGGCTTTGTTGTCTTAATAGTGAAATTATATTTTCAATATAAAAATGAATGGATGTCCATAACACTAAACATGTAGTCTGATGACAGATGATATAGTAACACTTAATGCAAGTGCATTTGTAGTGAGCTAAGTAGACAGATGGCTCCTTGCTCTGTCAAGAGAGATAACCAAGCTGCAGGAAAGTATCTGTGAAAGGTCTATATCTAATGCAAAAGGTCAAAGTCTTGGGACTGGACTATCAAGTAAAAACACTCAACATGCTATAAAATGTATATGTGAATATGCAGCTCTTTTATAGCTAGCTAATTACCAGATGTCACATGAGAGAGGGGTGGAGAGGTTTTCCCAACCCTGGGTTTTTAATCTGCCTATCAGCACCCCAGCAAAGCGGAGACACTTGTGCCCGACCAGTCTGTCAGTGCTCCGTTACAGGGACCCTTCACTGAACAGTCCCACTGGATCAGAGGGCAATTTGACTGACTTGTTCAGGGAAATGTGCCAACAGCATCAGGGGGACCCCTCAGTGGGTCTTCCCACTCTATTTGAGTATGTTACCCACTGCCGGCAACTGCTAGCACCCACAAAGGACTCACACTAACAGTTTACGGAATAACACTCTTTTTATAAAAGTGTGACAAGTTAAGATTCATGATTGCCAGTGATTGGGACTGTCTGCAAACACAAGCTTGAAATGATAAATAACTAAACTATATACAACCAAAACATTAATCACTGATCACAGCTAGTGTGAGTTAGTTATTTAGCGCACATAAGACAAAGTTCTTACCCAATAGGCCTCCATATGGGGGAGAAGACAGATCCAGCCCATTAACTGGTCCCAGAAGTTATGATGGAGTCTTCCCTAACTTCTCCCCTCATTCATTCACTTTTTGTACTTTTCTTTGCTCTCAGGTGGAGCTTGAGTGACTCTAGTCATACATTCTTTTATTATTGATTGGTGTAAAATTCTTTCGCTTTCATTTAAAGACCTAGTTGATAAGAAATACAAAGCGCATGCTTGATGAGGGGTGGTCATGCCTTGGAGGTGGGTAACTTTGGGATGGAGGTGTGTGTTAGTATTATAATGAGATTATAATGAGCAAGTTTCATCTAAGGAGAGTAATTTCACCACAGTTGTTGGCTTAGCAATGGACACCTCTTACATTTTCCATTTGACAGCTGCTGTGCAGCTTATTGTATGTATGGTACCATCAAGTTCCTAGTCCTGCAGGGACTACAGCAGAGCCTGGCTGCGGTGCCTCCACTCTGCTCCACCATCCACTGCTCCTCGGGCTGGCAGGTGGTGTTGCCTAGAGAGCCATGGTGGAGTAGATTCCATGCATGCCAGCCCTTCTGAGAGTGGCAACTGTATCTTCCCCTAAAAAGGTTGTTATAATACTACAACTTCTGTTAGGTCCCAGTTTTCTAAAATTTCCCCCTTCCAAGAGATTTTCTCACACCAGAGATCAATTTATTAAACGTAATCTTCTCACGGCTTTGAAATCAAACGTATGAATATGTCTTTTATTCATCTATATGGGAGAAACCTTGCAGAACAATTAAGACAGGAAACATCCCCCTCCACCCTCCCAATATTATCTATCCCAGGACTTGTGTCCTCTGTTGTGGTTGCTGGCATGCTTCTTAGAAACTTTTCAAAGAACTAGTGATTTATCTCAGCTGTTTATGTGCAGTTGGAGAATTGTGGTTTAGCAGGTTCTAGTAGGTGTGTAGATAGCCAAGGGTAAGGCAGAACTAGGTATCTGAAGGTGGTTACTAGTAAGATATCAATGTGACCCACTGAGGCAGTAAAATAACATGACCTGGATTCCTGAATGGATTGAACTGATCAGTTGCATTCTGGAGAAGTAGGTTAGAGCACAAACTACTTTGTTATAAAACCTCATATTTGATGGCTGATATGCTTTCAGTGTTGCTGTTTGGATCTGGTGTTCTGGTAATGCTAGTTACCCAGCTGTGTAGGCATGACTGCTTATACTAAAAATAATGTTAGGCTTTCTGTAAAAATGGTGAGTGAATCCCCTTTTTAGGGGTCAAAAGAAATGTCAACTGTATTTTTACTATGAAGTATACATAGTGATCTGGGGGCATGGTAAACTTGCTCAGTGTGAATTCAAGGGGAAAACCCTTGAAGTTCATGGTAAAATACTTGCTGTGCAGCATTTTAGTAGACAGGTGGCTTGGATTTGCATGGAACTGCAAGAGTTAGGATTTTTTTTGTTGGACAGGGGACTTAACTACAGTTTGAACTCCAAAACAACCCATAGGCAACTGGAAAGGAAGCTAAACTGTGTTCTAATTTAGGTCTCAGAGGGATGTGACAGTTTTCAAGTCAATTTGTTTTGACTAATATTTCTCTACTGATATGTAGAGAGATATGGCCATGGGAGGCTTGATCGTTTCATTGTGAAGGAAGTGATAATAATACTAAACCAAAGCAAGATTTTATATGTAACTGGAACTAAAGCACATCTTAAACTTCATGGCCACTCTTGGGTAAGCTTTGTGTTAATATGCAATCTGACCCTTTTGACAGTATGAAAAGAAAGAATACATTTAGCCTGCCCTGCTGACTGTTGAGACAATGGTTCTAAGCTGAACTGCATTTGCCTGTTAAAAACAACACGAGTGAAATCTCTTAAGAACTGGTCCTTGAACTTTTGAGGTATAAATAAGTACCAATTAATGACAAAATATGGATGACTGTGAATCTTGAGTTTAGCGATTGCTTTTAAAATGTGTGAGTTAATACTAAAGCAGTTCTGATTTAATCATAAAAATGCTGAAGTAAAAAATATGCTGCCAAGTTAATGAATGAGAGTGCCCTACCTTAGCTTCCTGGTGGGGCCTGCAGGAAAGAACAGCTTTATTTTTAGGGTTAAGTGAGCAAAAAGTTAATTAGTCCATGAGCTGTTATTACAGTGATGCTTTGTTTGCCATGCAACAGCTTGAGAAGAGAATCTTTTAATTGTTTAGTGCTAGACAGCAGCTAGTGAATATCGTCATTTGCACTTTAATTGCAGGTGGTGTCATAGTGTTGTCTCTGTATAGGAACCTGTGAGCTACTTTGCTGTAGGAATGGCTGGCATGGCCATGTGTATACATATATATGTATCAAATGTCTGTTAGAGATTTTTCTAACTATAACCAAGGGCTTGCTAAATCTCCTTTTTTGACCTAGACTGCCAAGAACTTTTGCAGTGACAGAGAAAAAAGCAGGCAAAGTAGTGGGTGCTGTAAGAAAGAAAAAGTAGGTGCTTCTGCATTTGTATTTGAAATGTAATCTATGGTGGTTTGAAAAGTCCTCAAGACTGGTATGTGAATCACTTAACATTGCTTCCAAGGGAAGCAATCCTCAAGAACTCCTCTAAAAAGAGTCCAAGTCTTGGATCCTCTTCCATAAGAAACCTTGGATTTGGCTGCCTGTTTTACACCAGAGGCCTATATTTCTGCTTCAGAAATGTGGGAAGGAGAGAATGAGGACGTCAGAGATGTGTTTCCTCTGAGGGAGCAGTATGAGAAAGGGATGGAAACACATTCTCATGAAATACTAACCGACTAGTGAATCTTTATGTAATAAACCGATCCAATGATGCAAATATGGAGAATGGGTGCAAGGTTTGGGGTGGGTTCCAGACCTCTGTTGAATGTATGCTTCACTGCTACTTACAAATAAGAGAAATCCAGACAAGCTAGGGAGGCTGTAGAGCTTCAGGATGAAGTTTTGTATTGAGACTGATCCTGTTCCATGCTTTACTGAAACCAAAGAGCAGAGAGGATGGTCTGCATGTTGTGCTTTCCTTGTCCTAGGCCTAGTAGTTGTGTGATGATGGAATGAACATATGTGTTCAGTGAGCCAGATAAGAAGATGAAGAAAAATATTGCCTTTTTTGCTAGTTGTTATTTTAAAAGTGAGCAGTTTTCTGCCTTAATTCTTAGTGGAAAGTTTGGGGCCTGGTTTTCGGTTTGTGTGATGTCATGCATCTGTAATTGAGCCCTTATCCAGGATGATCGCTAATTTCTATATGTTAACCAGTTGTTTGCAAAGGTAGAAATAGACTTCATGGTAGTAATGCTCAGCTCCAAGACTGTCACTTTATATGTGAAATCAGGATTAGGGTGGTTCTTTTTCCACTTGCCTACACTGAATTTTCACCTGCCACTCTTAACATATAGTTGCTCAGTCCTGCAAGGTTCTGTAATTCTTTGTGGTCATCCTTCTTACCTTGAATGACTTTGACAAAGTCTGTAGACAAAAATTTCTCACAGCTTTTCTGTTTTCCACCTGACTATGTGCAGATGTCTGGAGAGCTCCACTTACACCTTGCACTTGTTGCTTTAAGAACTAACTATTTTTATTCCTATCCTCTCCTTCCCAACATTTAATCAAGTTTTTTATCTCTGAAAGGTCATTTCCCTTATGCTTTTCCTAAAAGCATTTGACAGTGGATCTCTTTAAAAGCTTTTTGCAAATCCATGTCATGTAGATGAATCTTCTTTACAGAAATGCTTATTAACCCCTTTGGTGAACCTCAGTAGTTCATGATGAGTTTCTCCTTTTCACAAAAAACTTGCTGACTTTTCTTTGGGAAATGAAATTATTTGAGCTGCCTCTTAATTCTATTCTTTATTACAGTGCCTGTTATTTTACCTAGTCAGTCTTCCTCATCAGTTGTTTCTCATTCAGCTGGCCCTGAAAGTGTGCATTTTAGAAGTCAGTGACCAGTCCTCTGATACTGGTGGAGAGTACATGTCACGTTAAGCAGTTTGGTCTTTTGCCTTTGAGTTCCTTTAGAATTTTTGGGTGACTACCTGCTTGACACATTATTTACATTGATTTAAAAGAAGTATTTTTTTTACCGCTTATAAAGTTGTCTTCTGAGCCTTAATGTGTTGCCATTTGAGTGGGAGGTTCCTGTGAAGGAAATATTGAACACTTCTGCAGCAAAAATGTATACAAATTTAGTAATCTTCTATTGTGTTCTTGCAATATTATGATTTTTTTTTTTGGAAGACATACTGAGACTTCTCCTACTTCTGCGATGCACTGTGAAGAGGACGTCATTATCAGCACTTTGTATTTCTTAATAGCTGTTATGCAGACTGCTTCACCTTGCCTTATTGCGTCTTTGTTTAAACTGTCAGGGTTTAATTAATCTGTATTTTTTCCGTATCATTGTTATTCCAGCTTTCTGGAGGATGCCTTCTTGCTTTTAGTCTACTGTTTAGCTGTGCTGGCTGGCTTATGCTTTTTCTCCAGTCTTTCTCGGTAGAAGCTGTGCAGTTGCTTTGCATTTCCAGTATGGTGTTCTTAAATAGTTTGCATGTTGTCTGCAAAGATTTTATTTTTTTGACTACTTCTTTTTACCCTCTTATTTTTAGTGGTTCCTCATTTTGAAGTAACATTTGAGTGCGTGCCGGTTTTTTTTCTTTTTAAACTTTTGTTAGTGCTGTGAGGTTGTTGAATTTTGTACTTTATTCTCTCCAAAGCTAAAATTTTGAATCTATTATTGCACCTTTTTAGGGACTGAGGTAGGAGTCACTTGCCTTCTTGTATGCTTTGGTTTTTTTATGATAAACTTTCCGTGACTATTAGTGATGTCGAAAAAAATTAGTATCAGCATCACAATCTGAGGTGGCATTTCCCTGGTGTATATGGAGATAGCTGAAGTTTCTTGCTGATTCTGTTCCCTGCTGTGGGGGCCCCTCTCATTACTGTCAGCATGTCACAGTCAATACTTCCATCCTAATCAGGCAATCAGTAATATACATTATGCCTATCTTGTTTATGCCTGAAACTTTGTTCCATTGGGCTCTGGTTGGCTTGCTAAGTTGTTTGAACACCAAGCTCTTTTACAGCGGTGTAGGCTGTTCCATGTTTCTTGTAAATACCTTGATGTATGGCATGAGGTACCAATGATACCGTCCTTCTGCTGGGTTTCTAGTGCTCCTGTTACAGCAATGTCTTTGTTCAAAGATAGCATTCCAGTTCCCCCAACTTTGTTTCTAGGAATTCTCCAGCTTAGGTAGAAGAAGCAGGCATGCACTTGTTTTGGTTTTCTATTCCCTTCCATCCTGTTCAAAGGGACAACAGAGTTCCAGTCTTTTGCCATGGTTTGCAGTGTGGCAAGTGGCAGCCTCTGCTCCATCACGTTAGGGCTCTCTGTACTGCAGACAAATAGGTATGTATTTTGAGACCACATGATCTTTAGGGCCTGATAGCTTTTCCTCAGGCTAGGTTTAAAAACACCCCTCTCATCTTTTTTAAGAGTAGAAGCCACAACATTTACCTAACTTGTTTCTTCCAAAACCATTTGCTTCATTTCAGGAGTATCCCCAGCTTGCAGTGAATTTACACCTCATTTCCCTCCCAGTCTTCAATTGCATGTTGAGAATTTATCATGCTCTTTAGTCTGCATTGCCGGGGATATTGGGAACATCTGAGCAGTGTTGGGGGTGCTTGAAGAACCTGAGGTAGCATATTTTTGCCTTTGATCCTTACTCCAGCTGAAGCTGATCTGCCCATAATTGGCAATGGAAAAAGATAGAGAAGGTGTGAGATTCTGTGGTTGCTTAAAATGGAAAATGCATTACCTTGCATGCTTATGGAACTGAAATTGCCTGTCCTCACAATAATGTCTCTTCATTTGGTAAGATCCACACATCCTGTCTGTCTTAGTAAACAGAAGACTAATTGTGTATCTCTATACTTAATATATTCAGTGTTTTATCTTTAAATTTTATTTTCTTAGCAGTGGATCAAATAGGTAAGCAGAGCCTCGAGAACAAGTGTCTTGCCTAAAGCAGAACAGGGAGTTACACTAGGACTTGCGACATGGTAGATTAATTGTTTAAGCAGAACTATATTTCACCATACAAAGCTTGTTGGGCAGCTAGATGACATTATAGGTTAAAATCTTAGTCATATCTATTACCTCATCAAACAAGTAAGATGGAGAGAAGTTGTATTTTCCAGCTATGATAGCCTTTCGTTGGTTTGTTTGTTTAGCTGAAGTAAGACATAAGGTGGCTGACAAACTGTATACTTACTAGATGTTTTAAGACAAAAAGCATTTTTTGGAATGACAAGCAATCCGAATGCCTACTAGTGTAGGAAATCACTAACTATGTTGACGTTTTCTCAGCAAAGCAGTTAAAAATCCTTGCCTTAATTAAAGGTATTAAAGCTTCAATGTTATTTGGCTTTGAAAGCAGTTCAAGACAAGAATGTCCACCCTTAGCTTTCGTTGTTATCATTGCTGTTGTGTGAAGAGAATGTAGCAGAGTAGGATATGCTTCTCTTTGTTCCTCCACTACTATTCAGTGTAGATTTTAATCTGTGATTTGTAAGTGATAATCTCCATAAAGGAAAATTTCAATTGCCAAATTGTATATAGACTGTATTTTGTGGTCTTATGAAAAACAGTATAAAAGTAATGTACTCTTTTGTCTTTTAACCACTAGATGGTAGCTAACTACTGTCTGTAATTACCTGTAGTAAAAGAAATGTTGTTGCTGAAGCTGTGCAGTGTAACACTATCAAAAAAATCTTTGTGAAATGAACTTTTATAATTCCTAAACTACTATGACAACTCAATATATTAATCTAAAAAGATTTTCTGTAATGCAGTTGATTGTGCACTCCATGGGTTTACTGGCCTGCATAGTGGTGATTTGCCCCAAATCTGACAATGTTTTGTAGGGTTCGGAACATAGTCAAGGCTATCCAGAGACACATGACAGACTAAAATTATTCTGAGAATGCTGAGTTATAATACAAGTTGCATATCCTCCTTTATGTATATTACATTATTAAAAATAACGCAACTTCACCATGGATCTGGCACTCCTGAAGCATCTGAGTTTCAGCAGTTATCAGCTATACCAAACTTAAGGCTAAGCATTATTTGTTTTTGTGGCTTGTAAGGCAAAGAAGCGGTACAGGTGATAAGTCTTGCATATAGTTGCTGACCAAAAGGTTGCTTCTAGCCTTCTAGCTTGTTGGTTGTATTAATGGTGTGCTAAATTGGCTCTGCTGGAAGTCTGGCTTTTGACCCGAGGACAATAGTGACCTGACAATGGCAGTTAACTACTGTCTCAACCATTTCATTATTTTCAGTTTTCCTTTTTAACACACAATGAGGGGGAAGATCACAGGAAGTTTCTTTCCATAAATGTCAAAAATCTTTCCATGACTCTAATCAAGATCAGTTTATTATCTAGTACTGTAAATGCAGTCTACTTAAAAGGGTCCGAGTGAGAGCTGGCTGAGGATATATTACAGCTGTAAAGAGGTTTTCTGTGTAAGTTAATGATTTGTGATTATTTGATATTAACACATACATAGGTCCACTCCATGGGTTAGATTATTCCCTGTCATGATTGCCAGTCACTTTAATTTTGCCAGCCTTTTAATTAATGTAAAAATGCCACATTCCAAGTTACTTAAGTGAGTGAGATTTCTAGAGTTTGTTGAAGGCTATTTCTTTTTATGGATGATAAATGAGCTGACAGAGATGTTCTGCTGGGTTTGCCACTCACAAACAAGAAAGAACTAGCTGAAGATGTGGAGATGGAGAGAAGCCTTGCCTGCAGTGATCATGAGGTTGTGGAGCTTAAAACCCTGAAAGAAGTGAGCAAGACAACCAGTAAGGTCACAACCTTAGACCTCAGAACAGCAGATTTTTGTCGTCTTCAGGGATCTGCTTGGCAGGATGCCATAAGGGGCCTTCCAAGAGGGAAATGGGACTGAGGAAAACTCTTTGATCTGCAAGAACAACATCCTTGGAATGCAAGGACAGGTCATTCAATGTGCAGAATGAAGAGCAGGTCCTGCAGAAGGCCAGCATAGATGAACACGGAGACCCTGTCTGAGCTCAAACATGCAAGCTTCCATAGAAGGCAGAATCAGGGATGGGCCACCCAGGAGGAATACAGACAATGCCCGAGTGTGCAGAGATAGAGTTAAGAAAGCTAAAGCTCAGCTGAGGCTCAAACTTGTGAGGAAGGTGAAGGGAAATGAGAATGGCTTTTCTAAGTAGACTGGCAGCAAAAAAGAATGTAGGCCCACTGCTCAGTGGGGCAGCAGGCTAAGCAACAAAGGGCATGGGAAAGGCTGAAGTATTCGGTGCCTTTTTTACCTCAGTTTTCATGAGCTGGGTTAGCCCTCTGACTTTCTAGGTCTTCAAGCCTTCTTGCAGAATGTATGGAAATGAAGGATTACCCATGGTAGCCAAAGGTAGTATTAGGGAGTACTTAAGCCGATGGGATGTATGGAAGTCCGTGGGAGCAAATAAGATGTACCTGAGGGTGCTGAGGGAGGAAGCCAGTGTCATTTTGAGGCCTCTCTTATCTTTGAAAGCCCATGATGATCTGGGGAGGTTCCTGATGCCTGGAAAAAGACAAATGTCATGCCCATCTTCAAAAAGGAGAAAAAGGAAGATCAGTCAGCTGCACCTAACTCCCTGGTAAAGTTGTGGGGCTGTGGTGGACAGATGACTGGACATTTGCCTTAAACATTTCTTGGTACAAAAAGGTGTGAGCTTTGCTGACTCAGATGTCTAGCAGGTGTTATAATCACAAGAAAGAACGAGACACTGGTTTCCGGCCCTGCAGAGGCAGGACTGAGTTGGTATTTTTTCCTCCCTTGCATCCCATGGTTTTGGTGCCTGTAAACAGCTAACTGCACGTGTGCAAGGGCACTAGGTCAGTGACCTTGGGGAGGGTCTTGTCTGATGTGACCCCAAATAGTCCCCCTGCAACCACCACTGGATACACTGAACCTGTGCAGAACCAGACTGCACCTACCCTCACCTAGCAATCTCACCGACCATGCATATGCATGAAGTTTCTTGGAACTGGGTGGAGATTTTGGGACTTGGACTGTATAAAAATGATACCACCAGAAGCTCAGATGGGACCCCCACCACCAAGATACCTAGAGTGAAGAGGACCAACGAGATGCCACTGGATCCGTGGGTGGTGATACCGCTTTTTGTGTCTCTCTCCTCCTCCTCTCTTTCTTCTTAGAAACGTGTGGCACGGGACTTGCTTATGCAGTGAAGTAATTGCCACTGAGTTATTGTATCTACCCACACTTTGTATTGTGTATTAATAAATCATAAAATTGGTTGGCTGGTGTTGTTTCACCTCAATTCAGTCCAAGGGGATCATAAACTTAGTTGTTATTCCCAAGGGGAGGGAGGTTGTCCTGAACGGCTCCTTTCAGGTTGTGGCAGGGGCGAAGTGTTCTGGAAGCGATTTTATGGCACCTGAAGGACCGAGATGATGATTGTGAACAGCCAGCATAGGTTTACCAGTGTCAAATTCTGCATGACCAACCTGATTGTCTTCTATGATGTGATGGCTGACTACGTAGACAAGGGGAAGACAGTGGTGGTGTTCTTTATCTTGACTGTAGCAAGGTGTTTGACAAGATGTCCTATAATATCTTTAGAGTCAAACTGGCGATATATGGACTGAATAACTGTCTGATAATTTGCGTGGAAAATTGGCTGGACAAGCAGGCTTCAAGTGGTACCAAGTTCAGCTAGTGGCCAGCTGCTAGTGGTGTCCCTCAGGGATTGATACTGAGGCTAATACTGTTTAGGGTCTTTACAAATGACCTGAATGATGGGACAGAGTGGACTCTGCAAGGCTGTTGATAAAGTAGGAGGAGAGGCTGATATGTGGAGGTCAGGGCTGCTATTGAAACAAATCTGGACAGGCTTGAGAAACGGACAGACAGGAACTTCCAGAAGGTCAATGAAAACAGTCCTACAGTTAGGATGGAATAACCTTGTATGACAATACAGGCCAGTGGCCAGCTTGCTAGATAGCAGGTTTACAAAGAAGGACTGAAGGGTTCTGTTCCACTCTGAGTTCAATGTGAGCCAGTAATGCATATCACAGCAAAGAATGCTGGCCACAGACAGGGCTGAAATAGCTAGCAGGTTGACAGAGCAAGTTCAGCAGTGGGTCTCCAAGATGGTCAGGAGGCCAGAGTGTGTGATGTATGAGAAGATACTTAGAGAACTGGGTTTGTTCTGCCCTAGGAAGAAAAGACCAAGGGGAGATCTTACGGTGGCCTACAACTGTCTGATGGGAGGGTAGAGAGAGGGCAGATCTGAACTTTTCATGAATGTGTATGGTACTAAGAGCCAACATACACAAGCTGGAACATAGGAGATTCCAGTTAAATGGGAGCAGTCTTTATGTTGGGTGGTCAAACACTGTTACAGTGCCCAAGAAGTTTTGGAATCTCCATCCTTTGACAGATTCAAAACTCAGCTGCACACATCTCTGAGCAACTCCCTCTAATTGGACTTGCTTCGACTGGAAGACTGGACTAGATGACTTCCAGAGATCTCTTTTAAACCTACACAGTTTTGTGATTCTGTAAGTTTAGTTGCTATGACCTTACATCATTTTATGAAAAACTCCATGATTCTTAAGGGGTTCTCTGAGAGATTTATTTAAGCTTATTTTTTTCCATGTTTTTTAAAAAAGCTCTTACTGATGCATGGCAAAGTTAAGCCTTAAAAATCACATCCTGCAAAGAAGTAAATAATCCCTCAGTGTTCTGAATATATCCAGGAATTAATTCAATGTGTAATATTTAATAGCATGTTTAATTTTAAAAGAGAAGGCTATAAAGGGTTCAGAGGAAGCTGTGGTTGTTTACTTTTACGCTAAATGCAATTTTTTTCAATCTTTCTCTTTCAAACGTATAACACAATCAGATTTGACTATAGTAGGTAGGGAAAATGTTTTTTACTCATGCAATTTTTATCAACATGGAGGTTGTCAAGTGATTTTAGACATGATTCACATTGATATGAATGGAAGCAGAAATATTTGAAGGCATTCTAAGCCTGAAATAACTGTAATAATTTCTTGTTTTTCTTGTTCCTAATATTGGATCGTTAGTTTTTCTTGGCATTTTCAAGAGGACATCAGATTAGATTCTGTCACTGAAGTGGTAATTAAGGCTATTTTAAGAAGAAAAAACTTAACATTCCTTGCTGAAGAAAAATTTCTCTATTAAGCAACCATTGTACAACTGAAAAATAACTGAGACTGAACGTGCTTGTATAAAAAATATGAATAGAAAACTCGGTAACATAGTAGTCTGTAGGTAAAAGCCATCTGAAAGCTGCTTGTCTGTTGTTGCTATATGTTTAAACAATCATCTGTGACAAGAAAACAAAGATGTCTGTTGACATGAGGATTACTTAAGAAGGCTAAACACAAATCAGATAAACAGTTATAAAATTGCCTTTTGCAAATGGTTATGTTGCCTTTGAGCATGATGAATCATATTGAGCAGTGTTTGTATATAAACAATATCACCTTAACAACACTGTGGTTGGTAGCAGTAATTTTCAACTCCTAGACTGTAGACAGTAAATTCTGGTAGTTAGAGACCTCTAGTCTCTGAAGTAGTCCAGTTTAGTTTTCAAGTAATTTAAATGCACATTGGAACTGAATTTTAAATACAGAGTTGAGGTTAATAGTTGCTGGCTTTTTAGGTCCTTACTGTATTTTCTAGAGTTTTTTTGGTGTTCCAATAGGTAAGGAATGAAACAAATACGAACAAAAGGTTGGGGGGAGAGTGCAAAATGATGAATCAAGAAGCTTACTCCATGGTTTAAGGCTTATTGCTGAAAAACAGTACTTGATGTTTATATTGAATAGTACAATGTTTAGAGCTGGAAGAAAGCAACTTTGGAAACAGAGCATTGGCAGAGTTATAAAGGTAAGGAAAACTGAACTTTGGACTAGGTCAAGGCTAGTAACTATAGTTTTAATAAAGGTGTGAATTGAAGGGGAGAGGGTATAGAAAAATGTGTCTTTTAAAGTGGTGTAAGTGGATGATGTTGGTTTCACAAAACATTCTAATTATATAAAAATGGATAAAGTTTGCCTTTTAAAGCAAAACACATTATTTGGGATAGGTATTTGTCATGATAGGTAGTTCTTTTGTGTAACTGGTCTTATAAGTTAATTGGTAGGGTATCAATCAAGGCTTAGTTGCATGTTTTGTTTTGAAAGTGAAATTTGCACTGGGAGATATTTATGCATTTGTATCTTGTCCAGATTGTTGCAGTGGTCTGGGAATCATACAATTCCACAAATGTTATACTGGTACAATAAAGAGCTTGATGCTGGATCTGGCAATAAAACAGGGGTGGGCTCTACCACCAATGAAAATTGAAGTTTAACTTTACTCTTCCCATACTTATAAAATGGGAACAGAATTTAGAAGACACTACATAGCATTGAGAAATAACAATAAAATACAGAAGTCATTAAGACCCTTAGACTAATTTTGAAAGCTGGTTATTTGAACAAACTCTTCCTGAGTTAATACAGTGTTATAACAAATGTGGGAAAGCTCTGAGTGATGTTTGAAATTTGAGAGTCATCTAAGGGGGGAGTGCCCTAATTCTGTAGGGTATGTGTTTTTTGGAGAGAAGCAAATAAAAAGGTGTGTGTCTGTTGAAAACTCAGGGTGCTTGTAAAGTGTGAAATGGCTTGCAGTTCACTTTTACAGGGAAATCCATGAGCAATACTTATGCATTATAAAATATCTTAGCAAGTTAAAGGAGAGACAGAGGAATGCCTTGTTGGTTAAATAAGTTTTGGATAAGACAGTAAATTAACAATAGAACACACTTTGACTCTTTTACTATTGAACTTCCCTGTAAAGTTCAAGTGTATTGCTCATCCATAAGACTTTGATCTGAGTGTGTCTCAATTCAGGTATGCACAGTATTCTGACAATCAAATGCATCATTTGCTGGATAAACTGTGTTCAGGAACAAGTTTTAACTTGTGCAGTTATGACTTGCATACTAAATAACATTAGTGCTAACTCTATTTAGAGTATCTGCAGACACATCAGCAACTGCACTCTGTAATGGGAAAGTTGGCAAGAGTCAGTATTTTGTTTCTGAGGCTGTTGTTTCAAAGGAAGGGCACCTGGCATCTCTGACTTCTGATCTGTTAGTACGTTCTGCTTAAATATATATACTTATATAATCTTGTTTTAGCAAAGACTTTTTTTTTTTTTTTTTTTTAAGACATTTTAACTTAATCCCCATTTTTGCTTCAGATTGATGGTGTGATGGTTATGGCTTCAGGCACATGTTAAAATGGATTTAAGACTCTCCCCTTTATGCTACTTCAGGAGAAGATGTCTACTGATATTAGTTTCCTGTGCTAAAGTTTTGGTATGTAGGTGTTAGGAATTTTAAGGTTTTATGTAACATAAAACAAGTTAGTTATAATAACTAGACTAATCATCAAAGAAGGACTTCTTGGTTCATTACTTTAGCTTTGGACTTGCATCTGTTGTAGGACTGTGTCATATGGCCCTTCTTACCTTTGTAACTAAGAGGGGGAGAAAAGAAACCCCAAACTAAATGTGGCTGTGCCGATGTTCTTTAAATGAAGAACTCAGGTAAAGCTGTATCATATAAAAACTTGGACAATCCTTCCAGATATCTAAGTGAGAAAGGATTTATCTCTTGTCAGTACTGTTCCATTGGGATCCTCCTACATCATGGAACACCATGAGGAGTCTCTGTTGTGTGACCTTGATCAGAATTGCTGCCAATACTTTTCAGGGTTTGCATGTAAGTGTTACTGCACTTACCAGCAATTCCTCTCTTAAGCTATCATTTATGTAGGTATGTGTTTTAGCAATCCTTCCATCTTCGAATCTTACTCTTTCAGTGTTCTATTAAACACTGTTTATTTGAATTACATCAACCGTCCTGAAATGCACCCATATGCAAAAATCGGGATGGAAACAAATGTGGAATAGAAATCTACTTGTTCCTCCATGAGCCTTTTGCTCATTTATGTCTGGCCCTTAAACATGAGGTGTGGGGAGGCGGTGAGAAGGGAAGAATGAGAGGTAGAAAGCTCAACATTTTCTTGCAATTCATTCTTTTATTCTCTGAGATTCCTAATCCTAAGTAAAGAATATATTAAAAATTTCTTCTTTAAGTAATATGCAAATGGAAACTGATATTTTGACTGGTATCCAGTCTAGCTTCTGAATGTTTTAAAATATTTAAATTAATGACTTGCTGTTGAAAGCACTGAAGGTAGGTTTCTTCTACTTTTTTGAGGAGAACCTAATCCTAAAATTGAGGCAGAAGTGTCTTCTGATGATTGCAACAACTGGGAAGTGAGAGTTTGTGATTGGGGAACACTTCATTTGGGGAGGAGAAGTAGTTCTTCGAAATGATAGATCGTCAAAATATGGAAACATGACAGGCAGGATGTGTTCTTGAATTGCATTGTAGTGACTGTCAGGAAAAACATGCATGCAACTTGCATTAATTAGAGATATATCCACCAGAACAGTGCAAATGCCTTCCAGAAGTGACATGTGGTAAATGCAAGTGAATGTCTTAATCTTCATAAAACTATAGATTTACTATCTAGTTAATAATTCCCTGTTTTCTCTAGGCACAGTTCATTAAAATAATTTAACTAGATATTTAAAGTTTTGTGACATATTAATGAATGTTCGTTACTGGACGTAGACATCAAATATTGCCTAATACTATGTGAACGGCTAAACACAATAGCTAGTATATTTGTTATAGCGCTTGAGACACTGCGATTAAAGGATTGGAAAGCATTAAAAGAACTGAAACAAACATCAGGTCATGACTGCCCAGTTTGAGAAGAAGGTGCTTATGATTTCAGCCTTCATAAACAGCAGCTTGTAGAAGAAATGGAGGCTATGAACATATCAAGGGCCATCTGCATAGGTGGGGTTGGGAACTGCTGACCAATGTAAGATGAATACTTTGCATAGCAATATATCTGGAATTCTGTGCTGGAAACATAGCAGAATACAAAAGTAGTCTCTCTGTAGTTGAAATAAAACAAAAAGAGCTTTTGATGGATTACAGAGAAGCTAATTGGCAGAGTATTGGTTGTGTTTTTCTATATTAAAGATGCATTATCAGTTGTGCTCAAATTACTGAAACAACAGTTTTTAGGATTCTAGTGTTATCATCTAGTGTGAAGTTGATTCAGTCCCAAATGGTTGCTTTTTGTATGTCTAACTACATACAAAAGGGGGAAATTTCTACCCTGATTTGAGAAACATGTAGGAAAGGCCAATCCTGTGATGACATTTTGCTTTTGAGAAACTGGAGACTGTGTTAGAGAATGACAGAGGTAAAATAGCATGAAGTACATGTACAAATTAATCTGCTACTGCATTCTTCAGGCATATCTGTGTAAAGGGCAGGATTCCTATGTTTTTCTTTTACATGGAAAAACACTTCCAGTGCATTCAGCATTTATGAAGGCATGTTAGTATTTATGAGTTTACCAAATATTTGAAAATTCCTTCAGAAAGTAGAAAAGATATTTACATAAAGGTATAAAGTATATTATGCAAGTCCTATTGGCTCTGCAGAAGCTTATGGATAAATCACTTGTGCATACTTTATAGAGTTACTAGATTTTTCATAATCATTGGGGAAATAAAGATTGAATTTACCACCAATGAAACATAATTTTAAATTTCTTTTGAAAATGAAATGATATTAAGTCATGTAATGTGCAAGCACAATAACACCAGTAACTATTCCAGAAGGCTATTTTGTCTATAATGTAATGGGGTGTATTACATATGGGAATTCAATTTAATTAGACGAGTAGGCATACTGTTTGAAGAATGGCATAATAGCTATAGTTAAGCACATTTGTAAACACTTGCGTACCTTGAGGCTTGTGGCTTGTTTTACTTCTCGTTATATTAAAGAGATAACGTATGAAACCCTAGCTTTCTTCAGCAGCATCTGTCTTTATTAGAGAATCCCTACAATGTCTTCCGTGAATAACAAAGATGGGTCAGAATCCTGTCTTGACTTGATGGTCATATGTGACTAGACTGAAAAACTTAGAACTTAGTTCTAAGACTGAAAAGACTTAGGACTTAGGGTGTTGAAGATAACTTGCAGAATGATGGACCTGTACATATAAAATACCGTTTTTTTTTTCCTACAGTCTTTCAACAACTACGTAATATTGTACAAAACACTGTTGGTAGAAATTCTGTGCTAAATCTGAAAATAGAACATAGGAAATCAACTGTAAAATCATAACAGGGGTTGCTTCTGAAAATTTAATTTGAGCGCCTTATAAACATAAATCACAAGTATGGAAGAACATAATAGCCTTTACTTTTTAAAATGAATTTTAGAATTTTCTTTATTTTTGTCTTCCAAATAGATTGTGAATTATTCATTGTCTGCTTTGTGTTTTATAACAGCAAAAGCTCAAGGAAGAGAGGGAGGCTAAACGTGCTCAGCTGGATGGCAGGCATGATTACTTACTGGATACTGTTGCCACTTGCGTGAATCTTGACAAAGCAGAAGTAGAGGATGCTGTTCTTGATGGTAACCAGGTAATCTGATGAATTTGATAATGAAGCTCTTAGGGTGCTTTAGAACTGATATTACCATTAAATACTTGGTGAGATAGTTGTCAGACTTTGTGTCTGAGATTACTTAAGTCTTCTCAATGAAAAAAATAGTTCTCAGCATTTTGTAATTAAGTGAACAAAAGTGTCCTTAATTTCAGGAGCTATTGTAACAATATTGATTTTGAAATTAATTAAATTGATTATAATTTCTGCTTTCCAATGTTTATAGATAGGACAGTAAAACTGTGACTGTGTATCATACTGGATCCACAGCATGAAGTCTCTCAGTCCTTGAGTATAAAGTACATACAGATTCAAGAGTCCTGTCCACAGCAGGCTGCATGTTATTGTTGTTTCCATTAGGCTGCCACCAGCATTTGTGATACTACATTGTGATCTGGTTTAGGAAATTACTTGACAAAATAGAATGGCTAAGTGATCTGACTGACTACATGACGCTTAATGCAGGGGGTAAGCAGTTAGAAATACGTATATTGAGGAAATGGTGCATCAAAGTTGGTGGTAAAGTATTATATGCAGTGGAGATATATTTTGTGATTTGAAAAGAAATAATTATGTTTTAAAAATCTAGGCAGACAGCAAGTAGAACTTGTTTTACCCCCTGATACTAAAGTAAACATGGTTGTGGGGTTTTTGTTTTCTCTTTCCATCTGTGTGTCTTCAAGTTATGCATTCCCATTTCAGTGCTAATATTGTTGACAAGCTGAAGAAAGTCCAGTGGAAGACTACCAAGACAGTGAGGGACATAGGGCATGTAAGGTATGAGAAGAGTGAGAATAAGAGACTGAGGGGCAGTCAGATAGTAGCCTGCAGTTGCTTGAAGAGTAGTTACAAAGATGACAGAGCTGAACTCTTCTCAGCAGTTGCAGATGATACAACAAAGGCAATAGCCACAACTTGCAAAATGGACATTAAGAGACAAGAAACCCTTCTTCACCAGCAGGGTAATACACTATGGGAATAGGTTACTCAAGTGAGTTGTGGAATTTCTATCCTTGAGGTTTTTGAGACTCAGCCTAGGCAAAGCTCTAGATGACCTGAGCTTTTGTTGATGATACAGGAGGCTGGCCTTGAGATCTCCCAAAGGTCCCTTCCAACATTTCTGTCATTCCATGTGATATAGGAAAATAAGCTGTGTACAGCACTATCACACAAGTTAAAAAGCAGAACTTGTTTCAGCTTTTGTGCATTCTATCTTTAAATGGGTTTCCTAGCAAACTATATTGCCTGAGAATAAGTCAGATTGAGAAAATATTGGCAGCTGTTACACTTGGAAAGAGAGAAGTGTAATAGTTGTTTGGATCTCATCTTGGAGGGCTCAGCCAGGATTGTCTGGAATAGCAGTTTATGTGATCTTGGTGTAACTGAGGCCCATTATTAATGGAAAAGGATAAATGCGGCTTTCTTCCTGCTGCTGGTGATCTTTTAGCCTTTTTCCTGCGCTGGGAGGCACAAATGGTACTGGCAAATGTTTCTGAAGAAGTTCTAGTAGAAGCCTTTTCTGCTGGAAGATTGCTATGTAGCTAGGGACTGTATGAAACAATGACTCATAGATCTAGAAAAATAATGGATTAGGCCAGAACTTCAGGTGCTGAAACTGATCAGCCTGCCAGCATAGAGAAATCAATTTTCTTCCTGGGCCGGTATGGCCTTTAAATGAGATTTCCAGACTACACTACCAATACATGGTTCAAGGATGCTTGATGGTAGCCTTACATTGATGGAGAACTGTGAAATTTTCCTGTTGCTTACAATATAAATAAAGGCTTTCTCTGCTGCTATGATATGGAATAATTGCAACTGTGTGTTTTCTGCTTTCAGCTAGTTAGGTGAATGGCAGTAAGAATAACATGGGTGAGGGACTTCAATGAGGTGCTGCTGCACTTCAGAAAGTATAGCAATGCCATGTGCCCTCAGTTTGAGAGATGATACATAGCACACACAGTAAGTGGTTTCAGTGAACTTAAGCATGGCCTGGCTATACCAATTGTGTTCAGCATGGAAAAAAATTAAATAGTTCATTTAAGTAGGTGTGTGCTGCTAAAGGACAAGACAATTCAATCATTTTTTGCAGGGTAGTAATTGGGCCTGGTATAACTTTACTACTAAACAATGATAATGTGATGAGTATTTGTCAGCCCTTTATGTTAAAAATCTGAGTAAACTAAACTTTTCATAGTGAGTATGCTATGTGTAATGATCTCAACATGATCTCAAACAGATAGAGCGTATTGACAAATTCCTGGTTCCTGGAGGTCTGCATCATCTGATATTCTACTATCAAGATGTGGAGACAGTGGATACAGGTGAAGCAACTTAGGTTCTCCTGCAACATGTTACAGTTGTGCTGAGCAAGTGTGCAAGGAAAAAGCAAACAGTGAAGTTCTTATAAGCTGGGGCTTAAAGCAAGTCAAGATTGGTCATACTGGGACATCAACCCTTGCTCGTGAAATGAGGATTGATGAAATTACTGAACCAGTGACAGGTGCTCTGCCCCCTCCCTTCCTATCGTGCCACTAGTCTGTCCTAGTGTCCCTCCTCATTTCTCAGCACATGACCATGCATCCATGTGGCCCTGTTACATGACAAATGGCCCCGGGAGGCCTGCATTATGGGTAGCAGGGCTGTTGTCCCAGAAGTCCCTTCTGCTCATGTCCCCTTCCCTTCCCCAGTGCCCCCATGTTACTACACTTCTGTGGGAAGCCTCCTTCTCACTTACCCTGGAGGCAGCTCAGGACCCCTGTCACAAGGACTCTCCCTTTGCCCATGCCTTCTGTCCCAGAGCCTCCAGTGCTGCTGCTGTTGGGACTAGCCAGGTGCTATGTGACCTCTGGGACCCTGTGACTGGTTAGTGGGAGTTCACCCTGCTTGTTTACCCTGGTTGTACAAGAAGGGCCTTGTAAATATATCTATGCATATCTGTATAAATATGTGTTTATACATATGTAAACATATACCAATATGAGTGTACAAATACGCATTTATACTTTATGTATTTTCAGTAATATGTATATATATACCTAAAAATATGAAAAGACTTTAATATGATATAAGCAACTTTAATAATTAAAGTTGAAATGTACATAGAAAACTAAATGAAAATACAAACTCAGCCACTAATTTAGAAATCTGCTGAGCAAGTTTTGATATGACTGAATTGAAGTCGTGGAATTATGTTGGAGAGCATGTGAGGCAAGGGGCAAAGCCTGGGCGTCTAATCAGAGTCGCCCTCACCCACTCCCAAGCTCCCAAACTGATGACCCTACAGTATGATTGTGATGGCCTTTGGTTTTTGGGATGCGATGCTAGATGCAGGCAACATGGAAAGCTGGAGAAAAAAACCCCAACAAATAAACCCCAGACAAATTCACAGCAATATGTGTATTGGGTAATAAGCAAAGTCCCCAAAAGACCATGCGCACTGGAGGGAAAAAAAAAAAGTAAAAATTAACTCGTGGTGAGGGAGAAGACAGGTGAGTGTGGGATGGAGGCTACCTTTGCCTACAGCTGTAAGTGTACAGTTACTTGTGATACCATCACAGTGTGCAGCTTGTGCTGTACATTTTTCCTTCTTAGATAGGGCAGAGTTTGTGAAAGAATTTTCTGTGATGATTATTCTGGGACTGTGGTTCACAAGGCTAGCAAAGCAAAAATCATAGTTATAGTGATGGCTACTAATCGGTAAAGTTGTCCTTTAACTACTGATATCAACAATTCAGTTTTTGATCTTTTTATTGTTGCTGTATCTTACCGAGTTGTGTATGCACACAATTTTACTCTGAGGTAACACTAGAAAACTAGTAACAGAAGTAACGTGGCCAAAACCAGAATTTAAGAGAATTATTTTCCCCCCAAAGACACTGCTACTTCTTGGAGACTTTTTACAAGTGTTACCAACAGCCTAAACATGGGAGTAGCATATTCATGTTGGGGGAAGAACTAATGACAGGGAAGTCCTTTGTAGCTCCTGTACTGTTTTTTTTTGTTTGTTTGTTTTTCCTCCAAAGAATCTGCTGTGGCATATAACTCCTTGTTTTCAGAAGCTCGCTTTCTTTCTTTTTTCTTTCTTTCTTTTTTTTTTTTTTTTTTTCTTCTTCTTTTGTATGTTAGACTTATGTCTACAAGTTTTTAAGGAAAGACAGTTGATAATAGCTCCTCTGAGGTAAACTACAGTTGCTGATTGATTTTTTTTTTTTTTTTTTTTTTGTTAAGCAATAGAGCATTATCTGCAACTGCATGATAGAAAGCCATGTAAGAGGATCTTGATCCTGAACCTTTACTTAGAAGGAATAGAAAACAAATAAATGAATAGAAAGTAAAGGCTTTTGATGTGAGAATAGCAAAACTAGATGAAATAGTTCTTACTGTGCTGTGAGGACTCTGGATGCTGTGCACTGTCTGTGGTGGTCCCATGGGTTGGCACCAGGAGACTGAGACTCAGAGATACACAAATGATGACTGAACTGTTTGTTTAGAAAACTCTTCTTTGAATAAGTAATCAGTGGTTTTTAAATGTTTCTTTTATTTGAATCTGTAGAGAACTTTGGCCTTCCAGGAACAGGAATGAACTCTAATTTGACAAAGAAGAAGAAACCTAAAGTATTTGTGACAGAGGGAAAAGAAGTTGCTTTAACTGGTGTATGCGTTTTCTTCATTAGATCTAGTCTTTTTAAAACCATCACAACTGAGAATATTTATCAGGTAAGAGTCAGTGACTGCTGCTCACTGTTTACAATTCATTTTCATCTTGGGGTGTGTTCTCTCAGCATGTAATTTGACAGCCTTTGACATGGAGGAATGAGCAAAAGGACACAGTTTGGCTGAATGAAACAGGATAATAAAAGGAGGGGAGTAGAAAAACTGGCATTATTTAGCTGCAGCAACTTGAAGCGTATTGTTGCTATGAAGAGGTAATGCTAAGGAAGAAAATTTATGACAAAGAGTAATTAGTCAATACCTAAATAATAAGCTGTTAAATTCAAGAAGTGCTAGCAAATCCATTAAAAATAAAACAAACAAAAGGGGTTTTATTTTTGAGACCATACATGCAAATTGTATATAAACAAGTTTTTACTGGTGAAAAACTCCTTAAATCTATGACAGTCTGAAATGGACAAAGTTGGATCAAGTGCTCCACTAGTAAGGAGCATAGAGTAAAATGTAGGTAATGCTACAGTTGTAGACAAACTAATTAGAGTGCTAAAGTAAGAATGATGGGCTAAATGAGAATTTAGTGTTGTGGAAAACTTTCTATATGCTTCAAAAGGGGAGCTTTCAAGTACAACTCCTAAGCTAGCAAGTTTTAACTTCTCCCATCTCTTCTAGGAAAAACTTTAAAACTATTTTGCCCAGATAGGCAAGAAATAGAAGAGCAAAGGGTGGGTGAGCTGGCTGTCATCACCAGTTTATTATTTGATTTCTACAGATATATGCTTTACAGTTTTATGCTTAACCTCTTAATTTCATTTTTTTGGGTGATTTTGAAAGAACTGGCTTAGATTTTAGTTAATTATATACTGTTTAACATTTAAAGATTTTTTGCTTATTAATAATGTTTGCAAGCTGATAATTGCAACTGAAAGATGTGTAAAGCAGACTTCTTCGCAAGTAATTATGTAGCCCTTGCTGATAGTAGATAATACCTTAAAACTAGGAAAGACAAGTTGAAAAGTAAAAATGATGTGTGTGTGAAAACACAGTTGATGTGTAGCACTTAAATACAACTTGTTTGGTGTTAAATTATGTTGCTGAAAAAAATTCTTGTGGTACCTTCTAATGAAGCAAAATTTGGCTGGCAGATTCATGTCATTTACCTTGGAAGTCTTCAGAGTCTTTTTCAGAATGTCTAAAAAGCAGATGTTCTGTGAATTGTTCTCTCTCAAATTGGATAGATGTATTCTTCCTGGACCAAAATCTCTGGGCAACTGCAAATCAGAATTGACTGCAGTGCATAATTCTTTTGGTATCTAAGCCTTTTAAGTGCTATGATCTCTACATATATATATATATACACACACACGTATGAATATATTAAAAATATAATTCTGATAGCTTTAGAAATGGCAGGCTGGAATTATTTTACTCACCCATGTAAACTAAGCCTTATAAATAGAGGTCTAGTGTTTTCAGATCTTTGTTTCCTCAGTTTTGTATGACAAATTGTGACCTTGCGCAAATCTTGCAGCCCCTGCTAGCAAGAATTGTGCTGTCAGTGCTTGAAGAGCGCGTGAACACACTGGCAATTTTTGAGATGCTCAAGGCAATAGGACTGGAATAAATGTAATGATGACAAAATTTTGTTTTCTATTTTAACTTGTATTGTGTTTTTTTTACAGGAAGTAAGTTTTAATATGATGAATGTAGGTCGAGATGGCTTACTAAAAAGTGTTGAGCAGTTGATATCAGAAATCTTCATTCCAGCTTTACAGACTACGGACTGTGGCTGGGTTGAACTTGATGAACCTTCACAAGCTTCCAGTATTAAGCAGGACTTCCTTTGTTCTCTTGAAGCGTTTGTTAGCGTGCTATCAGGAACTCAGCAAAGTCTGTTGGAAAAGGTAGTATGTTCACATGGCAAATAGAAACTGAGCTATCTGCAGAATGTCTCTTGCTCTGGACCTTTTGAATTAACTGCTCTTGCAGAATACTCATAAAAATTGCCTTTCTTAAACTGGATGAAATAATAACCCTTTTGTTTGTTGTCATCAGTAACTTGTTACACATTGATCTTTGGCTTTAACAATTTTGCAGGTGCTTCTGTTCTTGTTTGTTCTGACACCAGTTCTTTAGAGCTAACAACTTCTTGACTCTCCAATGGCTGTGGCCCCTCTTAAACCAAGAATGATTAATTTATGACAAACAGTTGCTTCAACTGTTAATTTCTACTTGGCGTTTGTGAAGGAAAGGGCAGGAGAGCACAGCTACCATGCTGGTGAATTCTTCAAATTCTGGAGTCCAGTTCTGGCTCAGATCAGTTTAACTTAAACTGAAGTGGGAATATGAAGTGAGATACCCCAAGTGGGGCAACCAGTTACTTTTTAAAGTTCCTGGATTATTTGTCATGAACATTTCAGCATTTCATGTTTTTTTAACTTGCATTTTAGGTCAGTCTGAACAAATGTGAAACATATGATCTGAAAACTCTAAGAGGACCTTCAGATTACCTGATGGTTGCTAGCAGCATAGATGCTCTTGAAAGAATAGAAGCCTGCATGAAAGGATGGATCAAACAAATTGAACAGGTGATACACTGGACAGATGTGAAGTATGACAACATCTACATATTGGCAGATGATGAGTTTAATTCTGTTGGCATATAGCAACCTTTATAGAAAATTAGATGTGATCAATCCCTGTATTTTAAAGTAGTGTTTTGTGTGCTTTTGCTTCTCAATGAGAATATTGAGAGCTTTTTCCATCTACTGGTAAATAGAGCATACACATGTCTTTGGAAACTTAGTCCCCTTTCTTGATAATCACCTATTCTTAAAGTAGAAAACAGTGATTCCCAGTGGATTTAATGAAAGCAAAAGGAGCACAATAATTCCGTAAATACTATTCACAGTGGTCAAAATCGTACTTTGAAACATGCTTTGCAGGTTCTTTGCAGAAAATGTAATTGTCTGTAACAGGGCTTTTGATACTACTCCCTCTAACTCAGAACTAAAAAGGCCAAGCAAAATTAAGGTGCCTTATGTGAGATGATGGCTGAGTTTGGTAATTTATCACAGGAGGTTAATACTAGGAGTTAAATTATGAATTAATCCATGCAGATAAAAAATATTAGCGTCACCCACTAATATTACTGTATGATAAAAGGTTCTTGCAGAAAATGACCAGTTGAGAAAGGAAGCTGATGACCTTGGACCACGAGCAGAGCTTGATTATTGGAAAAAGAGATTGTCGAAATTCAACTACCTTATGGACCAGCTGAAGAGCCCGGATGTGAAGGCAGTGCTTGGAGTACTCACTGCTGCTAAATCCAAACTGTTGAAGGTTTCTATTTTGAGTTATGACATATGTAAAGACTAGAAATATTCTGTATACCCTAGTCCATTTTGGTGATGTGTGTAACATTACTGGTGAGGAAAATATTGAAACAGCTTTGGCTTTTGTTTTCTTTGTCCTTCCCTATTCCTTACCTTGAGTAGATAAAAGTTTACATCTAGTTTAATTTATTGGAAAAGACTAGGAATCCCCTTTGTCTAAATGCTCATAATGTACTGCATCCACATAGCTCAACAGAAATAAATACTTACAAATCTTTGAAAAGTTGATTATTAAATCAGAAAATTGAATTAATGAACTAGGTATTTAATGAAAATAAAATAAACCCCCCTCATTTTTTAAACCTCTTATTCATGTTGTTACACTGTCAAACCTGCTTGTGAGGTCACAACTTCTCACATTGACATAACAAAGTTGAAGACCCATTACAAACACAAAAATAAGTGAATAAAAAAGTCTTGGCTCATCAAAATAAGAGACATGTGAAACAAATAAACAGTTATCTATTCATCAGTCCATCAAGCAAAAATAGTTAACAGATGATGTCTGTATATTT
The DNA here is from genome assembly GCA_035590275.1 of Ibycter americanus. Lineage (NCBI taxonomy): Eukaryota > Metazoa > Chordata > Aves > Falconiformes > Falconidae > Ibycter > Ibycter americanus. Next base: position 11,460,453 of record JAVJGI010000040.1, read on the forward strand.
TCAGCACCTTGACTTGACGCTACTAGTGTTCAGCTGAGTGGTCTAATCTAACTGTTCACAGTCAAGTTATTGAAGCAAACAAAGGACTTGTTCCTCATCTTGGGTAAACAAATTATAACTCTGGAGTAACAGATCTGTGCTTTCCAATGTGTTTAAAGGCTAATGATAGAACAGAGTGATCTCAAAACAGTTTTTCTGAAATGTGTGGTTTTACTTTTTTCCAACTTTCTATTCTTAGAACTGGCGAGCATTGGATAGTCGCATCACAGATGCAGCAAATGAAGCTAAAGATAATGTGAAGTATCTGTATTCTTTGGAAAAATACTGTGACCCATTATACAATAGTGATCCTGTAAGCAAAACTTTTGAATTCTTAACATAAATCTATTGAGACAACTAAAATGAATGTATTTTGTAGGATCAGTTTGGGAATTACATAGATGGCATTTCAGGTATGCATCTCTGGTTTGAGACTTTGTTCAGTTAGACTAAAAGTGGCCTAGTGGGAATTTCTGGCTACAAAATAGAGTACTTATTATTTTCTTGCTATGGTATCTATGAAGCTTTTGGTCTGATGATGAAATTGGATTCTGTGCTATGGGAGGAAGTGAAATCTTTGTGATTAAAAAAAAAAAAAAGGGCTGTGTGCGTGTGAAAGTGAACCTAATGCCATGCTAAAGACAAAGGGTGGGGTTTTGTCTTTGTGCTGGCGGCCAGGTCAACTTAGCCTAACATTTATAAGGCAATTTTCAGCTTCTTGAGTTAGGAAAACGTAAATATGGTTATGTAAATATTAAGGTGTAAATATAAATCACCTTCTCATACCATAGTAACAGGATGACGCAAGTATAACAAGTAGTAAACAAAACCAGCCAACCGAAAGTATGGGATAGGAGGGATTCCTCACTGTCCCATTATCTGCTAAAGTAGGTGACAAATGGTTGCTTTTATTAAAACTGGTTTTGCAACTGTGTACGTGTCTTGCTAGTCAGAGAAGTATGATGAGTAGCCATGAAGACTCAAAGCTGTGACCATCCTAGCTACCCCTCCCCCCATACTTTTCCCAAAGTGAGGTTGCTTCCAAACAGTGCTCTGGGCAACCATGCTGTGGCTCTGTCTCTGTTTGTTTCCATTTACTGGATGGTTATTAGAACAGTGTGTTCCTTCAGTGTTTCCCAATCTGATACTTGAGTCTCTCTGAATAAATGTTAGTATGATACCCATACAAAGCGGCATTAAAGTGAATAAGCTTGCTGTTGGTGCTGTGCAGGGTCTGTTGAACTAGATCTGCTTTGTGCTCCCCATACTGGCTTTTACCAAGGAGGAAGTGGTGCCAGCTTTAGAGATGTTTAGTTTTGAGGGTGTGTAGCACTTGGGGTGGAAGCCGTCGAGACATGGAGTGTGAACCTTTCCATTGCGGATATTTACCTGTAAAATGTTGAGAACCAGTTTGTCAGTAGAGTAAAACTGTCATTGCTTTGGAAATTAAGATGTGAGGAGGAGCTGTCTGGAAAAAATCTTGTCTGGCCCATTTATCGGCTAAAGACATGATGCTTCCCTTCGAAGTATTTAGCAAAAGGCATTTCTCTTCCACACAAGACTTTCTGAAAACCATATAGGGTATGGAGAATTAAAATGTGTATGGTGGGTTAACCTTGACTGTGGGCCAAGCACTCTCTTACTCCCCCTCCTCAACAGGATGGGGGGCAGAATATAGGATGAAAAAGATCATGGAGTTTTTAAAGACAGGGAGATCATCATGGGCAAAACAGACTCGACTTGGGGAAAAGCAACTTAATTTATTGACAGAGAAAATAGATTTAGGTAGTGAGAAACAAAGACAAAACTAAAACCACATCTCCCCACCACCTCTCTTCTTCCCAGGCTCAGCTTCAGCCCTTCAGTCCCGACTTCTCTTCCTCCTCCTCCCCCTGCGTGGCACACAGGGATGGGGAATGGAGGGCTGCAGTCAGCCCATAACAGCTCCTCTGTGCTGCTCATCCTCCTCAAACTTCTCCCTGCTATGGAGTGGGGCAGGGCGTCTGTGCTGGGGCGCCCGGAGCCCCCTGCCCTCCTCCTGCTGGAGCCCCCCGCCCTCCTCCCGCTCCCCCCTCGGGGCTGGCCGGGCTGTTTCTCACCCCGGTGCCCTCAGCCCTGGCTGCCGGGCAGCGTTTTGCCCTTTCTCAGCCTGGCTTTCCCCGAGGTGCCCGCCCGGGGCTGCGGGGCTCAGCTGTGCCCTGCGCTGGGGCCGCTGGAGCTGGCTGGAACCAGCTGGAACCGGCTGTGCCCGGCACGGGGCAGCCCTGGCACCGCCTCGCGGGGCCGTCACTGCTGCCAGCGCCTGCGCGCCTGCACCCCAAAGAATGAGCTACAAGATCACCTCTTCCCAGGCGCTTATCTATTGTATATAATTCTTTATGATCTAAATGCCAGTACTATAGGAAAGTCGTGCTTCGTAGTTCCTTTACTCAAATGAGTGCCATGAGGCTTAGTGCAATTTTTGGTCTCTCTCTATATATACAAACTTAGATCAGGTTTAGCAAAAGAGGGTACAAATGTACTTTTTATGAAAATAAGTGGTACTTTTGAAGAGGCCTTTACCTCTATCAAATTTCCCTTGCTGGCCAGAATTCTTCCAGTCAAGAATCTAGTGAAAATTTTTCCCTAAAGTTGAATCATCAGGCTTGGAGGTAGAGTGGGACAAGCAGCTTTGCAGGAGAGGCCAAGGGAAACAGAGGCAGAAACGTTAGGCAGACCATGTTCATAATGCTCCTGCGTTCTCTGGCTCAGTGTTGAGCTACTGAATGCTAACAGAAGTACTCAGCAGAGTTCAAACTGTGTGTTTCTTTCCAGGTGTCTATGGTGGATGCTATTCCAGGACTCATAAATGCAATTAAAATGATTCAGAGTATCTCTCAGTATTACAACACGTCTGAGAAGATATCCTCGCTGTTTGTGAAGGTTGGTTCTACCGTGTGAAGGGAAGTTCTCACAGATTTGTTTGTGGTGTTGATTGAGAGACAGAAAACGCAAAGGGACCAAACGATTGAAGAGGCAGCATTTTGGTCAACTTAATGCTGCTTTTTGAATGTGTAGTGAATTGGAAATAGTGATAAAACTACTTCTAATGTAGAACTTATTTTACTGTCTGTAATTTGGAGCTGTAAGAATTTTTTCAGACTTCTTGAAGATCAGGGCTAATCTCAACCCTGATGTGGATAGATTGAGGAACTTTCTGTTACAATGAGTTTTGCCTGTGGTGAACAGTTTTATGTAGAACCAATTACGTTAAATTTATATACCTCTTAAACCTCCTTATGTTTTCATAAAGAAGGAAATGGAGTTTGAAGAACAACCTATTCTTTAATGATCTCATGGGCCCTTGATTTTACCTTTGGTTTCAGAAGTGCCAAAGTCTTATGACTTTGTAGTCCTCAATGTCATTTCAAGGCTGGTACAAGGTGTAGTTGATCAACAACATTTTGGCGGTGTAATGGTCTGGAAGCTGGATATTGCAAGGAGGACAGTCTGTCTATGGGGCTGGTATTTGGTGTTGCTATTTTGCAGGCTTTAGGCTGGTGGAGTCAGAGGTATGGGATGAGACTGAAAGAAGAGCAAGATCTGCTTTGTCTTGAAATGTTTTTTTTTCACAAGGTTAAAATTGCTTTTAGGTGACCAATCAGGTGATCACTGCATGTAAATCTTACATTACAAACAACAATACGGCCACCATCTGGAATCAACCTCAGGAGAAAGTTATGGAAAAGCTACAAGCAGCTATTAGACTTAAACAGGTAGGTGGGAAGAGCATGTGGAAAACAGAATATAAGGGGGGATTTAGGAGGGCATGATTAGGAAAACTTTATTTTATATGAGGAAGAAATGTTATAATGAAAGAAAATGAAGCAACTGAAAAATACCCTTCGGAACTGGAGCATTTGTATTAGAGCTAACAGGGAATTTAGTCCAGTGTCTGCTGCTATTCTGGAAACAGGATTTTGATGCTGAGCCTAACTTAACTATGCTTCTTATATGAGAATTACTTGGATTTTCATGCCTGTATTGCTCTAGAAAGTTTCTTCTCACATGATGAGGGATGTGTGCTAGAAATGAAAACAGAGGGAGTTACTGAGCTGACAAGCTATACCTTTAGATAGGGCGATTTAGTGAACTGAGAGTAATTCAGCTGTTCAGGTTGCGTAGACTTGTTGTGAAAATAGCCTTTGTTTTTTTGCATATACTTCCATGACCGTATTTGGGATTATTTTTTTCTTTCTTCTTTTTTCCCTCTAGAACATAAGATCATAGAATAATTCAGCTTGAAAGGGTCCTCAGCAGGTATCTAGTAAACTTCCTGCTCAAATCCAAAGCAGAGGTACCTATGAGATCAAACTTGGCTGCCCAGTCCTTTATCCAGTTCTGTCTTGAAGCTCTTCGAGGATGAGGAGACTGCATAGTCTTTCTGGGCAATCCCTTTCACAGCTTGGCTGTCTTTAGGGTGAAAGATTTTCTCCTAACATCCAGTCAGAACATATTCTGTTTCAATTTATGCCTATTGCCTCTCGGCCTGTGTCCATGTGAAGATCCTAGCTCTTTCTGATAACCTCCCTGTAGATACTGGAAGGTTCATATTAGGTTTTCTCCATTATTACTTTTTGATCCCTTAATAATATGTGCTCGGAAGACTAGAAGTTTATCCTGACACCTTCTGAAGCAACAGATCTTGCATAGTTCTAGCACAAATGAGTGTAAATTTTTATGACATCTTACCATCAACAAGTAGTAAATGTGTATATTTCTATAAAGATACAGCAAGTTATTCTGTTGCTGCATTAAAATATGCTGAAGGAGTAGGTTTTTATTTGAGTCTTATTAGTTTCAAAAGCTTTCAGAAAATCAATAGATTAAAACGTAAAATTTGAATCACTAACAATTTAGGAAACTCTGAGTCTTTAGTATTAATATTTCCAAGTGGGCTTTATTCATACATATATGTGATAAAAAAAATGAACGTTGTATTTTAAAGGGAACTACTCTTGAAAGAAACCATTTCAAGCAAATCTGTTGACTATGTAATCTGACTTTGGGAAGAATTTAACTGTAACATGTTTGAAGTAAGGTTTGTGCCCAGTTAAGAAAGCAGAGTGAAAACTCAAGCTGCTATGGACACCATCCTAACTTTACAAGGGGTTTTGTTCTGGAAAGTGATTTTGTAAAATTTGAAACATCATTACTCAATAAAACTGCTCAGCACACAATCATTATTATCAGTTTTCAAAAACCAAAATCTCAGTTGTCGTCTTGGATAGTCAGTAAACACATTCAGTAAAGACATCAAGCCCCGCTACAAAATGGAAGGAACATAATTTCATGCTAGCTAGGGATGGAATGTACAGATACATATAGGGGCAGTTCATTCTTTTGATGAAATGTGTGATCATGTACTGTTATTGTTGGGTTAGTTTTCAGAGACAAGTTTTATTACTGTCTTTGTAGTGTTCATGAGTGTTTATTGATGAAACTTCTACTTGCTATCAAGTTAGGATAATATCTGTCTGCATAAATTTTGTTCTAGCAGATGAGAGCGCCTTTTATTATATGCTTGACATTCTTGTTTTAAATTCTTCCTTGTTTTTAGGAGTATCAAAATTATTTTCACAAAATAAAAAAGAAATTGGAACAAAATCCAGCTGAAAGACAGTTTGATTTTAGTGAGATGTATATCTTTGGAAAATTTGAAACCTTTCATCGACGTCTGGTAAAGATAATAGATGTATTCAATACTATGAAAACCTACTCAGTTCTACGGGAGTCTAAGATAGAGGGATTGGAAGGAATAATCACAAAATATGAGGTACACAGTAAATTTTGGATATCCTGTCAGTCTGAGTTGAACTTTAAACAATAAATAATTACAAAAATTAGAAAAGTGTTTATGAAGAGAAAAATTAACTCTCTAAGTTGTGCTATATAAATATGTGACTGCTGAGGAAGCAAGTAGATGAGATGAAAAGGGGCAAGTGGACATGTGAAGGAGGTAGGTTAAATCACAGTTGATTGAAAAAAGCAACAAAATGGAGAGACTTTGTATCAGGGGTAATTTGAGCCATGGTTTTGTACTATAATCAGAAGAAAAAGTGAGAAATGCAACATTTCTGTCTTTACAAATGTTTTTCTTGCTATGAAAGTGTACTGTGACCAAAATTTCAGACTGTTTTAATCTCTTGCCCATTATTCTAGGAGTACCTGATCAGTCAGTACCTGCCACTGAGACTGGCTCCATTCCATTGCCGTGGTGGTTGATGCTGCAGATTTTCTTTGCAGCTTGGGGTGAATCAAGCCCCAGTTCCATTTCTGTGCTGCATAAATACAAACAAATATAACTTTTATTTCTTGGAATAAGTAATTTAAAAAAACAAACAAACAAAAAGCCAAAAAACCTTGGACTCTCAGATTTACTTTGTTTCATTAAGGAAATCGCAAGCTTAATTCCAGCAAAACAGATTATGAAGTTTACTTAAGATCTGTATTCTAGAGCTAGGGTACAGTCATCAGCTTTGCGTTTTATGAGGGAAGAAAGAGTTAATTCACTCCACTTTAAATCTTTAGGGTGGAGGAGGAAGAGAAGTGACTTTCCTGGTTTGCTGTGAAAAGCTCTTCAGGTTGAGGCTTTTTCCTTTGTAACAGCAAAATCCATTTGCTTGTTAGTATTACTATTCAGGTTTCTTTACTGGTCTTTTTATGTAGTAGGAGTGAGATGTGAGCAACAAGGAGCTCTTCTAAGAATATAAATATGCTAAATCATGTTCTTTTCCTTCCTTCTTTTTGAGATTAACTTTATTTTCTAGCAAGTGAAGTCTTCCCTGCTTTTACTGAGCCTGAGTTAATTTACCTTATTATATATCTTTCTTAGTGCAGTATCATAATTATAGCACTTGTAAATATTAAAATAAATCAATTAAATAGATCAATCAAGTATTCAATGTGTGGAGTTTGTAGACTGTTTTAGAGATCACATGTGATACAGTGATCACATAGTACAGGCAAATGTGACATTCTAATTTGCTTTACCCTGTCCTTTTCCTTTTTGTATGGCCATGAGTAAATAACTTTGCTTTAGTTAAATAACCGTAGGGTGAAATGTGGGCATTCCATGGTCCATCCTGGTTCAATTCACTCCCTGTTGCAGTCCGGGATTTTGGTTCCTTGATGGCATCTTTCACAGTAGCCAGTTTTCTCCTTTATTCTCCTCTATAGTCTTCTGAGAAAAACCTGGGCACAGCTGGAAGGGTAGTTTGGTCTAAGACTATCCCACGTGGGCAGGGTAGGTGTGGACTGCTCTAAATTTTACTCCATTCACCAAGAGCTACTCTCTAAAGTTGTGCTAGCAGGCTTCTCAGCAGCTCAGGTTGCTGAGAATTTTCAGGTCATGCTATGAAGATGCTGTTTTGGTAGGCTGGAACACAGACAACTCATTTGTTTGGAGCATTTGTATTTGAAAAGCCACCTGTGACTATTAGCCCAGGCTGTGATGAAGCCTGCAAACTCTGTACAGATAAAGTGCATTATCCATTGCAGCACTCATTCCTAAATTAAGAGCTTTGTGTTAGACCTAGTTAGTGTGAAGTCAATTTCATTTTGGGGGAGGTGGGGTAAGGGCAAATGGTACACACTTAGGTAGAAAATACTACATGGAAGGTTCTAGATGGTATGCATAAAGGGCAGAAAGTGATTGTACTTTTTTAACAGTGTCAAAATTGAGGTACTGAAGTATTTGACATGGACTGTAGGTATAGTTATGTGACTGACTATCTGACTTGGAATTTTTTTACAATAGTAAGTTATTATGTTGCCGTTCTTTATGCTTTACTGCTTAGTTGCTATCTAGGATTTGCTTACTTTTAGAGGAGAAGATGGAACTTTTATTTACAGCAAAGCAATAAAACTGATGGTCAGTTGACTTATAATAAAATAGTAGAAGTCTGCTGTGCTGAAAATGTGTTGAGCTTCATAGCTGCACTGTGGTAAACTGCTGGGATGCTGAACAGTGGTTCATCATTAAAATCCTTTAACTTGTGTGTACAGCTCAAGGGAGATGCTGATTAAGATGTACTGTCATTTGAGTGGACAGTAGTTATGTAAGAGAAGCCAGGAATAATAAGTCCTGAGCCGGTGATGTGCTGCTTCTTACTGTAACTTTTGAATAGTCTGTTTTTCTATGGAATCAGTTAATATAAAGACATGGAAAATACTAATGTGAAAATGTTATTGTGGTGAACTTTGTTAACTTTTAAATAGAAATAATCAACGTCTGCATGAAAGAATATTTAATCGGGAACAAATGTCTTTGATGAAAAGCAAGAGTCTGAATTTTCTGTCAGTTCTAATTGACTTAAAATAGAAGGAAATAATATAAATGAAATTCATAAGACCATTGCACCAGCTTGTTCCCTGCAAATATGTCATTTAAATGGTTTGCTTATATTGCTCAGCAAATCCTGGTAACTAATGGCCAAGGTAAAGTGTGAATGTGCACAGCCCATTGTGCTAAATATTTTGGTGTGGTAAGTCTTTTTGATAAGGAATTTTTTTGGTGATAATTTTCTTTTTCTGTGAAACTGTTTAGGGCATTGTTGACACCATGAAGGAAAGGCATAACAATTTCTTGGATCAACGGAAGACTGATTTTGACCAAGATTATGAAGAGTTTTGCAAAGAGATAAATGATCTTCATGTAGGTTTTATGATTCAAATAAGAATTTAATTTACTGATGAATCCTTGTGAAACAAAAATACCTCTGAGTTATCACCAAAGAAATTATGCAAATCTCAAAGTTTGTATTCTGAAATGGAAAAAATATTTTGATGTATTTCTGCTTTAAAGCTTGCATTTATTATCTAACTTTCAGACCACTTTCATGGAATAGGCCGGAAAGGGCCTTGAGGTCCTCCAACAAAAGGATTTTTCATTACTGTACTTTATTGGGACGTTATGCTAGCAAGAATAACATGAAAATTGATTTCATTGAGTGAATGTGAGCAGAGCACAACTAAGTCAGATAATTAACTTTCCCATAGGTCTGAAATCAGAAATTGGTGGAAGGAAAGGGTATCTGTAGAATAAAAGAATTAAAATAAATGCTTGGCTAGCTTTGGCTGCCAAAGAGCTAAGCAAGCATTCTCTGAGGGCTCTCAGCATGGTGGAACGTTTGAGGGTACAAAAGCTTTTGTTGGTTGCATGGCTACAGAGGGAATTTGGGAAGAAAGAGCCATGAAAGTTGGTTGTATTTTGTTTAATTCTTGAGGGAAGGAAGAAAGGGAAAATTGATACTTATTGAGGTTAGTTTCACATAAACAAATTATGTTCTAATATTGTGCATGATAAAACCTGTCAAATAATACTTGTCATATTTGAGGTGTGTGCCTTATGTAGTTCTCTGCTGTAGAATTATTTGCTCTCCTTCAGGATCAATTAAAGATTTTCATGGACATCACCTTTGAAAATATTCTGAACACTGAAAGAGCACTGAGTATGTTGAAGAAATTTGAAAGGTACTGTGTCCTATCTAGATTGCTAGAATTCTGCCAGGCGATAGAAATAACGCTTTGAGAATGGTGGGAAGTGGGAGGAACAGAGCAGGAGGCATTTCCTTAAGTACAAACAAAAAACAACTGAACCTCCTCTCACTCAGCTGTTCAGCTGTGTTAAGGGATGTCTTAGGAGTGTGGATGAATAAACCCCGTATTTTTTGTATTGGAAAATGCAAAATGTTAATGGACTTTGAACTTCATCTTTCAAAGTTAGCATAAGTACAGGAAAACTTTATGGCTGTTAGCATATTTGCCTTAGCTTTGTACTTAAACAATGAGATTGATTTGTTACCACAGTGCAGTTAGGAGAGAGTAAAATGGTTGTATTAGGAAACAGTGGAATTTGTCTTGATAAATTCACATTGTTGCAAAGCAGCTTCAGTCTTTATTGCTTCAGTTTTCTTATAATACTCTGTTTAATGGAGTAGACTGCTAGTGGCGGATTGGTTACAGTTTGCTGCACATAATTTTAGCTCAGTGTTTGAAAACAGTGACAAAAAAGAAAATGCGTAGGCTTACTTGGAAACTTTATCATCTGGTCTAAATCTCAATTGCTTGGAATCAGGTTGAGACAGCCTTTGTTCAAGCTTTAGTGAAAACTGCTGCTAACGTTATTTTCTAAAGAATACAAGGGAATCTGGAATGACTGTATTTTCCAAAATGCATCAAAAATTTTTTAGAAGTATTGAAGGAGTTTTTTTAATGATTATTATTTTTCTAAGCAGATTAAAAATCCCGAATCTTGGGATTGATGAAAAGTATCAGAAGATGCTTCAAAACTATGGTCATGACATTGAAACAGTCTGTAAGATCTACACTAGGCAGAAGCAGGACCCTCCACTGGCTCGTAATCTGCCTCCAATAGCTGGTAAGATCTTGTGGGCACGCCACCTATTCCACAGGATCCAGGAGCCCATGGAGTCTTTCCAGCAGCACCCGGCTGTTCTGCAAACACCAGATGGCAAGCGGATAATCCACAACTACAACAAAGTAGCAAAAGTCCTTATGAAGTTTGAGGTGATCTACCACAGGGGATGGCTTCAGCAGGTAAACCAGCTGATTTTGGTTAGAATATGTCTTTAAAAAAAGTGCGTTGAATTTTTGTTGTTTGTAGACTGATAACATCTAGCTCTACAGACCAGATTGGATTCCTGTTGTTTCAGACCTCAATGAAACACTGGGTTACAGCAGTGTGAAGAAATCTCCAGTTAATAGCAGGAGTCAGGTATGCTAAGCTGCAGACTTAGGATACATCTTAAATGAGGGATGGAATAAGAAAAGGTACTTCATAAGAAAGTGTTTCTATTAATAAACAGTGCCAGTACTGCCTGTAGATTAATTTAGGAGCAATTGAAAGATCTTCAGTGTAACTAAGAAGTTACAATGAAAAATGTTTATTATGGAAATGAATAATGAAGATTCAGTGGTAGCCTTAGCTGTCCCTTTGTCTCTGCCGTATTCTAATGACTGGTGCAAGAAGTTCATGTGTGGGGAGAGGGGTTTTGTCAGCTGGTTAGCTTAAGGTAAAAGGAGACACAGAGATTTCCTCTGGTCTGGACAACATGGTTTTGGTTTTTTGAGTGATAATCCGTAAGTATGCTGTGAGTGAATGTACTTATAAAAAGCATCCAGTCTCAACAGATAGAGCATCCTGTAGAATTAATAGTATACTCAGTGTAAAACTGTGTTTTGACCCTGTATGGGTTAACCCAGGTAGGCAACTAAGCACACACAACTGCTCGCTCATTTCCCCCTGCTCACCCTTAGTGAGACAGGGAAGAGGAAAGGAAAACTAAAAGTAAGAAAACTTGTGGGTTGAGATAAGAAACTATTTAGTAAGTGAAGGAAAAGTGGAGGAAGAGAGAAAGAAAGCAAAATAAGTGTTGCAAAGAATTACTCACCACCCACGTGTAGATCAATGTCCAGCCAGTTCCAGAGCAAAAGATGGCTAACCTCCTCAACCCCTGCCTCTCTCTTTTTATTGCTGAGCATGATGTTATATAGCACGGAATATCCCTTCGGCTATTTTGAGACATCTGCCTGTTTTTTTCCCCTCTGACCCGCTTGTGCACCTTCCCCAGTCTATTCATTGCAGGGGGCAGAGTAAGAAACAGAGAAGGCCTTGATGCTGTGCAAGCACTGTTCAGCAACAGCTAAAACATTGGTGTGTTATCAGCATTGTTTTGATTACAAATCTGAAACACAGCACCACACAAGCTGCCATGAAGAAAATTAACTCCATCCCAGTCAGATCCAGTACAGAGCCATTTAATTTTCTAGCAATCATTTGGTAAGGCAGAACACTTCGTGTCTGAATATTCAGAAAACATGGTTTACCTTAAGTTCTAAATCTCATTTGACTGATTTTGCCCTCTCGGATTTTGGACATAGAACCTCTGCCTGCCTTCACATTATCAGATGGCTTCTGCAGGAACTACTTTATAGCCTTAAAATCTCTGCAAGTTTCTACTATCCTGTTGGAATATTTTCTGCCTCCACAAAGAGCACGTTGTGGAAAATTGGCCTCAGCTTCTCAGATCTCAAAAAGAAGGATCAGAATCTCCAGATGATTGTTTTGAAGGTGGTGGCACAATTAGCAATGCATCTGCTCTTGTGTTAGAGCTCAGCCCCAACTTTTGTACAATGTGAAAATCTTTGGTGCCAATAAACATGTCTTCTCAAAGCTAGCCTTACACCAGACCTGAGATCAGAGGTTCCTGCTGTCTGTTGTCCAGTCTGAATGTACTAAGATTTCCTGATTCTTCCTTTTAACTTCGCGCTTGTATTTGCCATTGAAGGGTTAAAGCATCATCAGACTTGATTGTCTGATACTGTAAGTGGGAGTGTTTGTGTCAATTCGATATACTAAAACAGGAGAAGTGACTACAATATTAAAGGTTGTTTAATATGCTGTATTCAGTCTGCCTTGACTCTTCTGCTGAATATATGTTACTGATGATTAATCTGGTGTTGACTGCCAGTTGGGAATCAAGGAATCTGAAGAGTATTAGCTCAACTGTTCTTTCATTATAGATTATGTTTCAAGTATATTAGATCTAAGTTTGACACTATTGACCTCTGTATAATTGGTCCTCCTCCCAGACAGTAATGAAAATTGCTGTTTTACTTAGAAATGTCTTTAATTTCAAGTGCTTATTCTGGTAACTTGAGAAGCCATCTTTGATTTCATGTGTTCTTCACAGAGAGCTGGTATGCTATCCCTCATGTTTTATGAAAGAGGAATTGTGATGCTTCAGGAAGCCTTTGGTGTTGGTTTAATGTTTCTATCTTGGACTCTGTTTCTGATTTGATGCCAGTACCGTGCTGGATACCTGTATTGTTCCAAGTATACTGATGATAGCTTTCACTGAATTGTACCCGCTGCTGATACCATGTCCTGGCCTGGGCACTTTTAAGATCTGTTCCTGGTGTCAGCTGTAAAGACTATGGAGGATGTATGCTTCTTGTGAGGCTACATCTGTCTCCTTTAGCTAGACAAGCTCAGGATCAGATTTTCTGACATGTAGCATGCCTTGACAGAGCAGTCAAGTACATTCTCTTTTCATCTTTTACAAAATGATTGTAATATCCAAGGCAACCCCCCTGGAACTCGTGCCTTTCTTTGTGAGGTCCTAGTGATCTGTGATCTGATTCTGGTCTTTGCTAAAAGTGTCTGGTTTCTCCTATAGCTGAGTCAAATCACACTTGGCAGCCATATAACTTGCTGAGCCTGCTCCAACCTTATACTCATTAGGTGGGAACAAAGGGAGGTGGATTTGAACACAGTTTCAAGTTTTTGAAACGAGCCCACGTGCCTCAGAAATACATGAGAAGTATATCCATTCTAACATCAATGTACTTGTCTACCAGATATGGCAAAAAAATATGACTACTGTTCAGCAGCCTCTTGAGTCAAAAAAAGTGCAGATGGATGTGGGCATGAGTATCACAGAACACAAGGTGGAGCTCCTGCTCTACTCCTGAACAAAAGAAAAACGGGAGCAGGGCAAGTGTCCTGTGGGGAATACAAATGCAACAGAAACAGGGCTGTAGCTCCTACTGTTTTTTATTCTTCTATACAGTGAAAATAGTTAAGCTCAGTGACTTTCTGATATTTCTGAATATTCCCCCCCTTTTGCCTGTTTGTTAGGGGATGGTTACCACCTTGTTTATTAAATTTTTTTAATAGCATATGATTTAAAGCCATTATTTCTGTGCTATAGCCAATGACGTTCAACTTGGGCATATTGAAATAATAAAATACCAGGAAGTGTGAAAGTTACTATAATTCTATGTCAGTGTAAGATTTGTGCCTTTAATGTATCACTTATTTCTGTTACCAATTTCTGTTACCTTAATAATGAAAATTGCATGAAAAAACACATAAATGGGAGATGAAGAGATTAGTAGTGGGAATAATGAGTCTGAAGTCCAAAGAAGAGTGCAGTAAGATTTGCTGGTGAGGTTTGCAGAAAAAAAATTCAGTTCCTATTTAAGACAGCTGTGCTGAGTGACTTTGATATTAGTGGACAGAGCATGGCAACTTCACTGACAAAACTTAATTAGATGATTTCTTGAAAAATGCCGTGTAAAATGTCATGCTAATACATGATACAGCTGAAGCAAGCAAATTTTCAGTGTGTGTTCTGTAAAAAAAGAAAAAAGGACACTGACAGAAATTAATGGGTTATGAAACTTGCTTAAAACCAAGCTCTGTCTCGATATATTGTTATACATGAAATTTGATAAGTGAATAAAGAAAAATAAAACTATGTCAGCAAAAGGACAACTGGAAAATACGAATAGCAGCAAAGCTTTTCATGTAGGAAACATTTTCCTACTTAAGGCATGACTTCTTCCTGGTATCAACCAAATTTTCCATGTGTGGTGGTCTTATGAATGCTTTCCCTTCTAATCACATGGAGAACAAATGGTATTCTAATATTCAAATAAGGCATTTAAACCAATAGTGTGATTAGGCTTCACTTTTAAGAATTGTAAAAAAATAATTATAATAACCATTAATCTTAGTCTTTTAAAAAATCTGCCCAGAGGTTGGATGTAATTGGGAGTTCCATTAAGATTGGAGCATGGTATATCTGTTTGATAGTGGAAAACAAGCAAAAGGAGAAATGAGGGTGAGTTTATACAAAAGATATCTGAAGAGGTTATCCAAGAATAATTTAGTTCATCAAGGAGGTTGTGTGCAGCCTTAATGCAGAATATGAAATAAGTTTTGAGGAGGTAAGAGTTCAGTTTTATGTGGATTGAAGTAAGAAAGTCTATGGCTCTGCTTTTGATGTCTGACTGTGGAATTCAGCTTATTATATCGAAGAACAAACAGAAAAATGTCTGTCAGATAAAGAACAGTTAATTTGATTGTTGAGCATTTGGGTACATGCAGATTGTGTTAATAAAGTTTAGTTTTTGCTTCATACCATACCAATATTTATTGTCAGCAGTACCTGCTTTTATTATCTGCCAAAGTGATATTTATGTCCAAAACAAAGTATTTCATTGTACTACCTGTCTGATCAGGAATGATGACTTTGTTTCCTGCAGATTGAGTTAACTAAACGAGGACTTCAGGCATCTCTCTTGGTAAAAGCTCCAGAAACGGGAGAATTATTAGTGAATTTTGACCCTCAAGTATTATCTTTAATCAGAGAAACAGATTGCATGGCTCACATGTGCCTTGAAATCCCAGAATTTGCAAGTGTTATTCAACAGAAGAGAGACTGGTATAAGAAGATTGTCAACAATTTGCATGTAGGTTTATTTTAATTATTTTATGTATGTGTAGTGTACTTTAAAATGTCTGGTTTCTATACATATGGAAGAGAAAAAGTGAAGATCAACTATTATGCATTAAGAAAACATTGGCAAATCTATTTTTTATCTTTACAGCTGTCTTGAGGCACTTTTTAAAAGAATTTCTTAGCTTTGTATTTTCTGTGAAGTCTCTTCAAAGATGCATGGATTTAGGGAAGCTCTGCAGAGGTTGGGAAAGAGATGAGGATGGGGACGAAAGGAGGCTTACAAGATGCCTCGCTCTGTTGCCTGCTTTCTAGATGATAAGTAATTTATCTGTCATCCAATAATGGAGTCAACACTGCATACACTTTGTTTTGAGGGGATAGCTGGGAGGGAGGAGTGGATGGTATGTCTTTAAAAAGTGTAAAACATCCAGCAAGCAGCAGCATAGTTCCTGCACCAGTGTTTTACACTGATGTCTGTGAATAGTTTGAAAAAGAAAAGCTAAAACTTCCCTTTCTGTCATCTTTTAAATCCTTTGGATCATTTTGTCTGCCTATGAACAGACAAGGTTCTTATGACTCAGGATGAGGATTCAAAGATAAGTGTCCAGAAAACTATAGCTTCAAAGGGCTATGTGATTCTGAAATGAGGGAAAAAAAAATACTAAAAAATTGTATTAAGTCATAAGGTTATTGCAAGGATTGTTTTTTGCAAAACGTGAAACTCCATCAACAGGTTAAAGGTACATTAGAAACCAAATACCATATTAAAGTTCTGTTAAGGCTGGTCTAATAAAACTGCTGAAAAGTTAACTTAAACACATATTTTTCCTTGGGCTCTTTGTCTCCTGGAACATCATTTAGAGACTGAAATTTCCGAATCTCTCTACGTCATGGTTTAACCCTGGTAGGCAGCTAAGCATCACACAGAAGCTCCCTTACTTCACCCAGTGCGATGGGGGAGAGAATCTGAAGGGTAAAAGAGAAAATGTAGGTAGAGATAAAAACAACTTAATGGGGAAAGCAAAAACTGCATGTGAAAACAAAGCAAAATAAGGAATTAATTTACTAATTCACATCAGCAGGCTGGTGTTTAGCCATCTCCAGGAAAGCAAGGCTGTATCATGGTTACTTGTGAAGACAGATGCTATAGCTCTGAATGTCCCCCTTCTTCTTCCCCCAGCTTTTATTTTTAAGCATGATGCCATAAGTATGGGATATCCCTTTAGTCAGGTAGGGGCAACTGTCCTGGCTGTGTTTCCTCTCAGCTGCTTTGGTGTCCCCAGCCTACTTGCTGTCAGGGCTGTATGAGAAACAGAAAAGGCTTCAATGCTGTATGAGCACTGTTCAGCAACAGCCCAAATATTGGTGTGTTATCAACACTGTTTTGGTTACAAATCCAAAACATGGCACCATATGGGCCATATGACAAAAATTAACTCCATCCCAACCAAAACCTGTGCAATCTACAAAGATGAGTTTCCATGTGAAGTAGTACTTGCATTATTATAAAGAGCAACAAATAGTGAATTTCTGCCAAAAATAATGAAAACATTTCCCAAACAATTAATTACAATTTGTTAAGAATTTCAGTGATGTACATCCAGAGGAATTTTCTTAAGTTATGGTAAATATGTGTATGTGAAGAGGTTCAAATCAGTGTGTATTAACTAATGCTTTAATTCTCTGTTCATTTCAGATGATGCTTGCAGAATATAAAAGAATTAAACTGAAAATACAACACCCTATTGAACGACTGATGGCTCCTCACTTAGCAAATGTAGATGATGCTATCCAGCCAGGTCTAATGCTACTGACCTGGACATCCTTAAACATTGAGAAATATATTAATACAGTGTTTTACAAGCTAGGTAAGTCGCTTGCCTCCTTCCATTAACTTCTGCTTGTTTGTTTCTATACAAATGCAAGCTATATTATTGAGCATAGTACCCTTTATATGATTTGTACTTAATTGACTTACACATGAAAGAAATCAGAATTTTCACCTGTCCTGTACTTCATGAAACCTCTGCTTTGTAACACCACCTTCTTTTTCTCTCACATATTTGTCAGATTTTTGCTAATATGGATGGAATGGCAGTTAGGATTAAGCCAAGCATAAAATAGTGTGCAAAAGGTCCTGTGTATTCTGAATTCAAAGAATGATAGCTGCTTTCTAAAAGAGCTTGTAGGTTTCAGACTTTTCCTATTCTTGCCTTTTTTTCTATAACATAAAGTTATAGGAAGTTCTGTAAGTTCTCAGGGAGTAATATCTCAACTGAGTTGGCACTGTCACTGCTCAGTAGCTTTTCATATTAACCTTTTTTTTAACATCAGTCTCTTTAAAACAAATGCATGCACGTCTTGGACAACAGCTTTACAAAACAGATGAGCTTGTAGTCTTTTCAAAAGATTATCACAATATTGCACTGAGATGTGTATTGTTTCTGAAGATACCAGTTCCTTTTGCTTCAGCTTAATTACTACATCAAACAGATTTTGTTTTTTGAAATATAAGGTCTTACAGTGGGAATTTTCTTTAGTTGAAATGGCAAATCAAACTGCATTTTGGATGCTAACCTGACATTACATTTAATTTTGAATAATACAAGTAGTTTGAGTCTGGAACAGGCACCTTGCTGCTATTTCAATTTCAGCATTGAACGCAAATTGCTATTAAACTATGAAAATATTAGTGATTGTTTTCTGTTAACTATTATTTGGCTTCTAACATTTTTTTGAAGGATAGATGATTTATTTATCAGAAGTTTCTGTTGCTGGTAGGTTCTCCAAGTGTTAACTAGTTCAAGCTATAGGAGAAGTATTCCTGAACTTCAGTTGAATTTTAATGTCTTTGTGTTTGAAATGGATATACTTGAAGCTCATCTTAATATATATTTATAATATTTTGCCTTTTATCTTTTAGGATATGGATAGCATATGCTAGATGAGGATATGTTATGCAAAAGACTAATTACAATTTCAGTGGTGAACCTTGCCATAAAAGTTCAGATGTTTGAAGTAAGCTGGTTAAGGTGCAGAATTAATATAAAATTGACTATGACATTTTGTTAGTAAAAATTTAAGCAGGACTCTGCAAAGACTGTTGTTTCAAGCTTTTAAGCTTGTCTTGAATCTTCTTTTTACTTCAAAAGCTGGGATGGAGTTATTGCTTGATCGAGTGAATGACTTGGTTGAATTCCGTATTGATGCTGTCCTTCAAGAAATGAATAGAGTGCCTCTCTGTAAGTTGCCAGAAGATGTGCCACTGAGCTGTGAAGAATTTCTCCAAAAGACTAAGGTTATTAGATTAAAGTTTCATAAAAAAGAGTTCAACGACTTTGAATTAAGATATTTTCCTTTTTTATGAGATAAAACCAGTGCAGCATTAATGAAACACGCGTGGGAAATCGAAGGAAATCCTCACTTACTTGGCTGGAACATTAAAAAGGAGCATAAATACCAAATGCAAAGAGGTCTGAGCTGAGATGTTTTTTTCTGAGCTTATTAATGTCAAGCCAACTAATGTATTATATTTCTTTTATGCTTTGATATCACTCAACTTAAAGTTTTTACTCTGTGATAGTATCTTTTTTGTCACTATTGCTTTTTAGTGCCTTTAAATAAGAGAATTGCCCATCTGATGCCTGTTAATAGCTGCATAACAAGTGCACTTCATTGCCTGGGAGTGTAAACGCTATGGAGATGATTGTGTACTGAATATCTTTGTTAATCTCAAGCTCCAGAATATACTCGGAAGTACCTGGGTGAAGTTTTTATTTTTGTTGGTCCTGCTGCTGCTTTCTTGATAGGGCTGGTACTAAAACATCTGTTCACTAAAGTAAAAATATGTGAGGGAGCACAAAAACCTCAGCACTGTGTGGTAATTGATACTGCTTAATGTTGATCTTCTGAAAGAAAACTTTAACTGCTACACAGAAATTACAACACCGCCACAGCCAATCAATTTGAGTTAGCAGAGTAAGTGGTATACTAACCCCAGTTATGGGTACAATGAAAATAGTAACAGCATTTCTAAGGTCATTGTAGTTTTTAATGAGAAGGGATTAGAAATAAGTTCTATTAAGTTTCTAAAGAAATTGCTGCAACAAAAATAGTTATATCATGGAAAAAAACCCAGTGTACTTTGCTTAGTAGCTGCTGTGATATTGCAAATCAGATCTGGCTTCTTTTTCAACTAGGCTGAATCAGGAATATCAAAGATTATGTCTTAGAATTTGGAAATGACTGAGTGTTGCTAATGGCTGAAATTTTCCAATTATTGATTTTTAATTAAATGGAGGTAGCCAGGTTTGATTAAGCTTAAAGAAATAGTAGTTGACAAAGAAGAAAAAAATTAAAAGGCCGTTACAGTTAAAAATTATAGTTGGCTAAAGCACTTGATCAATTTTACTGTATTAAAGAAAAACCTGCACAATACTTTAATATATTTCTGAACTTTATTAAATCTCATTCTTTGATCCCTTCTCCCCCCAGTTAATAATTTTCTTATTTATTCTCATCATAAATATATCTTTTGATAGATTTTATCTCCTATCTAGCTATCAATGGGAAATATGATTGGCTAATACTCCTTATGACACAGCCAAGTAATGTAAAATGGCAATGATTAAAAGAAAGGTTAAATCTTCCTCGTCTACATTAGAAAGTTAAAGAAAACTAAAAAGCACTTTTGGGAGCCCTTAAATGGAACTAAGCTTTATAAACATTGATTCATTATGTTAACTATGGATGAGTCATGTGATTTAGGAAACATGCCACAGCAATTTTGAAAGACATTTATGGTGTCTTGCTTGGCACAACAAAGAATCCACCACTAAATAGTTTGGAACAAACCAATTTAAAAATAATCTTGTGTATTAATCTTGTTTTTCACAAATCTGAGGCTTTGACATTTCTGTTAACAAAGGCTGCTGTGATAGTGAAACAGACATGAGAACTGGGAAGATAAAAACATATTGTTTGTTTTGGTTTGATAACAGGAGCTCTGTATAAAAGGTTCTTGGACTTTACATTTAAAAAGTTCACTGGTGGAAGATGCTGCTAATGAGTTGATTAACATGCTACTTGACAGGGAGGTACAGGTCAGTAAAGAAGATGAGAAATCAGTTGTACCCACTGGTGAAATAAGAAAAAATACAGGTAAGAAGATTGTATTGTAGCTCTGTGCTTATGGGATTGTTTTTTATATGCTGATAGTATATGTTGGGGGATATTGTAGTTTAGTTGACTGAAGTATCAATCAGTATCTAATGTCTGAAGACTTTTGTTTGACTTTGCTGGGATAATGGATCATTAACAATCATCATCTGCAAAATAGGTCAGTATTATCATTGTAACTTGCATGTTGAAATGTTAATGCCATAGAAGCAGCTACTTACAGGCCTTGGTTAATTGCTGGACTTACTAGAGAAAGAATGTAAGAAATAATATCAGAATTTTGGTGATAATAATTTTAATTTGTACTGAAAAGAGAAGGTGGATAGGAGTAAAAGGACTGTTACATTGAGGTACAGATTGCAAATGAGTATAATCTGCACTTCTGTAAAATTTAGTTGTATTTCAGACACTTGTGGAGGTGTTGCTTTTTTATTTTCAAGTCCTTGAGTCAATTTAACTAACTAGATTTATGATATTTTAGCATTAGAAGAGGAAAGGACATCAAAAAGCTTGACTTCCTCTCACAATTCCAGTGAGATATGGGCTGGACTGCCTCCAGTGAAGAGGAAGAGAATGGATTTAGAAATGTTAGAGGAAGAAGCCAATGAACTGCTTTCCTACTTCAATCATTGCAATATTGATGCCCTTTTGAAAGTCACTCGAAACACTCTGGAGGCCATTCGCAAGCGCATCCATGCATCTTCCATGATCAACTTAGGTGACTATATTGCAGTACTTTGCTTTCTTAGCCTATAGGAAGAAATACGTAAATGTAATATCCCAGAACTGTGTAAAAAAGAGCCACATATGTAAAAGATGGGAAAACAAAAGGAGTTTGAATAAGCTGTCTTGTTACATCACAATTGATAACACAGTATATTTCCAAAGGAATAGTTTTTCCTGTGACAGTAGGAATGTGTCATTGCAGTGCTCTTTCTCTTAGCACTGACTGTACTTTTCTGAAGCTGGATATTATATTTGGAGTTGGACTTGATAAGTAATTACCTGTTCCACCTTGGCTTTTACATAGAACTGTATGAAAAAAACAGTAGAGAAAAAGGCGTATTTTCTTTCTCTTACTAATTACCTTCAGATCTTTCTATGCAGCATATAAAACAGTGATGGTACACTGTTTCAAAGTGTTTTCTTGTTCCATACTTTTAAGAAACAAAACCAAAGGCATTTGTGTTTGGTCTGTATAGCATATAAGGCATACCATAGTATGAGATTCTAAGGAGTTTGTGTGCCCAACTTAATATGCTGACTGGGACTACAAGCCAGACAGTAAAATTTTCTAGAAAACAGAGTTTACCTGTACAGAACAAATTGAAGAGGAGCTTCATGGAGAGAAATAGCATGGCACTTAGTTTTCACTTGTGCTGCTACAGACTTTAACAATACATCTTGTAAATTACTCATGAATCTTTTTTTCCTTAAGAATTACGCTCAATATTCAGCACTAGGATGTAGTATATTGGTTTATATCATTGCAATGCCCAGTTTGACATCTGAAAAAAATGTGAACAACTGGTTTGTTTTTTTTTTTTGTCTTTCATTTAGAAAATCACAATGCTTCTAAGCAGAAAAAAAGCGCTCATCCTATATTTAGGACTACTATTAACCTATCTATCCCTAATATCATCATGACACCCTCTTTGGATGAGGTACAGCAGACACTTAATAAAGCTGTAGATAGTATTGTGAAAGTAATGAAAGGAGTTGGACAGTGGAGTAAGGAGAGAATATCCAAGGTTTGTGTCTTTAACAGCCTTACTTAAACTAATGTTTCAAAGCTACTGCAAATAGAGAATGAAATTCTATTTCTTCCCCAGAAGAAAATGTTAGAGAGAAAAGTGGCTGTGTTGCATTGTGAGAGCAGAGACAGCGATTCTGATGATGGAATGAAAGAGACTGGAAAGAAAAACATGCATGGTAATGGTAAACTCTGACATCATTGAATTTGAATGTTGGGGAAATGTGATTTATACAGAATGTGTTAAAGGGTATTAGATACAAAATGCATCAAAAATGGTAGAAGGAAGACTTCATAGATTTTGAACTACCTCAGAGAAGAAATGGGATATAATAGCAATGCCAGAGCTTCTCTTTGTCATTAGACATGAGGCTTGCCTGAAGATGCTTTTCTTTGTGTGGATTTGAGTAAGGGGATTTTATGTGCCTCTCAGAGTTGTACTGCTTTGGGTTCTACCTGCAGCTGTTAGGGGCCAGCTTGGACAGCATAGTAGAAATTGTGAATGAGTTTGGAAGACAATTATAGTCACTATCACTACACAAAAGGTCTTTCATGATTTGCCAGTGTGATTTGTAACTCAGCATGTTCAAGTGGCATCTTAAAACTTGTGCTGAAGTTCCTTTAAGAAGGGTGAGTTGAACTTAAACAAAACCTGGTATTGAATAGAAATGTCTATATAATTTGCAGTATTGGTAGAGAAAGGATTTTGTAGATGACTGAATAGAGTAAAATTTCTAAAAGGATTTTAACTTAATCTGTTTTGCGATCAGACATGGAATTAAGTTATTGAAGACATTAATTCAAGGAAATTTAAGGTGGTATCTTTGGGTTTTTCTTGGCTGAAATGGTTTAGAGTCAAGCCAAATTAGTTGTACTACTCTGTACTTCAGGTACTTCAAAAATACATTGAGTCTTTTTAGGTTAGCTCCCTCTTATACACCTAAAAAGTAGGAAAGTAATACTTGAATTGGTTAAGAAATGAAATTGTTCTTTCAAAACTAAGAATTTCTTTTGTACGACATGAAATAAGTAGTGATGCTAAGTTCAATCTTGTGGGTATTTTGCTAACTAATGCACCTTCTTTTTATCTTTCTTTCCTTTTGAGGACTGGCTATGAACATCTTGGATTTAACATTAATTTGTATTTTGAATTGTCATTTGTGGTGTACCCCACATTATTTCAGAAAATAAAAATATTTATGGATTTGCTCAATGCTGGCATATCAGTAAATCACTTAGGTGAAGTATACAGGATAAACCTTGGGGAGGGGTGAGAGAAAAGGAAATGTATTTGAACAATTGCAGTGGAACTTGTTCCAAATTTGACAGAGTATCTAGATTAAGCAAGTTTCCTGAAATGGGGAGATATATGAATTTGTGGCAATTATATTGGCCACCTAGACTTCTAGTTGTCTTTTTGATTAATAAGTACACTTAACTTTAAAATGCATGCTTACTGAAAAACAGGTCATTAGTTTTTGGCTATAGGAATTTGCTTGGCCTAAACAGTATCTGTCCTAAAACTGCTTTTGTATTTGAATCTGCTTTTATAGATAGTGTGTCAGATGCAGCATCACTCAGTTTGTCTGATCCAATGCAAAGCCAGAACTACTTCAAGAGCGTTTCAGAGAACAAAGACATTATTAAATTAGTGTCTTTACTCAGCACTGCTATTAATTCTACAAAAAGGGTAAGACAATTGAGATGTTAATTTAATATCACTATCCAAGGGATATTAATGTATTACTTTTAATGTCCTTGGGCAATAAGGGTAGGTATTTAAAGCAGTGATTAAACATATGAATGAAAAAGCGTAGGACAGCGGATGGAAAATTTGGCTGCAAATTTGCAAATACACTTTGAAAGTGTAACATGGGTTAAGCATACTCTGTTCAAAAATGTATGAGGTTTTGAATATTACATAAACTAAAACTTAAGTCTGATTAAAAATGTATCTCCAATTGGTAAAACATCATAAAAAACTCTAGGTAAAGTTGAGTTGTGTGTATTTGATATAGAACTGCTAATAATTGTACAAGTATGTTAAATACACTTTTATTCACATAGAAGTTGTAATGAAACCAGCATGCCTTCTGGCCCATTATAAAGAGTTTATGAACGTTTTTGGAAGAAAACTGGTGACAGTCAGTTGACATTTGTAAAGTGCTGCATAGGTTTTGCTACTGGAGGTTAGGCGGTAGCTTAAGGAATATGCATCATTTCTTTGCCCTTTTCTTATTCTATGCACTCTAGTAAACTGCAGGTATTGAACTGATATTTCTTTGGGGAACTCTGCATCAGTTCCTCCTGGGTTCAGTCCAGCCTTACAGTGGAGCCTTGCCAGGTGGAAATTTTTGACTCAGAGCCTTGTAACTTAAAGCATAACTAGTACAATGACATACAGGCTTGTGCTGAAGACTGAAAACTAAGGTGCAATTGATAATTGTGGATAGTTATCTTGGTATTTTGATACTTGGTATTTTGTAATTGGAAACTTTATCATTTAGCCAGATTTGAATACCTGCAAGCACTATGTTCATGATGTGGATTATCTCTTGTAGCAGTCACTTCTCATTTACTTGTTTAATTAGCTGAAATGATGATTTAACTTTAACATTTTCCTGACCTTATGGGAACCAGAAAAATAATTCTGTGGCATACTTCTTAACTGATATTCAAATCAAAGATACCTGAATTGAGTGTAGAATTTAATGTTAACATCACCAGTGTCATACATGTAAAAAAAATAAAATCATAACTTCATTATTTGAGAACAAATTGAGTTACTGCTGTTCTTGTTATGTTGGGCCTTGGAGCTCAGGTTTCAGTTGCTAGTCCAATAAATGGTAGGGAAGGTCAAGTATTCTGTATCCTAGTCTTAAAGGAGTATTTTACTTGCCACTGATTCCTAGATTTTATTGACTGAAGAATCATTTCATTGGACATTACCGAACTGATTTGTCAAATTGAATGTGATAAACATACAGTTCCTGGCAAAGCTTGTGATCGCTAATGGAACTTACTTTAGCATAAATTTACAGCAGCCTTCTGTTTAGTGAGGTGATGCAACTTGCTCCACTATGGAGTTCTGAATGTATTCTAACAAGCAAATGCTAAGAAATTATGAGCATGCTATACATATAATGCTGAGAATCTTTCTTTGAACTTCTAATTTTTTTCAGGAAGTTCTTACAGCTTTGGCGAGTTTTAGTTGTTACGACCATATATGGCAGAGGGATAAGGAGGAAACCATTGATAAATTAATGATGGGAAACCTATTACTCTCTGAATTTGAAGCTGAAATTCTGCATTTCCAACACTTGGAGCTGAAAATCAGTTCTGAGCCTGAATACATCTGCGTGGGAGCTATTGCACTGTACACTGGTAGAGTTCAGCTTTCCACCTCTCTCTAGAGACATATGCTTTCTGACTCCTGTAGAAAGGAGAGATGCTGCTTAGTTTTAGATGGGTCAACTAGGTTAAAGATGGAAAGGAGAAGGAGGGAGAATGGCTGTTTGCTGTTTTGGCTGTAAATGCATGCAAACAAAACACTAATGCAAGGGTATCTGTGAGGCTGAGCTGGAGTTTCTTCCCCCACCTGGATACTTCTGCTAACTTATGGGGTGGATGGTAGATGTTTGCCTATCCTTCTGTCACTGACCCCCATAGATACATATTTTATGGGAGTAAGATGTAAATGTTTATGTTGCTTTTCTCCTTGCCTGGCTACATGTAATGACACAGCTGAAAAGCCTTCTATTTAATATACTTAAGAGAAACATGCATGTTGTTGCTGATTCACTTTTTGCCATGAAAGCCAGGCCTCCCTCAAATCTTTACTTTTTTGTAGCTCAGGTTCCACACCATCTAACTAAATTTTGCATAGACATTTTACGCCAGTATAACAGAAAGGACAGTTGGGAACTGTGGTGGACTGTAAGAAATGCATAAAACTGATTTTGTAGTGGATGTCAAATCTGAGGAAGCAGAATGTTTTCTTTATTAAGAAATAACGTCAACCGTATCTTTCATTATATTGTAAGGCAAAGAATTAGAGAAACAAGTTGACTGTTGAAACTCAATGGAGGTGAGGTAGTTCTGATAAATCTAAAAGACCATCACGTGTGAGAACTAAGCATGGGAAGAGACACTATGTAAAAAGGAAGACACACAAGTGAAATCTGCACTGAGAATGAATAGGTAGCAGGGCTGAAATTTTATCCAGCTAAAATTTTGTGTAATGTTTGTGTTGGTGTTGATTTTTGACTCTTCTTTTGAGAACTGTGGGGAAGAAGGTTGAATTTAATGGCAGAGCTTTAGAGAAATGGAGTGGATAGTGACAAAACTGGGCAGCAACTCAGTGAGACTTCCATTTTCTCTCTAAAAGTTTGTCATTTGGTTCCACTGATGCTACAAATAAAATTTAAAAAATTAAATGGGTGATGGGCCATTTGGTTTCATTAAATGTCAGATCAAACTTTCTATTTCTTCAGCTTCCATAATCAGACTTTTACTTTTTCCACCCACATTATTTTCTAAAATACTGATTTTTGAAAATATTTTAGACTCAGATGAGAGTATTAAGCAACTTTTTAGTGATGTGTAGGACAGAAATTTGTGTGATGATATGCAAACAAGATGACAAGTGTGGAGTCCAGCCTCATCTTTCCAGTAGGAAAAGTTTCCAAAAGGAAAGATGATATATTCTGAGGAGATAAGGAGGAAAGCAGTCCTGAATTGCAAGCAATCCTGTAAACCACTCAAATGTGTCAATGTGATTTCATCTTCCCTGTAGATGGATAGTTAGACTGAAAAAACAGAACTGGGAGTGAAAAGAATAAAGATTGCAAAAAGATTAAAAGTACATCTTAAAAAAATATCTACAATATCTAAATATTTATTCACTGTTCAATGTTTCAGCTGACCTGAAGCTAGCACTGAGAGCAGAAACCAAAGCGTGGATGACTTTGTTGGGGTGTCATTGTAATAAGAAGTACCGAACAGAGATGGAGGCAATTTTCACTTTTATAGAGGAAACTGGCAAGAAGTTAAATCGCCACATCAAGGATCTGGATGATATAAGAATAGCCATGTCAGCTTTAAAAGAGATCAGAGAACTACAGATCTCCATAGACTCTCAAGTTGGGCCCATTGAGGTAATTACCAGGAGTGTTGCATGTGTGGGTACTACTTCAAGAGAACAATTATTTTCTGGGTTAAAGCTTAACAGTGCACTTTGGAAAGGTATGATTTAATATGTGTTAAATGGGTGGCAGACCTGTTGTGTTCCTGCAAACTTTTTTTGTATAGAACTCTGATTTGGACAAATGTAAACTTGTTGGCGGGAGGTGTTTTAGTGAATAGTGCAGAAAATGATAAGTGATAAGCAGTGATAAGAATACTGCTATTTAATGCAAGAAAGCTTTTGGTACTTTGTAGGAGTCATCTGTGTATGAAAAACATTGATTTTCTTTTTTTTCCTTTTTTTTTTTTTTTTTTTTTTCCTAAGTTTAGCCTACAGAAGTCAGGAGAAAGCTAATGCTAGTCAGACTATATGACAATATGTGAAAGTGATTGCTTTATCAGCTGTATCATAGGGAGAAATAAAAAATTGACTGCCTTAAAGAAGTTCACTTAGTAGAATACATTTATTGAACATCTGACAATGTAGGGGCTTCTGGTCAAGTGGCAGAATTAAAAACAGATAATAACTGCTTCTCTGCATTCCTGATCACAGCATGGATTTAAGAATACTATAGTTTGACAAGATGCACCATTGGCTGGATGTTCAGTAGGATTTTTTTTTCCTAAGAAATGTTCGTGATTCATGATTGCCCATAATTTTATTGTCAGGCTTTGGTTCTTACTGTTTTAAATTAAAGTAACAACACAAAATTCTTATCTACCAAATATTGACAACTCTTAATATTCTGTTTTGGACATGCAAAAACTGTGTTTGTTGTCAGACAAATGTCTTGCACCTGTGTTTTCTGATTGTGTTTTCTCTGAGCTGAGGCAAATTATGGAATGTAGTATGTACTCGTATGTGCAAATAATGGAAATGAGTGTGAGGCCCTCCCGTATTTTGCAGAATACAGCTAAGAAAGAATGTCTCTCTCAGCCTTAGAGGCTGTGAGGGTGTCCCTAGTTGCGTGAAGGAGCAAAAATAGGACAAGTAGTTTATGGTGAAAAGCAAAGTATATCTACTATAACTGGATATTGTTTTTTAGAGAGGTAGATTGCACTAGGGCAAATAATCTGTGAGATAAGGAGAACTAGCTAGTTTTCATTTTGATGTTTCTTCCAGTTTGGTGTTGGTTTGCCAGATTGTGATAATTGCTATGCAAAAAGAACAGATTTTCTTTTTCTAACAAATAATTCTCTGTTCTTAAAAATTTAAAATGTTAACATACATATATGTGTAAAATTCATTTACAATTTTGTGTATCTTAATCCAACCTTCTGACAGGAATCCTATGCTATGTTAAATAAATATGATCTACTTGTGGCCAAAGAAGAGACAGAGAAGGTGGACACTTTGCACTACACTTGGGAAAAACTGCTAGTCCGTGCAAATGAAGTGCAGAATGAGCTGGTAGCTTTGCAGCCAAACTTCAGAGGAGAGCTTATTAGCACTGTAAAGACTTTTACTGAAGACTGTGCACAGTTCTATTCAGATTATGATCAGGCAAGTATTTGTGGTGTATTGTATTACAGGAGTTTTTGAGGAGCAGTGGGAGCACTGAAAAATTGTGGAGTTGACTAGTTAATGGGATGTGCTTCTACTGTCTGAAGAATATGTTTATTCTTGTTAATGTGGTATTTGAGTTTCAGTGCAGGGCAGGCTTTGGTTATGTTTTGTATGTGACTGAAGTATGTAATGCTGGTAATCAGTTTTTAAAGATGAAGACTTGAGACATTTAGGGTTTATGATAAGCAGCTAGTTAGCATGAGCAAATGTGAAGATTGTGATTAATGAGAAATTATGTTAGAATGTAAGAAGTGTTTTATGACATTGGATAGAAGTACAAATGACTTAAGCTCTTTCTCAG
Source organism: Ibycter americanus (assembly GCA_035590275.1). Taxonomy (NCBI): domain Eukaryota; kingdom Metazoa; phylum Chordata; class Aves; order Falconiformes; family Falconidae; genus Ibycter; species Ibycter americanus. The sequence continues at coordinate 11,489,786 of JAVJGI010000040.1, forward strand.
TAAAATATAAATGAGTCAAGCTGAACCAGTCTTGTATCATCTTCCAAGTAATGCTGATTTTTACTTGATATAGGAGCTATAATTGTCTAGCTTTTGCGTTATTATGAAAACTTCTGTATTAAAAAGACAATTAATTGCCGCCTTTGTTTGTTTGTTTGTTTTTAAATTCAAATAAAGTGCTTGTTCTAGCAGGGAACTGTTCTTTTCAGTCAGTTGTTATATGATGCAGGGATGGAATCATGCAGCTGCAAAAATGTTATGAGTTTAACATTTAGAAAATGCTGATTAGAAATAAGTTGTGGCTATTTTCACCCTCTAAATTCACTATTTTTTAATTTATTTTATTTTAAATTTTTAGAATGGGCCAATGGTGGTTGGTTTAGAGCCTCAGGAAGCCAGTGACAGGCTTGCTATGTTTCAGGTACTGTTAATTCTAAGACATTGCTTAATACTTCCTGCAAGTAAACTAACATCTGAAGGCTCTGAGAATGAATCAGAGTAGTTGAACTAATTTTCATTGATATTAGAGTTGCTGATTGGGCAAAGTCTGTTTTAACTTAATGAAAACTAAGTTAATATTTTTTCTATGCATTTGCAAGGAATGCTGGTTAAAGTTAGATGTTTTAGGAGCTAAGAGAAAGGCTGCATAGATAATGAGAAATAATTACTAGATTCAAGTATCCTGATGAGGGCCTGCTCTCAAGTTTAGTGTATTCGACTATAGGCTGTTCTTGTGCTCGTTATTGGGTCTTTTCTCACAAATACAATTCTGCCCTGTCTTCTTCCCCTCTCCTTCCCTCCCCTTTTTTTAAAAATAGTATTAAAGGTTTCCTGTTATTTCCTGTTTTTCCTGTTGAAATGTTTCTTTGTACCATGATTAATTTCTGTTCCTCTAATAATGACTTCTAATCGTTTTCCTTTTCCCACAATGCTATTCTTTTGTCTTCCTGCTGTTCCCACAGTTATATTGCAATTGACAATTAAATTTTGTTTTTCTTTGCTGCTTAAACAGTAGTAATTCTTACTTCAACCCTGCAATAAAGAATTGCACAGCATCCTTGGAGAGGTAGAATTTGCTACATCCACCTTTCTTTTCTTTTCATGTCATGCTTCACTTCGTTCACATGCAAGCTTAACATCTATTGTTCTATCACTGTGCCACATGGAGTAAATAGCTTCCCTGTTAACTTTTAAAGATGTGCCTCCAAGCTAACTAAAAGTTACATTTCTCATGAAGATTGTTGACAAAAATGTGGACGGTACAAGTTGTTAGTATGTCCTCTGTATCATTCTAGTATTTACTAGATTTTAAACACAAATGTAGCTCTAAGCATAATGCCAGATCTTGAATATTCAGTTATTTAGCTCTATTTATTTTAATCTTTTTCTTTTTCTTTCTTAGAATCGATTTGATAATCTTTTTCGGAAATATATTACTTATACTGGTGGGGAAGCTCTTTTTGGTTTGCCTGTTACTCGGTATCCTCAGCTGCTTGAAATAAAGAAGCAACTGAATCTGTTACAGAAACTCTATAATCTATATAATAATGTCATTGACACAGTCAGTGGCTACTATGATATTCTTTGGTCAGAATTAGACACTGGAAAAATTAACAGTGAACTTCTGGAGTTTCAGAACAGGTGAGAAACTGCTGCTGTGGTAAAGATACCTAAAATACTTTTGTTACTTCTTAAATATGATTATAATTGATTAACATCAATATTCATATATGAGCATATATTTGTTCATTGAAACATGAAAAATGTGAAAAAATATGTCCATTACAACTTCATAAAATAAAGCAGCCAGGTTAGACTCTAAATGTTGAGAATTATTGTTCCTTAGAGAGCTTCTTGGTTAATATTTTTTGATGAGATTGGAATGTATGTTAAAATGGCTATTTGTTTTGATCATGAAGGGACATTTCACTTTGTTGTTGTTGTTATTCATGAGAGTCAGATTCACCCTAGATGTCTAAGGCAAGTTAGTGAATTGCTGAATAGTTTTCCTACAAAATGGGATATATTGCATCCATAGAAGCTGAACTTTTCATCAAACCAGGAATCAAATTATTTAGAGTTAAACCTGCATGTTCCGAGCAAGAGGGTCTTTTCTAGAGCACAGAGCAGTGCATATCATGAACCTTGCCAAAAGATGAAATCAAGATGTAAAATGGTTCAATTGTTTTTAAAGATCACTTGGACAAAGTGTATTAGAATTATGCAGCTACACTCCTCAAGGGGAGCCTGTAGGTGCCTGCCCAGCTATCAGTCAATGAAATAGACTGGAAATAGATTTTCTGACATGCAGAATCACATACAGAAACTTCAAAATACAAGGAACCTGAATTTGGAAGGTATGTGGTCTGCTGTTAAAACCATATACTGTGGTTAAATGGATAACAGAAAGAATATTTGCAAATTTTTGAAAAAGCTTGCATTATTTCTGCTTAGGTGCCGTAAGCTTCCTCGTGGAGTAAAGGAATGGCAGGCCTTTTTTGACCTAAAGAAGACCATTGAGGACTTCAGTGAATGTTGCCCATTGCTTGAGCGTATGTCAAGTAAAGCAATGATGCCTCGGCATTGGAAGCGGATTACAGATCTCACTGAACACAACTTTGATGTGGAAAGTGAAACATTCAAACTGAGGAATATAATGGAAGCTCCACTATTAAGATATAAAGAGGAAATAGAGGTATTGTGCAGGAAGAGAAATGGATGCATGAAACAAAACAATCTGCTTGAATAGTGTAGGAGTAACTAGTAATTAGGAAAACAGAATATTTCTAAAGAAAGAACAGAGAAACGGACTATCACTTCAGCTTTCTGTAGAAAATAATGACACAAATATATCATGGTGTCAGTTCCTCTTTTTGTATCGTGCAACTTGGCCCAGGAGTTAATTTGTGAGGGTACCTTGCTTTGCAACATTAAAGATATGAAAAGTAATCACTGTAGTATTCTTTTATTTCCCCCAAAGCTGACCATATTGTGATGTGGTATACAGATTATTAGCTACGGTGTTTGCATGTCTGTAGATCTTTCCACTTGATAAATAGTTGCTCATCATCCTTATTAGCATTAAGGAAATACAAATTAGATTTATATACCAGAGACCTGAACCATTCATAGCTTGCTTTGACATCCTATTTATTTAAAAGGATATCTGCATAAGTGCTGTGAAGGAGAGAGACATTGAGCAGAAGTTAAAACAAGTTATAGCTGAATGGGACAACAAAACATTTGTCTTTGCAAACTTCAAAACACGTGGGGAACTTCTTTTAAGAGGTGACAGCACATCAGAAACAATTGCTACCATGGAGGACAGCTTGATGGTTCTTGGCGGTCTCATGAGTAACAGGTAATAGGAAAAGGGGGGGAGGAGGGGGGGCAGGGGGAGATAAAAGTATCAGCAAGAGGCTTTGTTTTATTGAACAAATCTATCTTTCACAGATAAAAACTAAGAGCTTGCTTGCCGTTGAACTGTTCATGGGCTAGTTCTTATTGTCTGTATCCCTCCAATAACTTCTTCTGAAAGCAAGTGGATGCGGTTCAGACTTCCTGAATAATCAACTGGACAGTTTTCATGGGTGCAAGAAAGTGGTGATGGACATAAACGGGAACACTGTCTGGTTGTGGCAGGCATACTATAGGTATTACAGGCACTGCTACTCTGCCCCTTGTAATGGGTCACTGCTGCACGCTGAAGGTGCTGAAAATCTCAGTTAAAATGAGGTTCAGTATGTCTGGTTTCACATGCTGAGGCTTGCAGATAAAATAAGCAACCCAGAACCTGATCGTCAGGTGGATGTTCAAAAGCAAGAGTTCAGTTGATAGGGACCTCTGGCAGTCTTGTGGCTTTCAAGATGTTGCATAGTCTCTTTTTGGAACCACTTTACCTTAGAGTGAAATTGAAATCTAGCTCCTATTCAAATTCTCTTGGATCAAAGCTGTGCTATGCACCGTGTGTACAAAGTAGCAGGTTGGAGCTGATTTGGCTTACAGCTGCTAACTAGCTGAATTGAGTCAAGTATAGGTTTTTATACTCTCACTTGACAAAGATACAAGCAGCAAAATTATTCCTCATTTATACGAGTGATATGCTGGCTTTCAAGAGACTTGTTTCCTTCTTGAAATAAAGCAAGTGTCTTCTTTTTTATTTTAGATACAACGCACCCTTCAAGACACAGATTCAGAAGTGGGTGCACTATCTTTCCAACACAACAGATATCATTGAGAACTGGATGACTGTGCAGAACTTGTGGATTTATTTAGAAGCTGTTTTTGTTGGTGGTGACATAGCAAAGCAGCTTCCAAAGGTTTTCAGACATGTCTTTTTTCAGTTTGGTTTTCTACATTTTAAGAATAAAACTTAACTGTGATGTCATAGTTGATGCATTAAAATAAACGTCTTTTTTTTTTGGTACTTAACAAAACTAGTCTTGCTAAGAAATTAGGTAAAGAACGCCAACAGAAGTATTGTGTTCGAATAATAACGTTGTGTGAACTGGTTGATCTTTTTATTTCTAGATTGTGAAATTGTTAACCAATATGCGTTTACGTGTTGTGTCTAGTAGTAGCCTAGCCTACCTACCGCTATCCTAGTAGTACCTAGGAATCCTTATCTTAAACTTTCCTACATAGCTTTTCAATTAAAAATTAGCTTTAGTTTTTAGAAAAAAAATCTTCAAATTTGAAGCATACAATTCAAGCATAATGAGTTTTCTGTCTTTCTCTAAGAATGACTGAAAGAGAAAGTAGACATTAGGCTTGACAGTCAAGTATGAAATAAGCTGTATTGTGTAAGCAGAAAGATCTGTGTTTTTCTAAACTGGAAAATCTTTTAGAAGTTGGACACGGGATTACTAGTGAGAAGATTACTGCAGATTGCCAATTCTGCAAGCAGGTGCCTTTTCCCTCTTCTGTCTTCCTTCCTCCATCTCTTCCCTTCCACATTCATTGTCATGTTTCAACAGGAAGCAAAGCGTTTCTCTAACATTGATAAGTCCTGGGTGAGGATCATGACCCGAGCTCATGAAACACCTAATGTTGTTCAGTGCTGCATTGGAGATGAAATCATGGGACAGTTACTACCACATTTGCTAGAACAGCTTGAAATCTGTCAGAAGTCACTCACAGGGTAAGATTACTACAGGACTGCAGTCCTGGGCACATGGTTGTGAATTGTGTAACCAGGGAAAGACCAATTGAGTACTATCCCATGGACTTTGGGAAAAGATCATGTTCTTATTTTACTATGAATTCAGTTGAACTGAACAAACAAGTTAGCAGGATGATAAAACACCTCCAAAGAAATTATTAGCAACTCATTGATAAGTGTTTGATATGAGACTAAGCTGTCATTCACTGCCTATCTATGTTGAAATCAAAGCTTGTTTCAGCCTAGTTTCAATCCAGAAGGCAGTCTAGATCTGTACGTCCTACTCAGACCTTTCACGAATCTGGGAGAAATTCAGCATGAGACCTATGAACTCCTGCATCTTAAGCTAAACGTTTGATTTCAGGACTGTAATGATTATGTGACCTGAAGTACTATAAATACATAGCAAGTAACAGACTTAATGTAAAAACATTTTATTTTGGTTTGGTTTCTTCCCTTTTTACTAGTGCTTACATTATAGCAAATAACAAAAGCTTTCCTTGAAATTATTTCTGATGCTAAAAGAGTAGCTTTAAAGTAGGTTGTTAACGTGAAGGTATGATGGATAACAGTTGTTGAATTGCCACTGCTAAAAATTGCAATGATACATTGTGAGAAATGCCACTTTTAAAGACGAAAGGATGTATAAATTAACCTTGCCACTTACCATCTACACCCCACCCCCCTCCCCCCATTTTTTTAAAAAATGCAGGTACCTGGAGAAAAAGCGCCTCCTGTTTCCACGATTCTTCTTTGTGTCAGATCCTGCTCTCTTAGAAATTCTTGGCCAAGCATCAGACTGTCACAATATACAGGCACATCTGCTGAATGTCTTTGACAACATTAAAACTGTCAGGTTTCATGAAAAGGTATGTACTGCCCACACCTCAATGTTACATTCTCTCAAATTAACAATGTGTGATACTTGTTAAATAAGAAAGCTATCTGGGTGCATAGGGCATTCAACTATTTTACCAAACTATATACAATGAATACAATATTCACCAAATATTTACCATCAACTATTTGATGCTGCATAGGCTTTCTTCATTTAAGATTTAGTTTCATCCTCATTTATGCAGTAGGGAAACTCTATATAGAATAGCAAAACAAACAAAAATTTGCACCAGTGCTTAGGTTTCAGAAAAAAACACCCAGGTACTGAACTGTCTTCTGTGGCTTAATATAGGCTAGCATCCTCTCAGATAAGCTTCTGATTCTTCATGAGCATATTTGTATTTTTAGATTGCCTGTGTTTGTACTTTCTCATTCATTTTCTGATTCTGATCCTTAATATGCCTTCCAACATACCATTTGAAAACCAATTTTTTCATACCTTTTACAAGAACAGATAGCAACCCAAATTTTTTTTTCTTGTGTATGTGTACATTTTCTTAGAAATTCAATACATCCCCATGTGTTTGAAATTCCTTTGATTGACCATGTTCCTTAACTTTTGTTTCCATTATTTTTGACTGTAAGGCTGTAAATTTTGTTAGGATATTAAACCACCTATAATGGGAGAAAGTTTCCTTTGTTGTGTCTGGAAAGTGGCTGTTGTCATTGAAATTCAGGAATTGTCAATGTATTGGGGTTTGTCTCCTTTTTGAGATGATGATGTTTTGGTTAAAGCCTTTCTGCACACCAAAAGTAATGATTTAATTGTTTTTACATTTCACTTAACAGGTTGGTATAATTTATTAGTTAACTAAATAAGTTTAATGGAGTGATGGCAGTAAAATCAGATCTGTATGTTAGAGATCACAATAAAACTATAAATGCAAAATGTTCTTGCTTTGCTTTTGTTAGATATATGATCGTATATTGTCGATTAGTTCACGAGAAGGTGAGACTGTAGAGCTGACTAGACCTGTAACGGCTGAAGGTAATGTGGAGGCTTGGCTCAATACTCTGTTGAAGGAATCCCAGCTGTCACTGCATCATATTATTCGCCAGGCAGCTGCCCACATCCAGGAAACTAGTTTCCAGCTGACTGAATTTCTTTCTACTTACCCAGCCCAGGTAATATCATTGTTAAATCAGTGAACAATTATTCACAGATATGTAGCACATTGATGCTTTTTTCTTTTCTTTGCAATCAAAATTGCAGCCACTGTTATAAATGCAAACTGACATTTAAATTTATCTTAATCACCTCAGTCTTTTACATTACACTTTATATGTCTGAAACCAAAAGAAGAAAACTTACCCTGATGCTCTTGTTCAAAAATAATGCTGAATGAAAAAAATTAATGCAATGGAGCTAACAGTATTTCTTTACAAGCTTAATGCTTGACTACTGAAGGAAAAGTAGTAAAATTATATGTTTGTTTACATATTCAGGAAAACACTATATATTGCTAAAGATTTTGAACTGAGGGTAATGCCAAGGCAAAATTATTTTCTTAGCAGAAAATTCTTCACTTGTGATCAGGAATGTTGTTAGAGAGGGAATTAAGGGTTTGTGACTTACTAAAAAAATATTTTAAATTGAAGCATTAATTATTCATGGATTAGTTATTAATTATATATAAAGTATATTAATTGTATATAGTATTTACATATATATGCTGTACATTACAGTGAATAGTTGTATCAACAGTGCACTGTGGGCCGCATCTACAAGACCAAAGTGTTGACTTAACTATGTGTTTATGAATGGAGTTGGGACACAAAACAAAAGCATAGGTTGAATGACATCTATATTGATGCACAAAAAGATAATTTTATACAAATAGTCATAGAAATATTTTTTTTAGTTTGTCTGTGTCTGTGAATTTACATTTTATGTGAAAGAGAAAGGATTATGAAGCATATACTTCTATGTTTCCTAAGGTTGGGTTATTGGGGATCCAAATGATTTGGACAAGAGACTCAGAAGAAGCTTTAACTAATGCCAGGTGTGATAAAAAAATTATGCAAAAGACGAACCAGTTTTTCCTGGATCTTCTAAATATGCTGATAGATACAACAACAAAAGACCTTAGTCCATTTGAGCGAGTTAAGTACGAGACATTGATCACTATTCATGTGCATCAGAGGGATATTTTTGATGGTCTGGTGAGTACTGAAAAATTTACAATGAGTTATGAGTTACTTTCCATGTAAAACAATGCAAAAAGACAAGAAGCAAATATTACTATACCTATGAACTCCTGCGTCTTAAGCTAAACATTTAATTTCAGGACTGTAATGATTATGTGACCTGAAGTACTATAGAAGTGCTGATGTTCCTTCAATCCATATCTTAGTTTCCCTTTAAGTAATTCAGTTCCCGCCCCCCCCAAGCAATAGCGGAATTTTATAATGCTTTGTGTTGGCCCACTTAAGTTAGATGACTCTGTTGCATGATCAGTTAGGGACTTCTTTTTCCTATACATTGTGTTGCAAGTAATTGTCCTTTCTCTGGACTACATTGTGAGTTTCAAGGAGTAAATAGAATGAATGTAGAGTTATGGTACAGGAAAAAGTTTGCAGTTCGTTGAAGCTGCAATCCCCTCTGTTCTAGTTTCAATAGCACACTTAATTACTACTTAGGGATTTATTTATTCACATCTTCTCATGCTGTCACAGGATACTAAAATTAGGAAAGTGAAAGAGTTTACTGCTTAAATCAAGTTTAAAAGCTAACGTACCCCTTTACCTATGGGAAGCTCTAGACCTGACTGAAATTAAGCTGTATGAGAAAAGAATTACTGAGTTTTAACCCATTGCTGATAGGCAGACACCTGTCTTTTCATTGTAGAACCAGTTGTTTCTAGTTATAATCATCTTATGTAAAGTACAATTTTTAGATACAACCTGCAGAGCATCTTGTGAAATCCTGTTTTAATATTCAGTTGGTCAACTTTGAATTACTCCCAGCTCTGCTGAATTTCTTTACTAATAACTGCACCACAACTTTGTCTTGAAATACCTTTTTTTCTAATTTGCATGTGGTTTCATACAATTATCATGACTTTTTTTTAAAATCAAGTATCATGTTACATGCTTCCTACTCATATGTAAAAATAAAATGGTAGAGATGAGTAAAAGAAATGGCAAGTTTAATGTTAACTAAACTTAATGACTCGTTTGAGACGTGTGAATTGTTCATTTGTATTTAGAATTTTGACACACTTGTCTAAAGCTTGAAGCTCCTTTGCCTTAGTGTGGATATCAGAGACAGGAATAGCACGTTAGCAATTTTTGTGGTAAAAATCAAGATAGGATCTCCACTATTCTTGTGTTACTAGCTGTTCTTTATGCCTTTCATTGTGATTGCAGTGATGCCTTTGCAGTACTACTTAGATGAGGTAATATAAATGCGAAAGTGAGTGTTAACCATTAATATTACAGCCTTTCCCCCCCTCTTTTCTTAGTGTCGCATGCATGTCAAGAGCCCTACGGACTTTGAGTGGCTGAAACAGTGTAGATTTTACTTTAATGAAGACTCTGATAAAATGATGATTAAGATAACTGATGTGGGTTTCACATACCAGAATGAATTCTTGGGCTGTACTGACAGGCTTGTCATAACGCCTCTTACAGACAGGTGAAAAAGACTGATTTTGTTCCTTTATTTAGTCATTCCTATTGGATACAAAATAGATCTCTGCAGAGTTTATTCTTCACAGTGTTATTGAAGTCAATAATTTTACATGGAATACATGAATAGTTTTGTTTCTAGGCCTTACAATATGAATAATTTCCAGCTTAATTTCTGCCACATACTCGTGTGATCTTCACATATATGATGTATGGGACTCTGATTCTCATGTATGTGATGCTAGTATACCTGAGGATGAGATACATTCAACAGATACAATATGCAGAGAGAGATACAGGACAAAAGTAAGTGTTTACAGACAAGCTAATGAAAACAGCTAAGAAAGATTAGACAGGAAAAACAGTTTTATTCAACTGAAATAGATTGGAGACCTTTGGTCTAGAAGGATGTTGAAAGAATTGCAGTCCTATTAACAGAGCGGTCTACTTACCTAACTGGAATAACAAAAGAATGCTGTATAAGCTGTCATTGGCAAAATAAAGGCATTCAATTTTATTTTTTTTTTCCTAACTGTTCCATACAGCAAATTCTAGAGCCTCTCTTTAGATATAATTGTTAGCTGGTGTTTTACTGCATGACACATAGAAGTTTCATTCATGAAATGCACTTTATGATCAGATTTTAAAGGTGGATGAGAAAGGAAAGGTTCACTGTCTTTCATTATTTTACTCCACAGTATAATGTAGTTCAGAACTACTTCAGTTAAAGTAATTCAGGAACTAGGCTAACCAAAGTAGATTAGGCAGCATCTCTGTATCTGCTTTCTTCCCTTCTCGTGGTATTTCAGGTTGGTTATTGAAGGTTATATGTTCTTCTACTTTATGTATGAGGAGATGAACCTTAATATTACCTGTATGAGAGGCCAAGTGAAGTCTTCTTACTGATTTAGATTGTTATTAGAGGCATGTCTTTTCAGCAGTTTCCCTGTCTCCTTATATCAGACCTTCCTCATGTAACACATTTTAGTAAGTTTCTCTGGCACTATACAAAAAACTGTGCACTGCAGCCAATTAAGTGATGATAGCCTTTTGCCTTTTAGATGTTACATCACTTTGGCTCAAGCTTTAGGCATGAACATGGGTGGAGCACCTGTGGGACCTGCAGGAACTGGAAAAACTGAAACCATCAAAGACATGGGACGGTGCCTTGGAAAATACGTAGTGGTCTTCAACTGTTCAGACCAGATGGATTTTCGAGGACTTGGGAGGATCTTCAAAGGTAATATGTGAGCCAAAGGTAAGATATTGGCCCAAAGGGTCAACTGTATCCTGACATACATTAAGCACGGTATAACTGGTCAAAAGAAGTGATTGTCCCACTATACTCAGCATTGGAGTGGCCTCACCTCAAGTGCCATGTGCAGTTTTGGCATCAACAATGTAAGAAGTATATTAAAATATTAGAATGTGTCCAAATGAGAGCAACAAAGATGGTGAAAGGACTAGAGGGCATGACTTATCAGGAACAGCTGAGTATACTTGGTTTGTTCAGCTTAGAGAAAATGATACTGAGGGGTGCCCTCATTGCTGTCTACAACTTCCTCATGAGGGGCAGCAGAGAGGGAATCGCTGATCTCTTCTCTCTGATATCTGGTGATAGGGAATTGCTTAAAGCTGCATCAGGTGAAGTTATGACTTGATATTAGGAAAATGTTCTTCACTGAGAGCATGGTCAAGCACTGGAACAAGCTCCCCAAGGAAGTAGGCAGGGCTGCAAGCCTGTTGGTGTTCAAGTAGCATTTGGACAACTTAGATGTATGGTTTAACTTTTAGGTAGCCCCGTGTGGAGTCAGGAGTTGGACTTGATCGTCCTGAGTGTTTTACAACTCAGGATACTCTGTAGTTATATACTTCTATGGACTATGTGAAAATTACAAAAGCTAAGAGAACATCTTTATAAAACAAGGTCAACACATAAATGGCAGGTGGTTTTCAGTCTTTTAATAAATTCAAGTAATTAATATATTGTTATAAATATAAAATACATTTGCAACATTGTCTCCAAGAAATAGAAATGTCTGAAAACATAAGACAGTTTATGAAGGGATAGGTAAAGACACTTAAAATAATCAAGGAGGACTGCCAGTACAAAAAGAAGAAACTGACTTTTGTTGCTGAACTAGTGGAATGTGTTGGATTTGGATTTCTGTATCTTGTATCCTTCAAATGTCAGAATTCTTATTATTGAAGGGAGTGCATGAATAGCACTATATATGTTAAAAACAATTGGCACAGCTCAGTGAAGTTAGATGCAGGTGACATTTTTTTTTAGGCACCTGAAATTGATACCTGTCGGTCATGGCAGATGTTGAGTTAGAAATCAAGTGGCAGTCCTTGACTGTTGTATTGTTGCAAGTAACTGTGTTGATTTTTTTGTTTTGTTTTCCCCAAAACATCTGAGGAAGAATGCAGTTCTGGCACAGACTGACCCTTAACTTCTTTCCAGGTGAAAGCAACTTTATTGTTCATTTTAATCTGTGCAATAAGCTATTGACAACCCATCACATTTTCATAGACTTATTGTGGGCATTTTGTTTTGGAGGGTAGAGAGTAACAGGAAAATATTCAAGATACTGAGAGAATGAGCAGAAATTGAAGAATGTAGTATCCTAGACAAGCTTAAGGACTCTTGAAACTTTGTGAATTCTTGCTTGGAAAAGAACTTAACTCTTCTCCTTGTCCCTTTCCCAGCCCTGAACAATAAACATGTTTTTATTTCTGAGGTAGACTAACATGAATTTTGACTTATGAACTGCACCAAAAAAGGAGTTAACAGCTAACAACATAATGGGCAGATACTTAGTTGCTTTTCTCTTTGAAGGTCTTGCTCAGTCTGGCTCCTGGGGTTGCTTTGATGAATTCAATCGTATCGATTTACCAGTACTATCGGTAGCTGCACAGCAAATTGCAATTGTGTTGACATGTAAGAAGGAACGTAAAAAAAGCTTTATTTTTACTGATGGAGATAATGTGGAAATGAATCCAGAATTTGGCATCTTTCTTACTATGGTAGGTATTCAGTAGGTTTCTAATATGCCAGTGATGATTGCACAATAATTCCTTCTGACTTAGTATGTTAAATGTACTTGCTAACTCTTATGTCAGTTGGCTCTTAGTTGTCGCTGACGGTTTGAGAAGATAGAGCATTACTGCAAAGACAGTTTACAGGGTCTTGTTTCAGTGACATCAAGCACGTGCAATTAACAAATGCAGCCAGCACTGTAAATACAAGTTGTCATCTCAATGTCAGATTACTTCTGCATGCTACATTCTGGTTCCCAAAGTATGCTTTTTTGCTGCAAGTAGAGGAAAAAGGCTGTAGAGATACAGGTAGAAGTAGCCAGTAAAAACAGGACAAATACAGTTTTGAAGTGTTTAGGTGGAACATTTTTCATACCTTATAGATGCAAGAGAGGCTAAAATGCTGTACAGACATGGTGGTAAATCTGGATGATGATTCATTTTTACATGTGTTTTAAAGCCAAAAAGCTATTTTTGTCTAACGAGATTACATGTTCCTTCACTGATTCTGTTTGTGCAAGGTGCAGTCAACTTCAAAACTGATTCTTTTCTCCAGAATCCAGGATATGCTGGACGGCAAGAACTTCCTGAAAATTTGAAGATCAACTTCCGTTCAGTGGCTATGATGGTTCCTGATCGTCAAATCATAATTCGTGTCAAACTAGCTAGTTGTGGTTTCATTGCCAATGTTGTATTGGCAAGGAAATTCTTTACACTGTACAAGCTGTGTGAAGAACAACTGTCAAAGCAGGTGATTATTTTCATAGGAGGAAAAATCATCTTAGGGAAAAACTATATATAGCATCACAAATTATTAGTATCTATGTGAAGAAAATGGAAAACTTCACGTTCACTAAGTAAGCTAAATGACACTTGCAGTTTAGTAGTGCAACCCTCTGCTGTCCTGGAGGATTAACTCCTGCTACAGGTTATCTGTATAAGAATGTGACTGTCATTCAGAACATTCCTTATTATTAAGATTTAGGATTAATGAATGGCGATGACTGGGGCAAATAAAGGGGTTATATATTAGTTGGTCTTATAGAGGAGATTGAGAAGCATTTGGCTTATGTTGCCAGTACTTCTTTAGATGTTTCTCAAATAAACTCAGTTTCCAAGGTCCACAGAGAATACAAAATAATACTGCTAGTTTATTTCTTAATAGTGCTTGGGAACCTTATCGTGGTTCAAAGACTTGTGATTACATTTCTTTTTTCTGTCACACCTTACAGTTTAGTAGATGGTAGCAGAGGTGGGGAAGGAAGTTGCCCATAGTCACGCAGCCAAAGACTCGCTGCTGAATGTTAGGAGGCATTTGTGCCACATGTACCACTTCTCATACATATTCATATCTTAAATGATAAATAAGAATTGTTTCAGCCCTGCTAACTTGGCAAAAAATTTCCCCAAACTTTGCATATCTCTAGGTACATTATGATTTTGGCTTGCGAAATGTATTGTCAGTGCTGCGTACATTAGGAGCAGCAAAAAGAGCGAATCCGACAGATACCGAGTCTACCATTGTCATGCGTGTACTGAGAGACATGAACCTGTCTAAACTAGTAAGTTCCGAGGGTCTGGTAAATTAATTAAACTGCACTTTGGGGCTATGTGGGGTTTTTTGGAAATACAATTGTGTCTGTTAAGGTGATCACTAGAAGACTGGATGTGGCCTTTACACTGAAGCTAGCTTGGGAATGTTCCATTCTCTGGATGGTCTTGGGTACTGGTTTTAGCTGGGATAGAGTTTAATTTTGTTCATAGTACCTCGTATGGGGCTGGGGAAGGAGTGTGTGAGGAGTTGTGTGGTGCTCGGCTGCCTGCCTGTGTTGAACCACACCTTGAATTGTTCAGATTTTTTTTTTACGTTTGCCCTGATACCTATAGAAATAAGTGACCACATAGAAGTCTAGATAGTAACCTATTTAGAACCTTTGACCTAAACTATTTAGTCACTCTTTTGAAATAATGTGTTATTCATAGTAATGAGTACCAACTCATCTGTCTTAAATAGCTAACAAAACTGTTCTATTGCTGTGATATTTCATCTCCTTCATTATCTTTTTTTACACTTTAGACTAATTTACTATTTGAGTAAATGTTACTGCTAAAATTTACTTTAATAAATTCAGTCTGTATGTTAGTAGTATATTTTCAATAATTTTTGATTATTGGAAGCACCACATGATCTCTTTCTGCTGTGTCCTGCTAGAGTGTTTAGCACCTAGAGGGTTACCATAGATGACTTCTTATGTTTTCAAATATTTCTTTAGCTCTGTAAGAGTTAGGGATTGTTTTTTAAGATGCTAGAATAAATAAAATAGGTCTTAATCTGTGGTTTTTTCCTCCTGATTTTCACTAGATTGATGAAGATGAACCCTTATTCCTGAGTCTAATTGAAGATCTGTTTCCAGATATCCAGCTTGATAAAGCAGGCTGTCCTGAACTGGAAGCTGCCATTGACAAACAGGTGATGTTTCTCTTGATCTGTGTTGCTGTGGCATAACTATCATGATGGGACATCTAAGAAAATTATTGGTGTTGAATCTATCCAACTGGTAATAGTATGTTTTACTATTTAGAGGAAGAGTAAGCTTTTCCATAAATCTTTACCATTGCCATATTATTATTATTCTTATTATTAAGGATGTCAGTTGACTGTGATTGTGGTGTCCCATGGTTTTCTTGTAAATCATTTGTGGTGACCAGTTTGAAAAATGTACATATATGTGCTCGCCTTATGTGACCCAGGATTTAATATTCATATAAAGTCTAATAACTGGAGCACGAGCTTGAGAAAAGATTTACCTAGAATGACATTTCCTCTGTTTCATCTCCCATTAGATCTTTTGGAACATTTCAATAGGGCCAATCTAAGAACATCAGTGGGATATAGCTAATGAAGTATGTACACTTAAATAATCACCTCTATTAAACTTTTCTCTAGAATTTCAGTAATGCCTCAGATAATTATCTGATAAACCGAGAAATAAAAAACTCATAAAAATCATCAAAAAAACCCACCCCAAAATGAGAAAACTGAAAACCAGAAGTGCAGTTCTCAATGATCAGAGTACATGACTTTTCATTTACTTACATTTAATCTGATTGTTTACAAGTAAAGAGGTCTGCTTCTGGCTTTCCTAACAAGGAAGAGTTGAATTAGCAGCTAATGTATATATAACTGTTTTGCTTTCTGTAATTTATACAGTTGGCTTTAAAAAAGGGCTCACAAATTAAGCTTTTATTAGAAACTATGAAGAACTTGAATCTCATGCTTTAAATTGCCATTTCCTAATAAATTAAAAAGAGGTCTTAATAATGTGGTCTTCATAGCTCTACTGTTGGTGATCTGTGAAGCCACTCTTAGAAAGTGTCACCATTTCAACAATCATCATCACTTGCTTCTGAGTAGGGTGTAATGTCAGCCTATACTGAAGCAGGCTTTGAAACTTGAAGAGCTTTAGGCACTGTGATGATCTTATGCAAAACAAAATTTATCAAAAGTTCAGAACTAGGGATCTCATGATGCCTTTTTAGTGCGAGGACAGTGTTTGGAAATTTTCCAAGCTTATTTTGGCATATTTTTCTCATATTGCTAAAACTTAAAATCTGGAGAAACCAGAAATGGTAGGCCATCTTGTTTGTCTTGGAAGTGAATTGAGGTTTTATTGAATGGAGCTTTCTGCTATGTTTTCAAAGCTATAGTGACTCAGTACAATGAAAACAGCTAGGTTAGATTCACAGAAACACAGAATGGTCAGGTTTGGAAGGGACCTCTGGAGATCATCTAGTCCAACCCCCCTGCTAAAGCAGGTTCTCCTAGAGCAGGTTGCACAGTCGCATCCAGGCAGGTTTTGAAAGTCTCCAGAGAAGGAGATTCCACAACCTCTCTGGGCAGCCTGTTCCAGTGCTGTGTCACCCTCAAGGTAAAGAAGTTCTTCCTCAAATTCAGAAGGAACTTCCTGTGTTTCAGTTTGTGCCCTTTGCCGCTTGTCCTGTTGCTGGGCACTACTGGAAAGAGTCTGGCCCCATCCTCTTGACACTTGTCCTTAACATATTTGTAGACACTGATAAGATCCCCTCTCCATCTTCTGTTCTCCAGGCTAAACAGGCCCAGCTCTCTCAGCCTTTCCTTATAAGAGAGATGTTCCAGTCCCCTAATCGTTTTTGTAGCCCTTGGCTGGACCAGGCTCTGCCAGGTTAGGACAGAACCAAGTTTAAGAGGACTATTTGTGTTAGGGAAGGGAGGCAGGAGTTCTTGGGAAAATATCATAATGAAGAAATTGTTACTTGAATTAAAGTGCTTTTCTGTTTATGTGTTGTGGTGGGTTGACCCCAGCTGGCAGCTAAGCCAGCCCCCAGTCACTTACTCACTTTCCCCCGGTGTGCTGTGGGAGAGATTCAAAAGGGGAAAAGAGAAGGAAAAAAGCTCATGGGTCTAGATCGAGACAGTTTAATAGATGAAGAAAAAAAGAAAAAGAAACAGGTCATGCAAAAGGAGTTGCTCACCACCAGCAGACTGGTGCTTAGCCAGTCTCTGAGCAATGGCTACTTGGGAGAAACGTCTCCCCAGTTTTATTGCTGAGCACGGTGTTGTCACCACAGGGGGATTGATGACCTGTAAGCCTAGATGACCTTTAAAGCTCCCTTCCAATGCAAACTACTCTATGATTCTATGGTATGGAGTATCCCTTTGGTCAGTCAGAGCCAGCCGTCCCAGCTGTATTCCTTCCCAACCTCTTGCCCACCCCCAGCCTACTTGCTGACAGCGTAGTGTGAGAAAGAGAGAAGGCCTTGATGCTGTGTGAGCACAGTGCAGCAAAAGCCAAAAGACTTGTGTATTATCAACACTTCTGATCATTAATCACATGGTACCATATGGGCTATTGTGAAGAAAATTAACTCCATCCCAACAAGAACCAGTACATATGTACAACTGTTAACAAAAGGTCTTTTGAGGACATGTCAAGTCTGCTTGTGAACACGCTTCTTTTTCAAAAAGGGAAATGTCTAGTCTATGAGATTATTATAGAATCCATGAGTGTTAGAAATTGTTAAGACAAGTCTCCACTGATGGCATTGGATTAGAGTGAAGAAATAGCTAACATGACCATCTTGTTTTATGTGAAGATAGAAATCAGTTCAGATATGTTCTGTGCACACAGATATGTGCATCATTAGATTTTGGATATATTACTGTGTATGTGTGGACTCTGGAAACAAGTCAGAAAGCTATATTCTATACTGGAAAGAAAGACAGATTGACTGGTTTGGTGTCAACTACAAGAGCTGTTAATATGTAAATGATAACAGAATTTTACTGTGTATCCATGAACATGGTGCATCTGATGTCTTTGTTACGCTTTGCAAACTCCATTGCTTCAACAGTGGTGTTCATGGCAATGAGGAGTTGTTGGCAGCATATACTTCATGATTGCTGTTGATGGATTCATCTTGTGCTGCCTTCTGTTCTTGGCTTCCTAGCAGACCGAGACAAATAAGTTGAACTGACATGAGCTTCAATATGCAAGTAATATAGCAAGCAGTTGTGACAGTTCCATGGTTCTAACTGACGGCATGACAGTAATTGTAAAAGCTGAGTTTTGTCTTATCAGTAAAAAGTTAGTCCTCTTTTTACTGACAATATTTTCTGACTTTTTTTGTGGAACAGAATTTAAAAACAAAAATGATACTTGAATTAAGATATTATTTTGAGGGCTTCACTTTTATAACATGGTCTTGAGTTTTTAGAATTTTTTTTTTGACTGTCAAAAACATACAGTGTGCTATGAATCCTTAAGAAATAGTTCTAGCTTTTCTCTACTGGCTAAAAACTTTCTTGTTCACTTCCAGCTGAGTCACTTTCACAAACAACAGCAATACCATTACAGTGAGATAACTTCTTTAAGCTTGGAACTAGTAAACAGTAGTAAACAGGCATATGATATTTGATACTAAAACATCGTGTCTTGTCTTAGGAGGATGATATTAAGAAGTTACTCAAAAGTCTGTCCGTATACTGAGAAATATTTAACAAAATGTTTTAGAGAAAAACTTTTGGCTATTGTAAGCATTTAGAAACACAAGTCATGATAATAAAAAGGCAACAGTTCTGAGAGGCAAGTGAAAATGCTGTGAGGCTGTGAAAGACATTGCTAGCAAGAGTGTTTCTAAAATTCTTGGCTTTTTTTCCTTAAAATTATGTGTTAACCCTAAGAAAAGCTAAAAATAAATAAATAAAAAAAAGGTTTATCTTTTTTTTTTCTTCTGAATACATATTTGAATATCAAATATCCCTTCTCTTTCCAAACCGTGTTTTATATACAGAAAACCTTGGCAAAGAGTCTCCTGAAGATGGTTGTTTGTTTTTTTTTTTTTAAAGCATCAAAATATCTTGTGCACTAAAATAGCAGTAATTTGGTTTTCTGTCACTGTCTATAGGTGGAGGAAGCTGGACTTGTTTGTCATCCTCCTTGGAAACTGAAAGTTATCCAACTTTTTGAAACCCAGAGAGTAAGGCATGGGTTGATGACACTAGGACCTAGTGGTGCAGGAAAAACTGTTTGCATCCACACTTTAATGAAAGCCATGACAGGTATGTGAGTATTTATATTGTAAACTGTTATTAAACTGTTGTATTGTAAACTTTAAACCACATTGTTTCTTCACAGAAAGCCTCAATTACTTCACTATGATAATATATTACTAGAAGAATCAGTTTGTGTGTTGTGATACTAATTATTATGGTAGTGTCTTTTAAAAGCTTAAAAATGACTGACATTCAAAGTCATATAATACCTATCCTATTATTATATTATGATACTTATATCAGAAGTCCTTATTCTAGAAAGACTGAGAAAGGGGTACTGTCTGGGTAGACAGCTCAGACAAGTGATTAAAGCATCTCCCACATTCATTGAGGTAATGATGAAACCTTCCCCTAATCATAAGTGTTTAGTCCTTTTTGAACACAATTCACAAGACAGGGTCTTGCAGTATAAAATAGCTGCTTTTATAATTTGTTGCTGCTAGGAGATAGCTCCTTGTTTAGGCAGTGACAAAGTCTTCAAGGATATTCATTTTGTGCCTTCGCTGGAGCCTTGAGGAGTGTGTGTTTTTGTCCCCGGTACTTCTAAATGAAAATGTTAGTGGAAGAACTTCTGTTTGATCTTATTAAACTAAAAGCTCATAGCTGTTGGAGAAAAAACATATCTTTTGAGGTAAGCTTGTCACAGGCTTCAGTAGGCTGCTTATAAAATTTTCCAGAAATGAATAGTTTCTGTAATAAATGGTTCAGCCAGGCTCTCATCCCTGCAGTACCTTACTGTGCTTAAGAAACACTGTAAGCTCTACATTGCAGCGTAAATGGCTGTTCCATTTAGGAAAAAAGGTAGAAAGAACAGATAGTTGTGTTATACTATTTTCCTATATTTCTGTAGTGCTGAGATGTGAACTACTACTAAGATAAAGCTGCCGCAGTACCAATTCCAAGCTGATCTTCTGGCATAACCTCATGAAAAGTGAAACTATGTGGTTTGTCAGGCTTCTAAATTACATGTTAATAAACTCTGATTATAAGTAAGATTTTAAGATAAGCCATTTTTTTAGCTCTTTCTTTCAACACTGTATTACTGCCTTCTGATTAAGTTTTAATATTGGGTTTTCTAAAGATGTCTGACATAGGAGTTTTTAAGCTGTTGTTAGTGAGGAAGATATAAAGGTTATATGATCATGACATGGCTAGATGGAATTTAGCTGCCTAAGAGACTTCACAGTGATATACCAATATCGTATGCTTTGCCTATTCCAAGATGTATGCAAGTGCACAAGAGGGAAAAACAAAAAACAATCGTGTGAAGCATCTGTCTGGTGTTTAGTCATTGGATTTTAAAAAAGTGCATCCAAACAAAGGCTTTAAAGCTCTATTGTTTGATAAGCCTTCAAAATATTAAACTAAACCTTGAATAAATTTCATCTTCCTGCTCTTCTGTTCCCAATGAATCTGTGAAATGTGAATTGTACTTTCAAAAGTTTCAGGACTTTCTTCTACTTTAGATTTTGATGGTTCAAATTAACAAATACTGATGTATAGCAAGAGGTAAGTTTTCCAAGTAAACTTTTTATAATGGTGAAAGCATATTAAAACATTCATTTGGGTGTAACGATTTTGAATTTGTCAGTTCTCTGACTGTTGAAAAGAAATACCAAAACTAACTGATGATCTGCCTTCATAGATTGTGGACAGCCACATCGTGAAATGAGAATGAATCCTAAAGCTATAACAGCTCCGCAAATGTTTGGTTGTCTTGATGTGGCAACAAATGATTGGACAGATGGAATATTTTCAGCACTCTGGAGAAAAACTTTAAGAGCCAAGAAAGGTATAGTGAAAAACAATTCCCTCCAAAACAAAACAAGCTGCAGAACATCACTGTAAACAACATTAGCAGACTTTATTTTTTTTTACTTACATGGAAACTTTGGAATATTGCTGCAAGAACTTCTGTCTGTTGTATAGTCTCTGTGCTAAATGCTTTGTGTTCAAACTGTGTAATGTAGCAAGTACTACTTCACTGAATTTGATGATCCCTCTCTTTCAAATGATTGGCCCTTCCATGGAGGAAAAATGGAAGGTAAGAGTCAGTTCCCCCAACACTGCTATACTATAAAAAATTTTGGTGCTGTCAGGATTTCTACCTGGTCTCCAGCTGCCCTACTAGAAGGGTGTGAATCTTGCTTGTGTCATACATGCTAGTCCTGCACATACCATAGTCCATCTCAAATGGCACTAGATAATTCTATTTAGGCAACCAATTTCTGCCTAATATAATGCTGGCATATATTCTTAGACTGCTATATTAACTAAAAGAGAGGCCATGATAGTTTGATGCTAGATGGATTCTTCCTTGCTTTCTCTGCATATTAGTATCTGACCTTATCATTAGGCCTTAAGGACTAAAGGGAAAAAAAAGAAAAAAAGGATTTTTTTTTTGACAGTGCAGCAATTTTTTGACACTGTCAATTTTCATACAAAAATTCTTAGTGTTTAATGATACAGATGCTTTTAAAAAAGAAAATACTTTTGGATTTGCCTTTGTTGATTTTGTTTCAAATCGAGAAATGTAGCACCCTTGAGAATGTAGCATAGCATTAACTGTTGATTTTTGTATTTTTCTCCTCAACTTGAAATATAAACTAGCACAGTCACATGACTTCCTCAGATCTGCTGTTTGCAACACTTCTCTAATGTCTCTTTATGAAGGGAACTCCAGACCATCTCATGCCTGAGCTACCTGCGTTGTAGCTATGAAAAGCCTCTAAATATAGAACTGTTTGCCTCAGAGGTGAGAAAGTTGCTCATCTGGAACCTTGGTTCATACCTAGCAATGCACCAAGCCACCTAGGTCTAGATAGTAAGGACTCTGAGGGCAGATGAGAGTGGGACCATCTCTGACTAAAGGGCTATTTAGCAATGCGCACAGCAGGGCTGGCTACTCCCTAAGGGATGGGGAGCCAGAAGCCAAGGGGAGATCTCTTTGCAGCTAGGGCCTATTGCTCAGTATCCAAGTGAAGTGACCAGGGCAGACCCAGACTCTCCTAGGAAACAGAGGCAGGCTTTAAGATACATTTCTGTTACTAAATGGAGAGAGCTAGAAAAAACTTCAAAGGAAGCTGGGTCAAGTTTACAAGAAGGAGAATGAACAAGAAGAATCTTCCCTTAATGGACCTCTTTTACTTATGAAAGTGAGCATGCTATTTGAGAGAGTGATTTTTCAGGTGTTCCTTTCATTTTATCTCACTACATTTACATAAACTCTTTAGAAACAAATGAACGGTGGTTTTAAATAGATCTATAGTTTTTATCTTCTTTATGTTGTTTTATGTAAGTTGAAATAAACCTGATTTATTACTGTGTGGAAGATTGGATCCATGGAGCTTTTTCAGACTGTTACAAACTGATGACTTATGCTGATCACACTTTATATACTGAGCAATGGATAATTATTATCAATAGGTGACAAAATGAAGTACTTAATTGAAATTGAGTGAAGAAAATGGTAATTGTATTAAAAGCTGAGATTCTAGCTGTGTTTGTGAATTCAGAATTAGTTCAAAATTTGTTTGCAAAGAGAAGAAACTGGTCCTTGAAAGAAACTGGAACTTCCTCTATAAGCATCTGTATCTGTTATTTTGGATTATAGGTGATCACATCTGGATAGTTCTGGATGGTCCAGTTGATGCTATTTGGATTGAGAATCTTAATTCTGTCTTGGATGATAACAGAACTCTAACACTAGCAAATGGAGATCGAATACCTATGGCACCAAATTGCAAAATAGTCTTTGAACCTCATAATATTGATAATGCTTCTCCAGCAACAGTTTCAAGGAATGGGATGGTATTCATGAGTTCATCAGTTCTCACCTGGAGCCCTATCCTTGAGGTACTGTAGCTAAGTGATCGTATATATATTGAAAGTTTTACTGGTTACTTATTCAATACTTTGCTGCTGTTACTTCGGGACCTAATTTTGTGATTTTTGCTATGAAATAGCTTTTACACTCTAAAAACTTATAAGACAGTATTTAATATATCAATGTTTCTGGTAATTTATACAATAGCGAATAATGTAATTTTTTCAGGAACATAGTCAACATATCACACTCTTAAAAACAGAGATATCTCACTTTGGGGCAAATTTGTAACTCAAGGTATTTTAAACAATTGAAGAACAACTTGGTTGTCAAAATACTAACTACCTGGCAGCCCCTAGTGCAGCTTCAGACCAAGGAAGAAGAAAGTGTAA
>JAVJGI010000040.1:11516792-11532086 GCA_035590275.1 Ibycter americanus
GATAACAAAAAGAGAAAAAGAAATAAAACTCAAGGGAAAAAACCCAAAACAAGTGATGCACAATACAATTGCTCACCACTTCCTGACTGCTGCCCAGCCAGTCCCCTAACAGCGATCCCGCCCCTTCCCAGCTAACTCCTTCCAATTTATATATTGAGCATGATGTCATATGGTATGGAATATCCCTTTGGCCAGTTTGGGTCAGCTGTCCTGGCTGTGTCCCCTCCCAATTTCTCATGCCTTTCCAGCCTTCTTACTGGCAGGGCCTGAGAAGCTGAAAAGTCCGTCTTGGTATAAACACTCCTTAGCAACAAATAAAACATCCATGTTTTATCAACATTATTCTCATACTAAATCCAAAACACAGCACTGTGCCAGCTACTAGGAGGAAAATTAACTCTGTCCCAGCCAAAACCATGGCAATGTTAATCTTGCGTTGTTCACTAGAAGGTTTCCTTACTTTTGTAATAGAATTAAATGGAGTTTTCTCTCTTTAGTTCCTAATTCTCAGATGCTGAAGGAAACAGTATTTGTTGATATTTCAGAAGAAATTTGAAAAATAATTAAAACCAAATATGAATAGCTCATCTAGTTTTCCTATTCTTACAATTTATAAACAACTAAATATAGCAGTCTATTGGGCTGCAATATCATTACATCAGCAATTTCTGAATTCAGTGAAATAGATCTCAAACTTTTCTTATTGCTGTTCTTGTTTAACTTGCTTCTTAAGCAGCTTTTGCAAAGTGGTCAAAGGTGTTTGATCCATTACTCATCAACCTCCTCCAAAGCATAAACATTTTACCAGCTCTTCTACTTACCCCCAATATTTTCTGAACAGCTGGCGAAGTTTTGGATATCTATTTTAAGTAGTTCTGCCATTTAGTCCTTAGCACTTTGTTTTCTACCTGCCTGTTTCCGGAAAGTTTTTTTTTGTATATCTACCTGTCTGTAATCAGTCCCAGAGTTTATTTACTTTGGGCAGTAAAAGATAGAGTTTCAAAAGATTTTGAAGGTAGAAAAGAATCACAGAAGCACAAAATAGTTCAGGTTGGAAGGAACCTCTGGAGATTGTATAGTTGAACACACCACATTCAAAGCAGGGTCAGCTACAGTAGGTTGCTTAGGGCTGTGCCCTGTTGTGTTTTGAAGTGGAGACTCCAAAAGCTCACTGAGAAACCTATTCCAGTTTTTGACCACCCTCACAACAGCAACAAAAAAAAGTTTTTTCTTATGTTTAAATGGAATTTATTTGATTTCAATGTGCCAAATTTTAGTTTGAAAATTTGAATTTTGTTGAAAAATCTGCAAGTGTTTTTGCTCATGTGTGTATTTTACATAGGAAATAAATTCATGGGATGTAAATGAGAAACATTCTGCCACACAGATGAGAGAAAGCTTTCTGGGTAACTCAAAAGAAGCAGGTTACTACTTTGAGCTAAAAGCATCAAAGAACAAACGCTGTTTTATGATCTTGAGAAATAGGTAGTTTTAATTAGGTTTTGTTTATCCAGCTTTACAGATACTAAGATGCACAATAAAAACACTGCACACCAGCAGATATCCCCCCTGTCATGTCCCGCCTATGAGGAGGTGAGAGTGACTAAGATTCACAGATCCCCTCAGTGTGGGCTAAGGTGAGATAACACTCAAGGTCTATACACAAACTTTAATGGAACAAACATTCAGTAAACATTGACCCTTTCACAATTATATCCACCTAAGCTATGTGGCTTTATGAGAAATCGAGGTAAGCCTTGTGTTACTTAGCAGGTTTAAGAGAAAAAGAGGAGAAGGAGGGAGATCACCAGTCCTGGATCCAGCATCTGACAGTGTAGAGAGCACCCCAGAGGCTTGTGCATGCCCCTATTTATTCGCCCCAGTCCCTGGACTTCTGGAATCTTCTCTCTCCCCAGTTCTAGGAGTGGTTGAGACACCAGTCAGTCAAGGGAAGTGACACCAGGATCCTCCCCATGGCTGCCTGTTGCTGCCTCTGGAGCCTTCTCCTGAGGTGTTGCCCAGGCCACAGTACAGTCACTTGGGCCTCGTCCCTTACACCATCCCCGAAATCCTGATATTTTCTGCAACTACCAAATGTTTCTGGGGTACCCTGTATCACTGCTAGGGACTAACATTGTGCAAAATAAATCAAACTTGTGTTCAGTACATAAGATGTTCTTTGCAAAGTTGTTGTATACCTTAAACAGCCATGGTGATTAAAAATATTTGAAAAGAATGGGTTTTGTGCTGTTGAAAACTTTGAAGTGCTTTTTTTCTTCAGTGTCCCTGTTTAATATCCAGTAGGAATTATGCATACTTGGGTAGAGTTTGACTTTCTGCTGCCTGTTGGGCAGGGAATCTGAGCACCCCCCTCCCAAAGAAATCAACTTTTCATGCTCACCTGACCTTTTGAATTTACTGACACTTGCATTGGGAACCAGATTTATTTTCTCACCATGCTTTTTAACAGGGATTTCTGAAAAGACGTTCCTTCCAAGAAGCTGAAATTCTACGTCAGCTGTATTCTTCATCATTCCCAGACTTACACCGTTTCAGCATCCAGTCTCTGCAGTGCAAGACTGAGATGTTGGAAGCCTTTGTGATTATGCAGAGCATTAATATGCTGCAGGGCCTTATCCCACCTAAGGTAAAGTAGTGTGGATTTTTTTTAATATTTACTTAGTCTAATGGAGATAATGTTAAGTTATGAGGTTAAGTAGAGAGGAGATTCTTTGATGACTTGGAATATAAATGAAGATGCAGGTTAGTAAAGAATACTTTCTTTTTCTTTAGAAAATGATAGCTAGGATGTGCCCTTTTTCACATTTGGATTTGATGTTAAGTACTGACATGTAGCATGCATCAGACAGCAGTTTTCCTTCAGGTTTTTTTTTGGGTGGATTGTTATCACATTATAAACCAGAACTTAAACAGATCAAATGCTGTAATTGTTGACTAAAAGTGATATTTACAGGGTGCTTTTCTATATTTTGTGGTCTACTTGATATTGATTCAGTCTATTAA
Source organism: Ibycter americanus (assembly GCA_035590275.1). Lineage (NCBI taxonomy): Eukaryota > Metazoa > Chordata > Aves > Falconiformes > Falconidae > Ibycter > Ibycter americanus. The sequence goes on from JAVJGI010000040.1 coordinate 11,519,817, forward strand.
TTGACAAAGACACCAGTAAATGTAAACATGACTGAAGGCTTTTAATCTGATGTTACTAATGATTATCAAGTAGAATTTTCCAGCTATTGAAAATAAAAACCTAACTCAATCCTTCAGGAGCAAGGAGGGGAATTGGCTCCAAAATACTTGGAAAGGCTGTACATCTTCTCCCTTATGTGGAGCGTAGGAGCATTACTAGAACTGGAAGACAGATGCAAAATGGAGCACTGGCTTCGAAACCATGCAACAATAAAACTTGATCTTCCCTGTATCCCAGAAGGCAGTGAAGATACCATGTTTGATTATTATGTGGCATCTGACGGTTAGTAACACAGCTGGGTGGTATGGGGTAAAACTTAAAAGTAATTTTAAAATGGTTTCTTTTGGAGAATTAATTCAGATATATTTTGTAGCTTAACTTGCTAAGGAACACAAAAGAAGGTTTGTTTTACAGCTGTGCTTTACTTGTATAAGGCTTTTTCCCTGTTTTCTGTGAGAAATCAGAATGTGGATATATTGCTACAGAAAGCTGCCTGGACTTTGTGCCGATGAATCGTCAAGTGAACAAAAATAGACAAGCCTTGTCCTTGTCATAATTTATGTAGGAAAGAGTAAGCCTCTTAGGTCCAACTTGAGAGATTCTATGATTCTATAATTTTGGTCTGAATTTACAGAGTGGGATTACCATATATGACACAGAGTCACTGACAGATGAGTCAACTCAGTGGAAAGTAAGTGACAATGCCTCATGTTTCTAAAACATTATTTCTTTCTTATTAGGTAAGTGGATGCACTGGAATACACGAGTTGAAGAGTATGTGTATCCCCGTAGCAGCACTCCAGAGTATGGCTCCATTCTTGTGCCTAATGTTGACAATGTAAGAATGGATTTCCTTATTAAAAGCATCGCGAAACAGGGCAAGGTACTTTTCTGTATTTCACATCTAAATAGTGCTGACAGTACACATGATAAAGTTTTTGAATTAGAAGTGAACTATTATTATATTATTGAAAAGGAAGAACTTAATTTTTTTAATATAAAATGGTGATTACAGGAGCTGCATTCATTCATGTAAACACACTGGATCGCTTGAATACTCACTGCTTCTAGACCTTTTTGTCTTCCCCTCACCCATCCTTTCTGTAGTGGACATAAGTGTAATTACAGATGAGATCAGGTCAGAACAGAAACAATTTTTTCATGTAGCTGTTGGAGAGGGGGCAGCACACAGACCAGCGGAGTGCCCGACTCTGCTAATACGAACTCTGCCCACATCGGGCAGTTACGGAGCTTATGTACGTTTAAGTTATGCAACCTGTTTTTCACCAAAACTGTCAGATAAGCAGGATATGGTACATAACAACAGCAATTGAAATCCTTTAGATACTGAAGCCCTAAATGGCACACCCTTTTTCAAATAATCAACTCCTTTTAAGAATAATCCATTTCTTTGTTAGTTAAATTGTGCTGACTGACATAACCATTAACTGCAGATATTTTTAACTTGTGAGGCCTGCAAGTCTGAGACATTAACTGCTTTGCTTCCATGCATCCCTAGTTGAGAATTCCCTTTACATAACTTTTGTAGTTTCATTTCAGTTTAAAAGCTAAATGGGATTGCTTAGGCTTTGCCAAAACACTTCTTGTGTTTCATCTTATTTCAACGTTGTCATTGTCTAGGCTGTCCTACTAATTGGAGAGCAAGGAGCTGCAAAGACTGTTATCATCAAAGGTTTTATGTCAAAATATAACCCAGAAAGCCACATGGCTAAAAGTTTGAATTTTTCATCTGCAACTACCCCATTAATTTTCCAGGTATAGTAGTGATTCACTTTCTAATACAATGTGACTGGATTCAGAGATTGCTCTGAGAATTTGCCAGGTGGATGCTTCTGAAAGTGGTTTATTTAATTGAAATGAGTACAGAAACAAAAAAGCACCTGCTCAGAAGGACTGAGTGTCCTAACACATGATTTAAAAGACTTCTGTAAAAATCATATTCCCTTCAACTTTGGTAGTTATTGAGCTGTTCTTGGATTGTTACAATACCAGGCATATTATTTACTTCATCACATTTAAGGTTTTTATGTCAAACTCATTAAGTGGGTAGAGCTGTCAGTGACTTCCCTTAGATTTCACTAAAAGCCACAAGTAAAATAAGTGCTACCCACAACAATCTGTCATTAAAAGTGTGCTGTCTACCATTTAAATTTCAGTAAATTAAATTACTCATTTAAAAAGCATCACATGCAGTGCAGCTGCTCTAAATAGAATTATGAATACTTAAAACCTGACCTATACTGCCTGTCCAAATTTGTACTGAGCTATTTTGAATTATTTCAGGTTTCTGTAACCTGCTGGCAATATATATGGGAAATATTTTTAATGTGATTTAGTATGCTGAGCTGAAGCACTGTCTGTGCTGTAATTAGAAGTGCTGTCTATAAGCTTGATGTATCATCTGTCACCTGGTTCTATAGCATAGTAGAAACTATTACCATTTTTAATATACAAGTGTGTAATTTTGGTCTTATTTTCCTTAGTATTTTTCCTTCTATTGATTGGGCTATAGAAACAAGAAGTAGTGTCAGTACATCTATTTTTATAATTTTTTTTATAAAATAGATGTCAAGTTTATTGATGATAGATAATCTGTTGATGATCAAGACATCTGACATAGATGTGCAAGTCTAACAGTCAAGTCTCTGATAACAATCTAGACCAAAGAATTATCTGTTATGACATGTCTGCTTTTAAATTACTCTGACTTTCTAAAATCTTGGTCTAACCGATGCCACTTGTGTAAGAAGGCTTTCCAGGCTACTGTACAGGAGCCTAGGGACGATACAAGAATGCAGATATTTGTATTTGCACTAAAGAATATGCATGGTTAAGTGAGCTTTCACTTGGTATAGAATAAATAAAAACTGAACCGTAAGAAGAACAAGGCAATGGAAAGATGATGGGAAGAAAAGTAGTGGTAAGTCTGCTATTAAAGTTATTTCATCAAGTCTATTTATGTATGTGAGTTTAATTATCGCCGTATGCTCGTATGAAGTACATTAATGTCTGCTGGTAAGGTCTTCAAGAATTACATCTTTCAGATCTGACAGGTTATTAGTTTAATCTTTATTGCTAGTAATCATCAATTTTGCTGATAAATGAATAAAATGAAAGATTAGTTTGAAATGGTTTCAAAATTATGAAACTGTTTAGGCATGGTTGTCTACACTAGATATTTGTTATATCTGATGCTGATTAATGCTGTATTGCACGAAATTTCAGATATTGTAGTTGAACTAGTGCAGTTACTCCAGCAGATGTGTTGGCTAAACCTTCCTTATTAAAATTCTGTGCAACAAAGCCATCAATATGTTTAAATGATTGAGTTGTGTGAGAGGAAGGGCTCTTTGTAACTTTGTTAATAATTGCTTTTTAACAGCGTACAATAGAAAGTTATGTGGATAAGCGCATGGGCACAACTTATGGTCCGCCTGCAGGCAAAAAGATGACAATCTTCGTTGATGATGTGAATATGCCCATAATAAATGAATGGGGAGATCAGGTTAGTTTGTAAAAGAGGAAAAAAGAAGGAAAAAGATATTTTCTTTCTTTCCTTGCTACACTTGTAAACTGGCTTCTCTTCTCAGTCAGGCAGTAGGGGGTAAATTTGTTATGTAGTGTTTGATTTTTAAACAGTCTTTTTAAAGAACCCATTTAGTTTAATATTGTCATGAATTAATTGAAAATAAATATACTGACTACAAGAAGTTGTTCAAGTACTCCTTAAAATATACCTATGTAATTTCAACAATTTGTTTTGTATTTCATTTAGTTGTGTGTATAATATCCTGTTATATAATACCTGGTTGTTTTACAGGTCACTAATGAGATAGTTAGGCAGCTGATGGAACAGAATGGACTGTATAACCTGGAAAAGCCTGGTGAATTTACCAACATTGTAGACATTCAGTTTTTGGCTGCCATGATCCACCCTGGGGGAGGTCGCAATGACATTCCACAGAGGCTCAAGAGACAATTTTCTGTGTTCAACTGTACTCTGCCTGCTAATTCTTCCATTGACAAAATTTTTGGTAAAGGGAAAATAGCTTTGTATCCATCCCATTTTTGAAAATGGTAGCTGATTTTTCTTTATCCCTCTATTTATAAACATTATGATTAAAATTGAAGCTTAATCCTCCTCTGACTTGCTTACCAGCACATTTCCCTTCAGTAATCACTCCGCACCTGCAATTTCATAAATCTGTATGTTTTTGAGGTCCAGTCATATCTCTGAATCTGTTGGTATGCTAAGTGTTAGGAAGAATGGCATGAAGGCAGTTTTCCTAGTTCTAATGACAGTTCTGGAGAGTTGCTAAGGTGCTACTGGTGCTAAGAATGAGTGACAAATGACTAGACTTTCACAAATGACAGTATCAAATTAGTCTCAGAGAAGAGATTAGCTATTCAAATACTGTGGAAACTGTTTTGGTGGAAAAAAGAACATTTTAAGCAGACTGTTAATTAAGAGCTAAATAACCAGTGAGCTGGTGACAGAATGGTGTTAAGACCAGGTGAATCAAGATTTGAAGAAAGACTAGAAAACCATTTCAACAAATTAATAAAGGCTTTTGGGATTAAAAAAAAGAAAAAGAAATTTAGGAAGAATGTAGCTCTTGGTGTTGCGCTAGTGTGTCTTAGAAAAATCTTTCATTTGGCAATTTTTTTCACAGGTGTAATTGGAGAAGGGCACTATTGTACTGAGCGGGGATTTTCAGAAGATGTGAAGAAAGCAGTAGCCAAATTGGTTCCGCTGACACGCAGGCTGTGGCAGACTACCAAGCAAAAAATGTTGCCCACACCAGCCAAGTTCCATTATGTCTTCAACCTTCGAGACCTCTCAAGGATTTGGCAAGGAATGCTGAACGCTACATCAGAAGTGATCAATGAACCAAACGTAAGTGCAGCACATCAGTGGCTTTGTTATAATTAGTGTATAATTAGTGTAGCAAAAAGGATGAAGAGTCTAACTTGGCATTGGAGTTTGCTTTAGAAAAATATAATTTCTGATTAAAAAAGTTTTTCAGCCTTTTTTTTTTAGGCAAAGGCATTTTAGTCCACCTTTTACAGTGCCAACTGAAAAGACAAGTTGGTTTCATAACTGTAACAAATACCTCTTCTTTTGACAGAAGAGGTTTTGCTTCATCTGCTTGCTCTATTACTGAAAAATGCTAGTTTGTTTGAAAGAAGTGAGCAAAGAAAATTATGATAAGCAATGAACTTATTTTAACCCAATGGAAATGTGTATATATTGATTAAACAGTTCCCCTCTCTCAACTAGTGTCTTGAGGCTTTCATTCACTGCCTAGTATCTCTAACAAATGATGCTGGCTTACAGCTTAAAAGGAAGAAACAGTAATGAGTCATAGTGATATATTTTTTTTCAATAATCCACCTTTCTTCCAGAAAAGCTGAATAGTTTATGCATCATTTCTCTTTTCATTGTTTTAAGGAAAAGTAATTTGGTGTTTTGAGCACTGAAACATGAAGTGCTGGAAAAGCAATGTTTATGGTAATCACGGAAAATTTGTTATACGTTTGGGTTATATAATCACTTCATGTTTAATGTACTTCCCTGCTTGTTGAATAAGCTCCTAAATTCTACTACATCTAAAATTTAAATATTAGAATTGATTTTAATTTCTGAAGCTAAAACTATACAGCACTAAGATGATTATGTCTATATATTCTCAATTAATGTCTTTTAAAGTATAACAAACATTTGCTCAAAACCTGTTTGTATAAATTTAGATGTTAATTCTGAGACTTGACATAGTATGTGACATTTGTACAAAGTGCTGTAGGCTTAAACAAGAGGTCTTCAAGGAGTATTTGGAATTTTTTCTGCTACTGTATAGTAATAGTGTAAGATTAAAACCAGCACTGCTAGGATTAAGAACCTGACAGGTTTTCCTACTTTGGAGCTTCTATGACCAAACCAAAGGACTTTAAAGATATATTGAATTTGGAGAAGGAATAATATAAACACACTTTTTTTTTCTCTTTTTTTCTCTAACTACTTTGGATACAGTATTGGGAGTGATATCTGCGTTTGACATGAAATTTTTCATGCCATTATGCTATTATTTCCACCCACTTTCTACTTAATGACCAGTTCAAAAAGTTGTTTATCAGTGCACAGACATGTTTTAACATGTATGGATATGCTTTTAGGTCTAGGGAAATTAAATTTTAATTCAGTAAATAAACTCTGGTTTGGAATGCTAGAATAAGACTTCTTGCACAGTTAACTGAATGTAAGTCTGAAATCCTATTGGGCAGAATGAGAAGCTAAAGGTATCTTTTCTGAATAAATGCCAAAACACTACTGTTTCTTTTCTAGTGGTAATATGATTTTAAAATAAATAAATAAATAAATACGTAAAAGCGTGGCTTTTAAATTAGCATAGCTCTGTTGCAAGCCTAATCTGAATGAAATGCCTTTTTTTTTTTTTTTTTAAAATATAGGTACTGATAAAACTGTGGAAACATGAATGTAAGTGTGTTCTTGCTGATCGTTTCACAACCTCAGAAGATGTAAATTGGTTTGACGCAGCTGTGGCAAAACTCATTGAGGAGGAATTTGAAGAAACAAAAGCTTTGCTGGATCCTGAAATTGATACATTCTTTGTCGACTTCTTAAGGGACGCATCTGAAAGAACTGGTAAAGATGGACTCTGATAGCCATGGAGGTGGCAAGAATAGGGAAGGGGGTACGATAAAATAGATGCTAATAGAAATATGTCTTAAAAGTGCATAGTAAGTTTATGCATCATGGGTGGCTGTTCTGTCTAGTGACTTTGAAGGTAGTCTGTGTTACCAGCTGTGGCACATCTTTATATTCATGGGATTTTTAAGCTGTATTTATATACAGGTTATCTGTATAGGAGAGCCTTGCTTCCATTTCCATCCATGTGGTAGGTAGACAAAACTGCTAAATAGTGAGCGTGAGTCTATATTTGTCTAAAATGAAGAAAGAAGTGTGGTATGAATGACTCAAAATGGTGGGGTTGCAGTACTAAAGGATAGCACTCTAGCTACCATCCCCTAGAAACCTGGTAAAAAGATGCTGGCTGTAGGCTAATCCAGTACTTCTTAAGAAATACCCGGTACATGATTTTATAACAAATGAGTATTATTTCAGAATCTCCTGAATGCTAGTAAAACCTCTTGAATTATCCATATGGCTTATAACAACATCTTTTTGTGTTTTAAATAAAAACACTGTGTCACTGACCTTGCTAAATGACCTTGGAATATTTGTTAGTTGATGCAAAAGAACAGAGAACAGTTGTTTGGGATTTGGGAAAGGTCATTTTTTAAGCCATAGGATGATTCAATTGTATGTGTTCATATCACTGTAATGATGGATAGTGGAGGCAATAAAAGGTTGGCATGCGTGGTCAAATGCCATTTAAATCTCTTCTTGGATAGTTGGAGTAGTCAGAAGGCAGTGACAAAAGGAGAGTAAAGGATGTGAAATGTTTGATTGGAAGGAATCAAATAGAAGTAAAAAGCAAAGTGGAGCGAGAAAGTACTCAACTATATCTTTAAATAACTTGCTAAACTGCAGCAATGTAGAGAGGACTGAAATATAAGTCAGAGTACATACTGAGGAAATGAAGAGTAACTTTTAATGTGAAAATTTGAATCCACACTAGAAACCATTATGTTGAACTGAAAAATACATGCAAAAAGAAGCACCATAAACTGGTGACAGTTTAAATGTACCTGCCCTGTAATGTGCCTTTTAGCATGAAACTTCATCTAAATACAAAGCAGGAGGTAGGAGGCCCTCATTTAGGAAGGGTATGTTTTGTCCTCAATATGTTTGTCAGAGCCTTGAGAACCCCTACCTGTTTCGGCTTTAAGTGAAAAGAATAACAAGTATAATTTTGTTTTAATTGTCCCTTTAATGGAATTGAGTTTTGCCCATTATAATGGAAGTCTAAGAACAGGAACTGGATTTCTGAGCTCTTAAATATATAAAAAACTATATCTGACATCAATTTCAAATAACCCTATGCTCAGTTTAGTGATGCATTTACATATACTCCCTGTATATCTGGGTTGTACAGGCACAATGTATTTGCCCCTTTCATTAATTGAGATTAATGAAGTAGCTCAAACATCAACTTTTAGATCTTAGCTTCACAGAAATTGTTAGTGGTGCTAGTGTTTTCAAGACCCTCAAAAGTGTTCAAAGGTGTTTTTTATCAACTAGTTTTGACATTGCTATTTAGTACTTGTGATTCTGAATCTTGAGACTAAACAAGAGTTTTAAATAATATATTTTATATTAAATAATTCTATTAAATATATTTATTTGATATATTCAATTTATTTAATAAGTATAGTAAAATAATATATCACACTAGCTGCCTCTGTAAATAATGTAAATGTCTGCCCTTTCTTAGGCTTAGTACTTGATCATGCTGTCTTTTCACATTAATGATAAAACTGCAGGAATGGATTAATCTCATAAAATTCTCTTAAAATGGTTTGAAACTGTAAAAGGATCACTACAATTAACTCCTTGATGTATTCCTTATTAGTTCCTTCTCAGTAGCTGAGTTGTTTAAATGTCTCATTCAACTTACAAGAGATGTATTTACTCCTAGAATATTCCTTTTGTTTAACCAGTGTTTTTACAGGTTAAAATAAGAAGCTGGTTAATTTAATTAGGTCTTAATCTAAAGAAGTGTTCCTATATGCAGAAAAAATACAGGCTAAAGAATTCTGAAATTAAGGTGACTTCAGGCATACACAGAATGCAAGATAAAGGACAACTGAATGAGAATTAATCATCACTTTATTTTGAGAGGTTTGGTTCTCTCGTAAAAGGCAGTTTCATTAAACTGGTTAATATACATATGTAAGTTTGGTTTATGGTGGTTTTTTTGTTTGGTTTTTTTTTTTTTTTCGGAAGCCACGTGATTATTGGACTACTGCTAATTTGTAAAAGCAAAATATGTGAAAAGGAAATTGAGAACAAAATTAAAATGGGAAAAATATTACAGATACTATTCTAAATACAATTTAGTTCGATTGCTTTTCCCCCACCTTTACTTCCCTTTCCACTGACTTCCAGTGCTTTACTAAGCATTAGGGAAATACTTATTTTACTGGAATTAATTATTTAATTGATTTTAATTCCACCAGTTAGAGATAATATTGTGAATAATATATTTCTTCAGTAAGAGGAAGCTTAGCAAAACCAATTGTTTGACTGACTTATGGTAACTGAAAAAATATATCCTGCAGCATATAGTTAGTGAAATCTTGCAATTAATGGAGGTAGCTGTATGTAAATAAGAGCAAAATTGTACTGTCTCTACTATTATTTTTTGAGGCAAACGAAACCAACCAACAACCAACCAACCAACCAAAACCCCCATGGGGTCTGTTTGCTGGCACTCTTCCAATGAAGTTTGTCAGTTAATTGCTGGTAAGTACGGGCTGGATGAGCAGTGAGATGGGTTGAGGATTGATTGAATGGCCAAGCCCAGAGAGTGGTGATCAATGGCACAAAGTCTAGTTGGAGGACAATAACTAGTGGTGTACCCCAGGGGTCAATACTGGCTCCAGTTGTCTTCAGCATCTTCCTTAGTGATCTGGATGATGGGGCAGAATATACCCTCAGGAAGTTCCCAGATGACACAAAACTGTCAGGAGTGGTTGATATTCCAGGGGGTTGTGCTGCCATCCAGAGGGACCTTGACAAGAACCTCATAAGGTTCAACAAAGGGAAGTGCAGTCCTGCAGCTGGAGAGGAAAAATTCCATGCACCAGTACACCAGTATATACTGGTGGCCACCCGTCTGGAAAGCACCTTTGCAGAAAAGGACCTGGGGGTGCTGGTGGACAGCAAGTTCAACATAAGCCAGCAATGTGCCCTTGCAGGAAAAAAAGGCTAGTGGCATCCTGGGCAGCATTAGAAGGAATGTTGTTAGCAGGTTGAGGGAAGTGATCCTTCACCTTTATTCAGCACTGGAGAAGCCACACCTGGAGTGTTGTGTCCAGGTCTGGGCTCCACAGTACAAGAAAGACATGGATGTACTGGAAAGAGTCCAATGAAGGGCCACAAAGATGACTAAAGGACTCTTCTATCAGGAAAGGCTGAGAGAGCTGGGACTGTTCAGACTGGAGAAGAGGAGGCTCAGGGAGATCTCCTCAATAAATATATATATACTTGAAGGGAGGGTACGAAGAAGGCAGAGCTGGGGTCTTTTCAGTGGTGCCCAGGGACAGGGCCAGAGGCAATGGGCACAAACTGAAACATAGGAGGTTCCTTCTGAACATCAGGCAACACTTTTTTACTGTCAGGGTAACTGAATGCTGGCACAGACTGCCCAGAGCAGTGGAGCCTCTCTTCTTGGAGATCTCCATAAGCCATATGGACATGGTCTTGGGAAACCAGCTGTAGGTGGCCCTGCTTGAGAAAGGGGACCAGATGAGCTCCAGAGGTCCCTGCCAACCTCAACCTTTCTGTCATTTTATTTGCTTTGAGTAAGGATTCTTACTAATGAAGGCATGTCACCTTTAAGCATGATTAATGCTCATGAATGGAAAGATGAGACAGAGACACTATTTTCTCCTTTCCTTTAGGTAGGGGAGGGTTGACAATTCCGTGGGGCTTTCAGATCACTGGATGAAACAAATATATGCTTTTTCACAGTGAATATACTTTTTTGTTGTTGTTGTGGTAATTCTTTATTTTAGTAGTAATTCTTCTTCACTGGTACAATGTTTTAATCAACTTAGAGTGTTTTTCTGTTGCAAAAAAGAATATTTGCAATTTTGAACTGCAATATTTATTTACTGTCATTCTCTGGTGCTACTTTTGCTTCTAGCAAAAAAAAAATGTTAGTTTCAGTTTTTCATCATTCAAGTTTCAGATGTAGAGAAAGAAGGCTCCTTGTTTTTTTCTGGTTTTGTCTTTGAGAATTAAGCAGCTGAACTTGCCATTCCTTGTAGGCAGGGTAAAGACAGTACTTTCATATGTACGTCTAAGATGTAATATTATGTATAATAAACCTGGTTCTGGGTGGTTAAAGAGACTTCTAATTACCTTCACTTACTCATCCCCACATTGAGCCTTCACCAATTGTTTAAACTGCTAAGATTTTGTTACTTGCTTTTTGTTCTAGGCAAAAAGTCAGAGGAAGTTAATTCAGATATTCCCAAAATCTATAAACCAATTTCCTCCTTTCATCAGCTACGGAATTGTTTAAATATGTTTTTACAAACATACAATGAGAATGTCCGTGGTACTGGAATGGACCTGGTTTTCTTTGAGGATGCTATGATTCATTTAGTCAAGGTACAGTCTTACTGGGTTACTATTTTTTGTTGTTGTCTGCTTGCCCTCAGCACCTATGAGTGGTGGTGTGCACGAATCAAGGTACATTATGTCTAAAACTGAAGAAAGTAATTTATTGCTAGCAATTATTTTGTCTGTCATTCTGACTTGGTATTAAAAACTCAACTTTTTTGAAAATGCACCAGATGGAACTGTTATTTTATATCTATCTTTTATATCTATCTTTTATGTCTGGTGGGATCATGGTCCTAACTATTCTAACTATTTCAACCTTTCTTCCTGTTAATTCATCTGAAAGCCCTTCCTCTGTTTGGAATGAGTCAAATGAAATTCAGGTTAGGACATAATTGGTGGCTCATGAAGGAGTAGGTACAGCAGAGTGGGAATAAATGTACTCCAGACTTCCTTTGTAGATCCACAGTATGGTCACTTCTTTTAAAATTCCTTTGAATATAGATTGGAGCTAACCATAATTTTTAGCACAGCACAGCTTGATAGTATTGTCCACACAGAATAGGCTTCATAGAAAGGAGAAGCTTTTCTAACTAAACCCCCTATTGTTTCTCAGTTGCGCAGTAAGGTTATCTGTATTTCTTATAATAAATGATTAAGAACTTAATACTGGATTGTACCATCCTAAGAAATACTATAATAAATATCAGAACAATTTAAATGTAATTATACTTGACAAACACATTGCATCTGCAGCTTTCAAAATTTTGGGGTGGACTCTTGTGATTTCACAAAATTAGTCCTTTCTTTTAAGGTCTTCCTTGCAAAATGGATGATGTTGTGCTATGGATTTCATTAAATCATCATCACATTCACTAACAAGTTTCTGGTTTATTCCTAGTCAAAAAATGTAAACAAATTCAGGATCTAGCAA
>JAVJGI010000040.1:11532157-11580120 GCA_035590275.1 Ibycter americanus
AAAAAGACATCTGTCATCAGGAATCTCTTCTTTGGGCAGCTAGATGGTAAATACCTGAAATGTAATCTTAACTTTCACTTGGATAAAATGAATATATAATGCTTCTCTGATCCCATATTCTTGAAAGCAGCATTTACAGCTGTGCAGATCTGAGCATTATGCATTAGCTAGACTTGAGACAGCTTCTTAGGGAAAGCTAGGTAAGCGCAGTTAAGGTAATGCCTAATCTGAGCTGATGTAGTATGACTTGAATGAGTTAAAACTGAGGAATACCTTGAACAGAACTTCCAATTTACAGCTTGTGTGCCTCTGCTTGGGAAATATCTAGCAGCCATAATTGAAGTGATCAGCAATATTCCAAGCATGGTATGCTTTTCTTTCTCTGGTTAAATACTAAGTATGCTTAGAATAAATGCTCATACTTGGTTTTATCTTATGAAACATTAACCTATGAAAAATAACAAGTACATTGCATTCAATATGTAAAATATATGGGTTTAAAACTGCAGGAAATTGATGTGACTTTTTAATAAATTGAATAAAGGTATGTTAGGGGAAAGGCAAGTAAATAGGTAACCCAAGTTGCTTATTGTCATGATGGAATTCTAGGGGCATCAGAAGGATATTCAAGATCATAAAGAGAATAGGAGCCAATACTCTGCATCATTTTTTGTGCAGCAGAGACCGGTGCTAACCTGTTGGTTTACATTGCACTGTCTTGAATTGGAGGGAAATGTGGAGTAGTAGTAAACTACTGCCTTTTGCTTTAAAAGATAAATAATAAAACGGGAAAAAAAGGGAAATTTACCTGGGAGATATTCCACTGTAATCAAATATTCATGCTGATACGCATTTCTATAATCAAGTAAACTAGAAGGTTAAGAACTTTGATTATAAAGACAGTATTATTACCTGCTGCAGAGAATACTGGAGACTGTTTGTCCTGAATTTCAGATGCCTGGGACAACTTGTCTTTCTGGTCACAGTGAAGGGGCCTGGAGAGATGAGTCTTACTTAAGTTTTCCAGAGGGTATGGTATTGGGGAAATTATTATTTCCTTTCCAATTTTAATAATGTGTCATGCTATGATAGCACATCACTAGCAAATCAGAGCTGAGATTTACTTGTACTTTGTGGAAGTGTGAGATGCAATTCTACTGATAACTGAAAGTTCACAGTGATGGAATCAAGTGGTTGCTGTACTATTAGAAGGTTTACAGAAAATATTGGAAAGAATATATTAACAGTAATATAGAATTCCTTAATTAAACCTTAACATTTTCATTTGTTCTGCATTTCCTACATAACTTTATTACTGCAGTAGCATAGGATTTTTGGGTGTGTAACTTTTACACATTGTAGCAATAAATGTGATCTTACACAGATTTCTCGGGTGATTCGCACTCCTCGTGGAAATGCTCTTTTAGTTGGAGTTGGTGGCTCAGGAAAGCAGAGTTTGACAAGACTGGCATCTTTCATAGCTGGCTATGATACATTCCAGATAATGTTAACAAGGTGAGCATTCATTAAAATGTAAGTAAATAAGTACTTTGTGTTTGAACTCATCCTATAAATAAAACAAGCTCCCAGCCTTTGCAGTGGGAGAAAGAACAAGCTTAACATAGGTTGAACACTGTGTCCTAGAGTGGAAAGACATGAAAATTCTTTGAGACTTACTAATTTTTCTTGATTTTCTACAGTAAGTCTGAGCTTTTACTATCTTTGGAGTAGTAAACTGTTTCATGTGTTTTACAGAATGAGAAGGAATATTGGCAGCGTCAAGTTACCTTTACTATGTGTCTTTACACAGTACACTAAACAGTACTGAAAGTATTTGTAGGTGGTATCTATCCATAATGTCTTTATGAGTTTATCTTGTAATATTTGAAATAACGCCTGTGTGAGGAGGTGGAATCCTCATCCCTGCCCATTAATTTGGTAGACCTTATGTATATGTCAGTATTTTGACAGTCTTCCAAGTATATCTTTCCTTATTTCATATTGTTCAACCCAATGTGGTTTCTTTTGGAATGACTCACAAAAGCTATAAAACATAAAATACAAATCCTTCTCCGAATGTTTTAGAATAACTGCCTCTTAAAGCATCTGTAGAACAAGTCAATGATCAGGAAATATTTTCAGCACTCAAACAAGATGTCACTGTAGAGAAGCTAAATTATTTTAATTCTTTTGCAGCTGTGTTGGCTGCAGAAGAAATTGTAGATTCACATGTGGGAATACCTATTGGTGAGGATCTCATCAGAGGATCTGTCTGAAATAGGAGTGACTTCCTTACAGTACAGTTGACAAACAAGCAATAACAAATTGCTGCATAGCTTTAACAAAGAATTGTGAAGCCATTAGAGGGTGAAATATTGAATTAAGAAAGTAGGGCACAGCTTCCCACTTCAAGTTGCCTTGGCACCTGAGGATCATAAGAAGGCCTATATAAAGCCCATGAAAAAGAAAATCCAGAAAAAATCTGGGGAAACCTTACACCTGAAGGCTTGTAAACTGAATGTGTGTACCGGATGAATTACAGAAACTATCATGAAGAATAGACTTGAGTGAAGACTTGAATGAACATGATTTTAGGAAAGACTCATCAAAGATTTTGATAAAACATAACCCTGCCTTACAAACCCCTTGGAGTTCTCCAAGTGGGTCGACAAGCAAGTGTAGAAGTGTGATCTGATTGATAAAATTAAACTCCATGCTTTTCTAACCTTAAGTGTTTATATAAAATATATCTAATAATTTGTGCTAAAATACCTCTGGGAAAAATTTTGAGTCCTTCTTGGATAGAACCATTTGCTCTTTGTTAATCCAGAATTTCCTGTTCTGTGAGTTCTTAGAGATAATACTTGTTGGATTTTAAATAGTTTCATTTAGTTCACCAAGGTAGATGATAGTCATATTGCTAACTCAGTGTGTATACCAAAGTATTTTTTTCAGGTCAGTATTTTTGTTTAATTTTGAGTAATTAACTGAATAGCTCTTCCAATCATTATTTCCCCCTGCAGCTGAAACAAAAAGGCATAGAATATTTGTGTCTTCTCTGTGTCCATTTCTAATTTTAGTGGTGTCTTTGTTTTTGAAATGTCTTATTTATAAACACATGTATGGAACCTTATCTTGGTGATTTTGATACCTTTGCTGAAATGCAAAAAATTATCTTCTTAATCATCAAGAAAAAAAGTCATAAACTCAATTTATTTATTTCCTGAGCTCCTCTCCAGTAATGAGGAACTATTGTACAATTTCTGATTTTTCAGGTCATACATGAGATCATTATGATTACATAAGAAGCTCTTAATAAAGTGTATGTAAAACTTCTCTGTTTTAATTCCCAGTGGGAATCCTAGAAACCTCAGCTTTTATTGCACTCCTTTTTTCAGCCAGAAAGATCATTCCAGTGTAACCTTGTGTGTTGGGTTTGGGTGACAAGGTTTTGATAGCAGGGGTGGTACAGGAGTGGCTTCTGTGAGAAGTTGCTAGAAGCTTCCCCTATGTCTGATAGAGCCAATGCCAGCCAGCTCCAAAGATGGACCCACTGCTGGCCAAGGCTGAGCCCATCAGTAAGGGTGGTAGTATGTCTGTGATGACGTATTTAAAAAGAGGGAAAGAAAATCTGTTGTGCAACAGCAGCCAGAAAAGAGGAGCGAGAATATGTGAGAGAAACAACTATACACACACCAAGGTCAACCCACAACACCTTGTCTAACAATTTTTGTGTTTTTTCATCTCTAAGTTTGCTGCTGCTCTCTTTCCCTTCTGTAAAACTGTGAGTGCCACCATTGGTAATGACTTTCACCAGAATGGCCAACTAGTTTAAGTCTTTTAATTAGTCAAGAAAATCTGAAGTATCTTATTGCACCCAGAACATGAAAAAATCCTCTGAGACACCACCTGTCTTTTCACTTTTTCTAGCAAAAAGAGAAATAATTAGCATGATAAGGCTTCAGTTTTGTTGTTGTTGTTGTTATTGGATTTGGGTTTTTTGATGGGTTTGGGGTGCGACGTTGTGGGTTTTTTTATTATATTTTTTTTTATTGATGTGGGAGGTGAAAAAGAGAGATGGAAAAAGAAGAATGGATTAGGTATTTAATGTGAGACTTTGAAATGAGCTATATGTCTTCTCCTAATCTAAATGAATATTCTTGGACTTTGGCACCTTTTTGCCTTAAATTCCGGGAGATTCCTTCTTAAATTTGTTTGTTCTTTTACTTTTAACTGTAAGCCGTATTAGAAAGGAATGAATATTAGCACAACTGTCTTTTTTTGTAGATCGTACAACACTTTAAACTTGATGGAAGATCTGAAACTTTTATACAGAACAGCAGGACTGCAAGGCAAAGGCGTCTGTTTTCTTTTTACAGACAATGAGATCAAAGATGAATCTTTCTTGGAATACCTGAACAATGTTTTATCGTCAGGAGAGGTAAAACGCCTTCTCTTCATCATTTTTCAGCTTTTAAAATGTTAGAATTCTGAAGCAAAATAACTGAATTTATTTGAATATTCTTTTATATGTCAGGGGGCACACTTTCACAAACTAAAACTCACGTGCTTTTTATCATTGAAATTAAAACAATGCATTATTCTAGGTTAAAGTGAGACAAAGTTATTGTACAATTAAGAATGAGCATCATCATTCCATACAGAGAAATTGCCTAAGTCAGACCCTTCTAAATGTGTTGATGAGCTGTCAGGAGCATGAGAATAGCTTAAAAAAAATTGAGACGTGGGAAACATTACTGAAGTTTAATAAAATTGTCAGTTAAATTATCTTGTTAGTGTACAGTGAGTTTTTGTATGGTGAATTTATGTCCAAAATGAATGGGATTACTTTTATTGTTTGTTTTTATGTACTTATTTATTATTTCAGGTGTGTGTTTCAGAGTAATTTCATTAGTTATTAGAATATTAAGAGAAGAAAGCTTTAACAGCTCGTTAGATTTCAGTGTGTTTAATGGAATTGCTTCAGTAAAAGTTTTGGTTTAAAGGAGTAGGGTGGGTCCTAAAAGCTTCGTTCTCTGAAATGTATGTTCCTTCCTAAAATGCTATGTATCAAATGGACCTTCTGCTATATACTCTATTTGGATCATCTCATAAAGCATGAAAAAATCTTACTTTTTCTCAAAGGTGTCAAACTTGTTTGCACGTGATGAAGTAGATGAGATCCTTAGTGATCTCATACACACCTTCAAAAAGGAACATCCACGTAGACCTCCAACCAGTGAGATTCTGTATGGCTACTTCATGACCAGAGTCCATCAGAACCTTCATGTGGTTCTTTGCTTTTCACCAGTAGGTGAAAAATTCCGAAATAGGGCCCTGAAGTTCCCTGCTCTCATTTCTGGATGCACTATAGATTGGTTCAGCCGATGGCCTAAGGATGCTCTAGTGGCAGGTAGGTGTAGGTTTTGTCTTTGCAGATATTTAATTCTCTGATTGGTGGTCGTGAAGTTATTTTAATTGCTTTGAACTTTGCCAGCACACTGGCAGAAAAAACTTGCTTGGTTCTGAAATTTGATAATGCTTTCTTATTTAAAGCTTGCTGTATTAAACTGTTGAAATATTTCTAATAGAGGAAAGGATTTGAACACAGTTTGAAGAAAAATTCCCCTTGAAGATGGCTTAAAGGTATTAGTAAAGAAGGCAAACTACTACTAAAGAAAGAGACTATTGGTGACTGTGCCTGTGATCAGCCATAAAGAGGAAGGCTGTGATTACCCAGTCCCTGGTAGCTAGCAGTTAGACAGGTTCAGAGAGAAAAAGCAGTTGCACACTTTGAAGGTGAAAGAATACCAGATCTTTGGCTATACTTTTTACTGAGAAATGGGAAATAATATTAAGAATTTGGAGGTGGAGAGTAAAGAAGACTGGGGATTCAGAAGCTTGGTGAAAGCTGATATAATATGTGCTGACGTGTTTTATATTGCCTTGTTTATAAGCTAAGAGTTTTTCCGAATAGTTACATTTATGTTTTTCTTTCTTTCCTAAGTATCTGAACATTTCCTGTCCTCATTTGATATGGATTGCACTATTGATACAAAGAGGGAAATTGTGCAATGTATGGGCTCATTCCAGGATGGAGTTGCAGAGAAGTGTTGTGATTACTTTCAAAGATACAGACGTACTACACATGTGACTCCCAAATCCTACCTGTCCTTTATTCAGGGATATAAAACCACATACAAGGAAAAACATGCTGAAGTGCAGATGTTAGCAAACAGGTAAACTGCTCGGTTTACTACTGTCTTTCTGTAGTTTTCTTCCGTAGGTAGGTATATTCTGATATGCTTTGTTTGAATTCATGGCTTGTCTCTTTGCACAGCAAAAGGATTTTTAAAAAATTTAATTTCCTAAAATTGTGTAAAGGTGTAACTTGATCAAATATTATAGTTGTTCTTGGCATGTAAGTTAAAAACGATATATCTTTGGAGGGGGGAAAAGGGTAGTGATGTATGAAAAAGCAAGGTGGTGGGGAAAAAGGTGAATGTAAATTATTCCCATGTATTTTTAATGAGTAAAAGAAAACATCTGCATGTAATTTCCTATTATATTCACAATAGCATTCAATTTATCAGAAGGCAAATTTTGTTTTCTTGCTAAACATGCTCCTGATATGAACATGCAAGAAATACCCTTGGCATTTTTGGTTTTGTGATCATAAAGCCTAATTTAGTCTGCTGAGCTTTTTACTTGTAGATTATTAAAAAGTGGTTTTGATATATTCATTCTTCTTTTCAGATACTTCATTAAACCGATTAAGTCTATTTGCAGATATATCTTAATGTCAGAAATGCACAAATAAAATATAAAATTATCATTTAGTGTATCAGTTGGTACCCTTATGAAAAGCTGTCTTCTCAGTTCTGAAAGATTGACACAAAGAGCTGGAAGTCTTTAAGAAAGACTCAAACTAAAATATTTCACTTAGAAACATTCTTTGGCTTCAAAGCCAAATTGACTTAGAAATCTGTAGTTACATTATGGATGAAGACTTGTAAAACAAGAGGTCTGGTCCTGTTTTCTGCTTTCTGGTGCCTCAAATGTACTAGATTAGTTCACGCATGTTAATTTGTTTCACTTAACCTCAGTTACATAGTCTGAATTGCTTTGGTAGGTGTTACTCTTATCTGTTCTTCTGTATTTGTTTAGCTGTCCAAGTACTGCTTAGTCTTTGCAATAGCAGCCTCTGTAGAGGCCACTTAAGCTTGTCTGAAAAGTCCCAAGTGAGGACTTACATTTTGATAGACAGAAAGCACTGTTGAAGGGGCATTTTAAGGGTGAAAGAGAAAAATGTTGTCTCAATGCTATTTTTCTGTTACTCTCTTTTGGTTGGTTTTGATTTCAATATTTTGATTTCATTAGCCTTTTCAATATCCTCTTCAAACAAGAAATAGTGTTTGAGATATTTTTCAGGATTCTAGTGATAAGAAGATGTTTTCTGCTGTGTAGAATGTAGTCCCTTGAGTATCAGGTTGGAGCCCCATGGGGATGGCGACGTATGTGGAACCAACATGTAGGATTTTTATGCAATGATAAAGGCATATTTGAGTTAAAGTGGGTAAAATTTCAAGCCACAGATTCTCTTAATGTAATTCATTATTGTTCACTTTCTTGATTCTGAAGACATCGGACACTTGTATGAAAGTTCCTGTACAGGTTTTATTTTTGGTGTAAAACATCTTTTGCTAGTGTTTGTTCTGATTGATGTGATTCATTCTATTGATGGAATAATTTGAAAAATGGACTGTAAATTAGAAAGGAATTGCATACGTCTTACTTTGCTTTTTAACTCCAGAATGAATACTGGACTGGAAAAACTGAAAGAGGCCTCTGAGTCAGTGGCTGCTCTAAGCAGAGAGCTGGAGGTAAAAGAAAAGGAACTTCAAATTGCCAATGAAAAAGCTGACATGGTATGTATGGCCTTCAAAGTGTATTGCTGTTTGATTTTTTTGCTATTTTTATTTCTTCTATTTTGGAAAGATTGGTCAAGTAAAAGGAAATTAAGTGTTGGAAAAAAGGGATCTGGAGCCAGCTTCTGGTTCTGGAATTTCAGAGATAAAATTTTGCCACAAAAATTAGTACATTTTTCCAACTAGGTATTTTCTTTAATATTTGTCATTTCTCACATTCTAGGTATTGAAAGAAGTTACTGTAAAAGCACAGGCTGCTGAGAAGGTGAAGGGTGAAGTTCAGAAAGTGAAAGATAGAGCTCAAGCTATTGTAGACAGTATCTCAGTTGACAAAGCCATTGCTGAAGAGAAGTTGGAAGCCGCTAAACCTGCTTTGGAAGAGGCAGAAGCAGCCTTACAGGTTAGTACCTGGACCATGTATAACATTATTTTACTGCTAAGAAGATAGGCTTCTTCGAAAACAAATATAAGATTGCAGCTGCACTGCATAACTTATTAGTTGACAGAAGATATATGCAAATAAATATACATATTTTGAGGCTTTTTAGGGTCAGTTTTGTTTTTTTTTTTCTTCTTCCGTCTGAGTACCAAACCCAAAATAGGCAGTTTTTCTGAAAAGGGGAAGTTTTAGCTTTCATTTGAAACTATAGTTGATATATGATGTGCTGCAGGTTTATATTAGACCAGTAACTGAATGTTGATACTGTTATAAAACAGCTTGTGTGCAATGAGTGAAGAAGCACCTTCCATATAAAGACAATTATAATTCCATCCAAATCTAAACCTCCTGTTTGAAGTTTTCACCAATGAATTACATTTTGAATAAGTTTGCTGATACACTCTTCTCTGCCTTCTTAAAAAAAAAATTTTTTTTCTTATGAATTGTAGCATTACCCAGATTTGTAACATTCATCATGGGACTTCATGTCTTTCAACATACTTTTTTTTGTAGAGCTTTTTTAATAGAGTGAAAACACTCTGCCCATATCTTTAAATGATGCATCATTAGTGATGAAAAAAGATTAATTTTTGTTGATCTTGCATATATTTATTTATTTATTTATTTATTTAATATCTGTTCAGGTGACCATATAAGAGAATGTCCCTCAAGGTATTTGTGTCATGAGCAGCAGTAGTGGGATCTGAAGTAAAACTAATACTAGAGGCTAGCCGGAAGCTGGCATCTCAAGAAATAGAAAAGAATGAAGGAAAAACCTGAAGGATAGATAAATCTCAAAGGTTCTTATGTAGATTTACTGGAAAATTTTCCTTTCCACTTGAGAGGCTGCCAACAGTTGTGATGGTTGAAGACTATTGTGATGTTCCTTCAAATCAAATCTTCAAAGTCTAGTATAAATAAATTTTCATGGATCTTCTGAATGTATGACTTCACTTTGAGGGAGAGGTGCTTAACAATCTCTGACTGCTGTGATTCTTGAAGAAGAGGAAATATCTAAATGAAGGCTAATGACGTGGCAGCTGATAAGAGTGGAATAAAAGAGCAGGTCTGGATCATAACATCCTGATACTTAGCTATGGGAGAAAGGTAAAAATAAACCAAAAATGCAGAGGTGGGCAAGCATTCTGACAAGTGCATAAACAAACAATGCTAATTGGGTGATGTATGAAAAGAGCACCAGTGTCCTGTGTCCTGTCCTGCATCTTACTATAGCTTACTTTCTGGTTTTGGCTAATATTACCAAACTGAAATGATACTGCTCTTCTTGAAATTTAGGATTCTAATAAATGAAAATCTGATTTTAAGGAAAAGCTACACTAGCATTATTGTGAGACTTCACAATGGGGAAAGGTAGTTGGGCTTAATCTTGAAATTCTTCCATTTGCTGTAATAAATTGCTTTGCTTGTGCCTAAAGGGGAAAGGAAAACTATCATAAAAGCAAGCTAATTGGCATGCATATCTGTATTCTCAGCGTGTATTCATTCATTCATTCAGAAACTCCTCTAAGTAAGAAAATTGTATGGGTTTGTATAGGACTGCATCTTTCAAAAAATGAATCTCACAGTCATTATGGATTTGCAAATTTCCAGCTGGGGATTCCTATAATGGAATTATGCTTGCAGTGTGGACAAATGTCTATTAAAATATTTGACAAATATAGAGGTCATTTCCCAGATTTTTATCTGAGGTTGGTTATTTCACTCCATTTTGTACATATTTTAGGACTGCTAAATGCTATGTTAAGAGATAGGTAGGCACAGAACAGCTTACAAGCATTTTTAAACATATAGCAAGATTAATTTTCTAGTTTGAATAGCAGTTGTCGAAGTTCATTAAAACTTAGTTGCGCTTTGCACTGCAATAAAGATGGCATATTAAATGTACAACTAGAAGTAAATAAATAGAAATTAAATGCAGTTCTTTTGCCACAGTTTGGATGGTAACAAAAAAGACTGGGCTGAATTTCCTAAAGGTCGGTAAGACGTACTGGTTAAAGTTTCCACACATATCTGGGTATCTGGAAAAAAAGCTGAGTTATCAGGTGCCCCCTGAACCCAACAAGCAGCAAAATATTGAAGGGAAACAAAAGGTAGGCAGAAGGAAGGTGATCAGGATAATTTGCAATAGTTTACAATCTCTTTCTTGAAGTATAAACACAAGTAATTAAAATCTTCCTTTATGAATTCCCAGTGAGGCATGTGCTAGGCTAGAAGCAAGGTGTTATAACACCTGCAATAACCTGTTGCTTACTGTTTCTCACTGTAATGTACTCAGGCTAATTAAACTGCCTGTGAATAAAGCTTCTGATCCAAGTCATGTCTGTTACAGTAGTGGGCCGGCCCATCAGCAGTTACCGTTGTTCAGTGGTTTTTTTGCTCTGTATGTGGTGCAGTATACACTACTGCTCAGATCAGTGCTTCTCTAAGGAGACATCTTCAGCAGACTTCTCTGATAGTCCCTTCTGGTTCATGATGTACACTAGAGTTATGAGTTATAGTATTAGGTTTGCACCCTAGGCTTACTTGGCCTTACTTAATAGGGCCTAGGTTTTCATGCATTATTATAATTTATTTGATTTTCTCACAGGCCTGCTTCTACTACAGGAACATTCCCAATCAGATGAATCAGAAGGTGCAAATCTATATGTATATCAGGCCTTCTCAGGGGTTTCCTTAATTCACCTTCATTTGCCAAATATTAACAGAATGTATTTTCCTTTCTAGACTCAATTCCTGATCAATAGGTTTGCATTTTAAAAAAAATAGGTAAAATTTCACATGTTTCTGTTTTGCTTTTTGTTTTGTCAAAAATGTGCATAGTAGTTTTAAGCATGTAGGTGCTGCTGTGGAGGCAGCTGAGCTGAGGTTTCCTAGTAGTTGCAAGGAGGTAGTAGTGAAAATCTGACTGGAGGGTCCTTCACCTTCACGCTTTTTAGAGGTAAAATGATTTTCAATCAAAATTAATATGAATAATTTTTTTCTTCTCCAATGGATTAATACTGTTGGTGAGTTTGTGCTCTATGTCTTATTAAATAACAATAACATTAATAGCTTTACCCTTTGTTTTAAATTCATAGACAATAAAACCTGCAGATATTGCCACTGTCCGTACACTGGGTCGACCACCTCACCTCATTATGCGTATCATGGACTGTGTGTTACTGCTCTTCCAGAGAAAAGTGAACAATGTGAAAATTGATCAGGAAAAGTGCTGTACCATCCCATCATGGCAAGAATCTTTGAAACTGATGACAACAGGGAACTTCTTACAGAACCTACAGGTGCTTACGCAACCTTCTTTTTGATACTTTTTTGATTTAAGAAAATAGGGGACAGTGTTTTCCCTGGTATTCATAGAACAAATGTCTAAGGAGAATCAGACATGCAATAGATCTGAAAAGTTCAGGGCTTAAAAATAAGTATGTTATAATGAAGTAAACTTGAATCCTTCTAGCAAAGTCAGGTAATCAATCATAGTTTCTCCTAAGTAACGCAATGAAATTGCTTTCAGTGACAAATGATTCAAACCTTTAAGAATTTGATTTGAATAGCCATTACTTATCTGTTTCATTAAAGCTGATAGAAAACATCTTTTTTACTGGTACCTAACTTTTCATTAATTTTCAGCATTGCAACTTATGCAGTGGCTTGCAAAAGAATAGTTGAGTATTAGGATGTACAAAGTCAGATATATTTTTTTTTAAAAAATTTGGGATTTTCAGCTCCATAGCATGTGCCTAGGGAAATGGGAAGAATAGCTGGTGAATAAATCCCTGTTTATAATTTAAACTAATAATATTATGATTAATCTACTCAGAATAAATTGTACCTTGTCCTGCCCCACTAGATGTTATTATCTCTGAGTTCTGCAGTTTGAGGAATTTTCTTAATCTGTCTCTGATCCAGTGGGAAGTTCCAGATGGCAGGCTTGACCGACTTTGTATGGTTGGTAGTGCCATGGATGCCATTTATATAGTATACACATTGCATCTACTTGTAAGGATTTTTAATTTACAGAAGGGTTTCAGCATTTCAGTGTGCATAAATAAACCTATTTGTGCTTCAGGGAGCAGCTATTTTTCAAGTTCATCAGTGATGTACTTTCATTATAGCTTGTAAATAAAACTTTAAAGAAGACCAAACTTACATAGAATATTTGACCATCAAAATAAATTTGAGGGAGAAAACTGAGAGCTTTTGGGGATGAAAAAAATGAAGAGATGTTTTTTGGAGAAAAGAGAGGGTCAAAATAAATTCTTAAAATTGAAACACATTCCACTAATGAGATATGGTAATTTAAGGAGAAGTTAGCTGGCTTGCCCTTTGAAAGGACTGTCTTGTAGAATATATGTTGATAAACCAGATCTAAGCTTTTCCTTTTCTTTTTGAAGATTGTTAAATTACTTATCCAGTCTTAAGGAAAATGGAATTTCAAGCAGGATATCAGTGGTATTTTGTATGAACAATTAGCTGTGTAATGGTAATGGATAGTGTAAGATAGCAAAATAGATAGCATAAATGATATAGCATATCATTTGATATGATATCATTATGCTATCATGAAAGATAGCATAAATGAAGGCAAACTTTTTTCCATTTTGTAAGATATAGAACAGTGGAATGACTTGGGCAGGCTCTCAAAGGTGCACGTGGCAGAGAGCTTCATATTAGCTGTTTGTAAGTAACATTTGTGATCCCAGTAGTATTCTCTGTGTGCTGAAATACATATATGTATCATTTACATATATTACATACATTATGTATATTGCACTTTATTTTAGCAATTTCCAAAGGACACAATTAATGAAGAAGTGGTAGAACTTTTGAGCCCTTATTTTGAAATGGTGGACTACAACATTGAGACAGCTAAGAGAGTATGTGGGAATGTTGCTGGCCTTTGCTCATGGACCAAAGCTATGGCTGTATTTTTTTCCATCAACAAAGAAGTATTACCTTTAAAGGTAAGTATGTTCATCAGTGGGAGGCACACAAACACCCTTTGCTTCTTCTCCTCCCCACCTGTGTGCACTTGAGGATTTCATCTGCTGGAAGCATCAGCTGCCTTATTCCAAATGGTGCATGCCTCTAGGAATTTACTATCTTGAAAATAGTAAATCTACAGTAAAATATATTTCAAATGTACTACCACTTCTCAAAATTATGAAAGGTATTGTGTAGTTTTATGCCTCTGGGCCCCTTCTGAATAAGATTTGAAGCAGCTGTCATCTAGTTTAATTCACTTTTGCAATTGCTTTACCTTAATTAAGAATTAAGTAGGAAAAAACTTAAGATCTGGTTCTTTTAATGTTCCATGTCTCAGTTCACAAGAAGACTGTACAGAGACTCTATTCATCAGTGTTTATTTAGAGAAAACCAGGAATAAACAGTTGTTAAAAGGTAGGAATGAAAGTCAGGAGGAACATGGTCAAGCAGCATTTTAACACAGAATAGCTTGTATTTATAATAGCAATGACCGAGAGGGAAGCAACATTTGTAGTTAAAGGTAGTATCTTTAATTAGATAAAGCGTATTGGTTGGAGAAATCAAATAGGCTTCTAGTGGCACCAATCTTTTTGGCAGGCTGGATCAGACTAACTTTTGTGTCGGATGGAGAATGGCTGGCATTACCAGAAGTTTTTCTAATTATTTTTTCTAATTGATGTTAGACCAGCTGCTTAACTGCAGCTACCTGCAATAAGAAGTTAGTTTGTTGTAAAATTAAAATAAAAGGTTTTAATGAATGATTAAATCTCTACTGAGCAGCTTGATTTTGAAATGTAGTACAGTAAAACTCTTTGAGATACATTCTAGCAAATGCTTTGAGATGTTGTATTTATGAATACACTTTTATATTTATACGCTTCATAGGCTAATTTAGCAATACAGGAGAATCGCCTAACCACTGCTATGCTGGATCTGCAGAAAGCTCAAGAAGAACTGTGTGCCAAGCAAGAAGAATTAGATATTGTACAGGCGGAGTATGAAAAAGCGATGAGAGAAAAACAGGTGAACTACTCTTTACAGAAAAGAAGTTGACACTCTTTAAGGAAAACAATGCATTCTCTCAGTTTCACTATTACTCCTTGGAAAGGATGTTGATGGACAGAGGATAAGAGATATTATTTGGATACTGCCTCTTTGGATCCCACCTGTCTCAATCACCACTGATCCTCTCCCCCTGTCCCTCCTACCTCCTCAAAAACTATTTTATTTGGATTATTTGTTTAGCGTCTATTACTGTAACATCAAGTTCCATTAATGTATGTTATCTGTGTATAATGTATTTGAAATTGTGGGCAGAATTCTCCAGAGTTAATAGGTACCAGGCATTTCACCTGTCATTTAACATATATGCCAACAGGAAAGTTAAGAGCAGAAATATTAAAAAGTTGAATCACATTTATGACAGATGTTGATAGTTTATCCTGATATAATTTTTCCATCCCACTTTCCCTCCTTCTCTGCACAGTGATACAAGTGTTTGAGAACATATTTTTAAGCTGTTGTTTAACTACTGGTTTAATTAGATGTAGAGATTTTTCTGGCCTATCAGATACATGACCGTAAGTTGTATTTATTGGTCTATGGTTTTCTCTAGACTTTGCTTGAAGATGCTGAGCGTTGCCGTCATAAAATGCAATCTGCCTCAAGTCTTATAAGTGGTTTAGCAGGTGAAAAAGAGAGGTGGACAGAGCAGAGTAAAGAATTTGCCATGCAAACCAAGAGACTAGTGGGTAAGCTTTTGTCTGACTTGGAAGTTAGTCACTTGAGTTGTAATGGGTAGTGACACTGAAAACATTTGCAATTTCAAACTTTTCCTTTGTAGCTTAGCTTCCTGGTTGCTAAAAACAGGGTAATTGTCATTAATTCTCTTGCTAAAGCATTGCTAGGTAAAAAATACAATATGAGACTAAAGTTCATATTTAAAATAAAAATACCATAACTATGTGTGCTGTGCATGGGCTTTACTTCATGTGTATAACATGCAGTGCATACTTGGGACACTGGTGTTTTAACTTGGCTGGTGTTTGTAGGCAGCAGTACAAGGAGACTGGTATGCTCAAGGGCCAATAAAATGTGTATAACTGAGAATATGTATGGAGAAGAGTAAGACTGATGTTCAGGCACTGACATCTATGTGTAGGTGTCAATATCTTTAAATGCAGTTACTAATGTTCATAAAAGTTTTTTTTCTTGGAAGTTCATTTTTCTTTTATAAGTCTGCACTGGGAAACTAAAGTACTTTGTAATAAAGAATTAATTTATTAGTTAGATCAAGATTATAGTAGATAGGTTGTATTTTATTTGCTGGTATAAAGTGTATTGTCAAATTATGAAAAATACAGGATACCTTCCCCACACACTAACCATGTTTTTTTATAGATAACTTGAAAAAGTCTAAAAAATATAAGTACTTAGTATAAAGGTAAAGCATCTTCTTCAGACTGAATCCTGCATTCTTACTTCAGAGGTACAAAACCCCCCAAAACTGTGGTGTCATGAAACTTAGGGGGGCAATTTTGAAGCTGACCAGAAGATTAGAACTTGTCACGCTTAATATCTCCATAATGATGTCTGTTACAGTTTTGTATTATTAGTAATAACAACTGTAATTGATTTGTTCTTAATTAGTACTCCTAAGTGAAGGTTCTTTTCTCCCCACAAAATATTGTTTAAGCCTGTTCTCATGATTATGCAAGGAAATGATGGAATTGGAAGTTTATGAGTAAGTTTATTCTGCCATGCTCTGCTTGTGCAGGATCTGGTATTTGGAATAGTGGGGTGTGTGTGTTGGTTTGACCTTGGCTGGCTGCCAGATGCCCATCTCTTGCTACCTACAGTTGCTTTGTAAGGATAAAGTAAACACGGCATCTGCTGAAATGTAACGTTGTCTTGCTGTGTAATGAACCTTAGGAAAAAGACTGATTTGTTTCCTTTATGGGTCAAAGTGTGTTCTTCAGTTACCAGCCAAACATTATAGCAACTAGAGAAGGAAGCAGCTCATTCATGAATAGAATTGACAAAGTTCTAACGTTTTGTTTTCTGTTTTTGCTTTTTCTTTTTAAGGTGATGTACTCTTGGCTACAGCTTTTCTGTCCTATTCTGGTCCTTTTAACAAAGAGTTCCGGAGTCTGCTATTAAATGACTGGCAAAATGAAATGAAAAGCCGGAAAATCCCCTTTGGTAACAACCTGAACCTCATAGAAATGTTGACTGATGCTCCAACTATCAGTGAATGGAACCTGCAAGGATTACCAAACGATGACTTATCCATACAGAATGGAATCATTGTCACTAAAGCATCTCGTTATCCTTTATTAATCGATCCGCAGACACAGGGTAAAATTTGGATTAAAAGTAAGGAAGGCAGAAATGAACTTCAGGTAATAGCAATGTTGGTACTTTCATAATCCCTAGAAACTCTTAGCTCACAAAACTTTACAATTCAGTGATTCAAATAATACTTAGCCAGTGTTTTTTATATAAAATGCCTAGTCTGGATATAAAGGACATCTCAGATATATTTTGGTAGATTTGAGATTTGTCTAGATACAAAAATGTACCTTTGA
The DNA here is from genome assembly GCA_035590275.1 of Ibycter americanus. Taxonomy (NCBI): domain Eukaryota; kingdom Metazoa; phylum Chordata; class Aves; order Falconiformes; family Falconidae; genus Ibycter; species Ibycter americanus. The sequence goes on from JAVJGI010000040.1 coordinate 11,549,116, forward strand.
AGCTTTAGTACCAGTGACTTGATTTATTTAATGAATTTATTGTAATGAAACATAAACTGTTGGAAAATAAGATGGATGGGTAATGTCCGATAAAGGCCGAAGTGTGTTTGCAGAATACTATGTGTTAGAAAAAAACCTCCAAATAAATGGTTAATACAGGTTCATATAAATGTTTTAAAATGAAGATGAACAGCATAATGTTTTTATCATCTTTATATTTTATAATCAGAAATTATTGATAATTTGTGTTGTCTTAGCATGGATGTCAGGTGCTAAATATTCTGCAAATATACAGGGAAGACACTGTTGCAACAACATGCAGTCTGAGGTGAGATACACCAATTCAATGCAAACAGGGGAAAATATGAGAAAATCCTTACTTGCTATGATTATGATTACACCAGTAAACCAGTTTTATAAAAAAATATCCCTGAAAAAGATAAAGTGGATCTTGAAGGATTATAGTAGACTTCCTCTGAGAGTATTACTAGGAAACTACTTTCATTCATGTTGATTGTTATCTCAGTGTGAACTCTTTAATGGTTGCCTAACTAGTTATGTTAAAAAATTATTATTAGACCTTGACTATGGCATTTTGAAAAATTAAACTGAATCACAATTGTACTGAGGACTACTTTTAAAGCAAAGACTAATGGCTTGTTCAATATAACCCTCTAATATTCAAGAGGGGAAGAAAGAAACAGAAAAGCCCTAAACTTGGAACTGATCATGTTGCAGTTTGACTTGGGGATGTTATCCAAGATAATATTGAAGGTGATAAAAGGTTCCTGTGAATTTCTGGTCTAGTTGCACTCATAGAATATCAAAACTTTTAGTTCTCAGTGCTGTTTTGCTTCTACTTTTGTAGTTGAAAAAACAGAAGTTTGCATTCAATTAGATCTGAGAATATGATACACCAATGCTACTTTTTCTTGTGGTCACAATCTTTGCCTTAATCCTAGTCTAACCATAGATCATTGTTTTTGTTGGTAATTTAAATGAAATAATTTATAAATATAAAACTAACAAAAAGCTTGATAACTGGGCATAACATAATATATAAGTCCATGACTGTATTTTTAGATCACTTCTTTGAATCACAAGTACTTTAGAAATCATTTAGAAGACAGCCTTTCTTTGGGAAGACCTCTTTTAATAGAAGATGTTGGAGAAGAGCTTGACCCAGCACTTGATAATGTTTTGGAAAGAAACTTCATTAAAACAGGTTCAGCCAACAAGGTAAAAATAAAACAAATGAGCCAACAAGTGGAAACATCCCCCCGTGCCCTTGCCCTCAACAAAATAGCTCCTAATAAGTATATGACTATAAGAGATTAAATGTGTATTTATGTTTGACTAATGCTAATAACAAAAAGAAGTAGAGCTTAAGATAACAAATAGTTATTTAACCTACAGAATTACTTATCTCATTGCTTATGACAATTTTTAAAAATTGAAATAATCTGTGAGTTATTTAAAGTGTTCCTTAGATATTCTCAATGAATTCTTTGCGTCAGACTGGGTATTTACACCTTTGAACAGAAAAATACAACTTTTGTTTCTACATGCAGTATCTGAAAGTGTGTGTACTGTTTTTTGATCTCTCAAGACTTCTTTTTAATACTTTTCTGAAGGTGAAGGTTGGTGATAAGGAGGTAGATGTTATGAATGGCTTCAGGCTTTACATCACTACAAAACTGCCAAATCCAGGTTACTCTCCTGAAATTAGTGCTCGAACCTCCATCATTGACTTTACTGTGACCATGAAAGGTCTTGAAAATCAACTGTTAGGCAGAGTCATTCTCACAGAGAAACAGGTAAAAAAATTAATTGTTATCTTTTTCCTGACTATACATCTTATCTTTACCTGTAGCAGGTTTTACTTTCATTTTAATTTATTGCTCTCTATTCCCATATTGCAGGGTAACTTTCTGGCTCTCTTTATCGTGATTATTCTTAATATAACCTATTTATGATGGTTTAAAAGCTGGCGCAGAAGAAATTGACTCATTCGTGTGGAAGTTTCTATTTGCCTTTATTGTCGCAACTTTACCATACTAACCTTATTTTTCCTGCCTTGTAACCTCATGAGAATGGTCTTTGAAAAGGAAAAGGACCTGGAATAAAAACTGATGTTCTTCTGTTTTCACACTGTGGAGCTCATGGCAACGTAACCTGGTGCAAAGGATTCAGACTGTGTTACTTTCTTGCTTCAAGGGGAAGAGGGCTAACTACCTATTTTGACATTGCAGATGTATTAGTTGAGGAAGTCCAAGTTCAGGATGACAGTCCCAATAAACATGCTACTAGCAGTTCTGGAGGGAGGCTGGCTGGTATCTTTTGAACTGTTGTACACCTAATCCGTGTAACTATGAGGTCAGGCAATGCTGAAGTCAAATGAGGCACTATGCATCTACCACTGTGTATTTACTAAGATTTTGGCAATAGTTCAGTTTACCTTCACTAGATAGGCATGTGTTCCCTTATTTTGGCATCTGTTGAGGTCCTCCTGTCCCCCTCCCCCACCTCCCCCCAATGTAAGACATTCCTCCTTAATGGCCCCAGTCATCTTGTCAATGTTAAGTAGTTGCATTTCATTCCTGATCAGTCCATGGATCTCACGAGAGAAATCATACTCATTCTATAAAGGCTTATATTTTGTCAGACAGGTTCATTGCACCATCAGGTTTGCTTCAACCAGTGACAGCTTGTCAACCCACTGTGTAATGGAATCATCACTGTCTCTCTGAAACACACTGTGGTGTGTGTATTCACAAAGCCTAATGCCAGACTTCGCTTCTGGGTCCTGCAATACAGTACATTCCTGAAAGGAGACGGTCATTTTATCAGCAAATTCCTCCAGTCATTGCAGTTGCTGTATGCCTGCTTGGAGGACACAGAAAAAATAGGAGCTTAATTTTTCTCAGAGGTGCAGAGCAATAAACTGAGAAGTAATGGACGCAGGATGGAACATGGGAAATTCTGGTTAAATATTAGGGAAAAAATAATTACATTGTGAGTGGTCAAAAATAGGAACAGATTACCCAGGGATGTTGTGGAATCTCCATTGTTGGAGGCGTTCAAGACTCAACTGGACATGGCCCTGAGTAACTGACCTGTTTAGACCTGCTTTGAGCAGGGGGTTGGACTAGTTCATTTCTAGAGGTGCCTTCCAAACTAAAATGATTCTACTATTTTGTGGTATCTTTGCCACTAACTGGGAATGTCTAATGTGTGGACATACTGTGCTTTCTGGACCAGCTTCTCAGAGTGGTGTACTCACTACTGCTTTGTTTGTGACCATCTGGGGACAGTTCTTCCAGATAAATGACAGGTGGACCACTTGACAGGCAGAAGGATTGGTAGAATATACTTACCACTTTTCAGTTTGTTTGTCCTCTGTTTTTGCACCCTGTGGTTCAAGATTTCCTGAAGAGTCAATTCAGAAATATCCCACAGTCCAAAAACATTTTTTCCTATGATATCTAATTATGAACCTTTGGGATTGTGGGGATTTCCCTCTTAAGTGTCTGGATTCTTGCTACCTTCTTGTAGCCTTTGGTAGAGAGGAGGTAGAATTACCTAACTGTGAGACAGTTTGCCAAATGATTTGAGCAGTATGACTGCTTGGTGATATCCAGTGTTAGAATGTATGTGTGGAATTTCTGCCCCCAAAAGAGAAAAGAGTATTTATCTGTAGTTAGTGTTCTTAAAGGTTTGTATATACATTTATATCCTTGCCATTCCACTGTCTCTAGCATGGTTCTGCACTTCAAATGAGATTTAGACATGCAGTGAGAAAAAGGAGGGTTTATAGCACATCATTTAAAGATTCTGCAAAGTCTGACTTTCCATTTCTGTGTTGTATGGTATGCCCATTGGCAGAATCTGTGCAGCATACATTTCAAAGAATTGATTGATTACTGATGAGAATACTGGTACTGATTTCTTCTTTTCCACCAGAAAGTTAAACCAATTTGCGAGATATGAGCCAAGTATAAGAAGGTCAAGGGTAGCTGGTGTATCTGTATAAAATTAATTCTGCTCTGTTTCTTGGAGTAGTTGGATCTGAGAGACTTGATATATGTCTGAATGTAGTATAACTTAGACTGTTTTAATGATGTGGTTGTTTTGATACATTGGCTGTTATGTAATTTGACAAAAAACTTGCTTATTTGTTGTTATAGAAGTATAGTCAGATTAGTAGTGGAGTTATAATATACAAGAACTATTTACGGCTTTTTGAATTTTCACATTCATATTTCCAGATTTGTGGTGGAAAAAGACTCAAGTTTTGTGAGGAACAGTTGATGTAAATTCTTGCACTTGTGAATCATTTTGTGACAGAATGATATAAGCTCTGTGGCAGCTTTTATATTTTATGAATATTAACAAGTTCTAGCATTCTTTGGTACAGCCTGTAAAATGACTTCAGGTTGTGAAAGCAATTCCATAAAGCTGGATTCAAAATAGCCTCATTGGTGCAAGTTCCTTGAATTTATGCATATGGTAACTTGGCTTAGTATTTTTGCATCCTTGATGTTATGACTGGAAATTTTTGAAGACATGCAGAAAACTTCTGTGTACTCTTCCTGATCTGCAAAAAGTATTTTAAAAGCTTAATAGATAGATTTTTCACTTAGGTTTTCAGCTAAGGTTACTTCACTTGCTTGATTTTTGGTCATTCTGTTTCCAACTTGTTTCTCAGGATCTTTTTGTCAGGAAAACTCAGCTTTCTATTTTTTAAATCTGTTGCACTCTAAAATATGTTTAACCTTTTAAATTGCACCCTGCAAAACATGAAATTTAGTTTGGCTTGGAATGATATCTCAGTATGATAATGATTATATTTAATTGGATGCTAACATTCTTCTAATGCTGTACTTTAAAAAATTTTTTCTGCTTCATCAAACTTACATAATGCTTGCCTTGCTTCATAATTGCTACGTGGTTTTCTTTAGTTCCACTAGGCACCAGTTGATTGAAATGGAGTTAATGGTAGTTTTCTTGTATTCTTCATCAGGTTTTTTCAGAATCTTTTCAATCTATATGCACATCTTCTAAGTTATGCGACATTTACATTATTCTATGAAACAGTCCCAATATATCTTTTCTACCTGATGATGATGATGATGATGATATTTGCACAGTAACAAGGAAAGAACCTAAATCTGATAATGAGATGAAGATGATTTTTGTTTTTTAGATTTCCTTTTTAAGATAAAAGGACTTTCTTTAGAAGAACTAAATGCTTGAAATACTTGGGAATGTTAGCAGAATGTAGGAGTGAGAAGGCCACAAGTTTAGACTGTGGGAAAACAAACAAACAAACAAACAAATCTAAAAAGGTGTAACGGTGTTGCAAATCTGTATAAATGAAGGCTACTCAAACGGGGGAGTAAAACCTTTACTTAAGGCTTGCTAAGGTCTTGGGTTCATAATGTATCTAGTGCTATATGAGAGACCATGTATTTCTTAGTGTTGTCCAGGTTCCTTTGGAGTAGTAGCAGCCTGTCTACAGTTACAAAGTGGACTTGGCAAAGGTGAACACACAGCTTCCAACTTTGGAGAGGTTGTTTAAACTATCCACCAGACCTTTGTAAACAGTGAAGGAGCACTTCTGAAAACATAGCTAATATTTCTACCAACTGGCTTACTTGTTGATTCATAAGATTCATTATCCTTATCTTATGAAAGACGCTTAACCCATGCTCTCCCTTTTTCTTTCTTTTTGCTTCACTGTATTGAAACATTTTGTATTGTTTCAGTGGAGTATTTTTATCTCTGAGGGATTAATTCATAATAAGTTTTTAAAGTTTAATTTTAAAAGTAGTATGCAAATGAACTAAAAGGCTTTTCATCTATGAAGAACATATTTTTCTAGATATTTTAAACAGAGTTTTGGTGTTTATTCTCTGTTAATGTAAAGCTATTAATCAACACATATCCATCTTTTATATTTGACCGCTGGAAAACAAAGAGGGTATATAAACCACCCAGCTTATATTACTAAATATAATCAACTAAATACTTCTAGTGATGCAACTCAATTTGAGTTCTACATGCTTTCTTTTCTTAATCAATGAAGCATTTTAGTGAGAGACTGAAGTTATCCCTGTTTGATGGAGGAGTATTTTTAGATGGTCTTCTTGAAATATTTGATGTTTGATTTGTTGACTAAGTATGCTCATCATTACTACAACTGTATTTTCAGTATGGTGATTGGAAAACAGGGCATAAATGAGGATGGCATTAGATGGAGTGAAATAAAATCCTATGCCTGGAAAGGTGTTTGCACTTCTCTTTGTCTGAAACAGAAAGAGAAGAAAAAAAATTACTATTCTGATCTTCTAATTCTATTAAGGCATGATATGAGCATGTTCCATAGTATTTGTTGAAATGATTTGTTGGTGCATACTTATGTGTCAGGTTCAGAAACCTGACAACAGACCTGCTGTCAGAAATACCACTGGAATTCTTTTCCCAAATTAGTACAGTTACTCTTGACCTACACTGTTTTAGTAGGATCAGTACTTTTAAAATGAAATCCCTTGTTTCATTTTGGTTTTACTTTTGATTGCTCTTCTGTTTTCCAAATATTACCATGCATTTCAACAGGAATTAGAGAAAGAAAGAACAGACCTTATTGAAGATGTGACTATGAACAAAAGGAGGATTAAAGACCTGGAAGATAACCTTTTGTTCCGACTTACAAGCACTAAGAGTTCTCTAGTAGATGATGAAACTCTAATAATTGTATTGAATAACACTAAGAAGACTGCTGAGGAGGTAACACAGAAACTGCAAACTTCTGCTGAAACTGAAGTACAGATCAACTCAGCCCGTGAAGAGTATAGACCTGGTGAGTGGAGGTAGTAATGAAAGACAAGTGAGTGTATGGTTAAAACAGTAATACTTAAAAGTAGGAGAAATAGTAGGATGAGATCAGGAAGACCATAATGGGTGGGAAGGATCCGTGTTTTCCTGTAAGTAAAATGTATGTAAGAAATGTCATATTGAGCTATGGTGGAGAAAATAGTCAATGTTATGCTTCATGTGGAATCTCTGAGATGGAATGATATATTGTCTCCCTAGACTTCCCATTGCTCTATATACAAGTGTACCGGTCCATCAAGTCTACTGGGTAAGGAACTGGGGAGGTCTTTATTGTTCTTCCTTAGTTCACAAAATGTTGATGCTTTTTGTGGGCTGTCAATGAGACTAGTTATGAGGGTATTTAGGTAACTGTATGTTTGAGTTCAACATGTTGACATTCTTTTATGGGTCCATTATAATTGTAAATACTTTTTGTATCTGTTTGGATGAATCCTTTGTTTATCCTGTTATAGATCCCTAAGTTATTATACTCAGCACATTTCATTAGTCTTTTGGCTTTTAACTGACAGGTGAAGACATGAAAAAGGTGGAAATGAAAAAAAGCTCTCTGGAATTGTTATACCTGTATTTTAGAAAATGTGTAAAATAGTACAGTTAGTGTACCAGAAGTCATTGTAGATTTTGTAAAACCTTTGTATTTAAAACTAAATGACTGCTGAAAGTAAGTTAAATCAGTGCTGGGCAAGTTAAATCAATAGAGTTCAATTGGCTTTTATATGACTCCTGTAAAATCTGTAAAATTTGTTTGGATACTCAAACAATACTTTTGTTTTTAAAAAGAAAAAAGATCTTTCTTTTTATATGTTCTACTGATGATCTAAATATTGCAGTATACTATCCAGATGATCTCCAAATATGCTCATATTTTCAAATGGAACTTTACATAGTATGCATTAATTACAGAATTGACCTTTTTCCCCCTGATGTGTAAATAAGGATCAAATTAAGGTTTTAATTATTTTTCTGGTTAGTAAACAATGGAGCAACTCAAGCATCTTCAGTTAGCATTACTGTTAAACTCACTGTATTGTTGTAGAGAGTTAAAGTTTCCTGCTCTGCATTTCTACTTTGAACACAGTCTTGTTTCCTGTCCTTCAGTTGCAACTCGAGGTAGCATCTTATACTTCCTTATTACTGAGATGAGCATGGTCAATGTGATGTATCAGACTTCACTTCGACAGTTTTTGGGGCTTTTTGATCGCTCCCTAGCCAGGTAATTTAGGTAACAATAAGTATCATTTGTATTTATCCACTCCTGGAGGTGGTTGTGGTACAGTATATATTTGTTGTAACTACTATAAGAAGGAACAGTGTTGCCTGTTACAGTTTTGACAAGAATTGTCAGTTTAAATACTCATAAGCCTTTGTCTGTTAGTTACCAAGGCAAAGAACTTTCAAATGTACTTACAGTCCTTAAAAATTAGGCAATGGGTAATTAAAAACCATTATGCTGTGTTGATTTTCAGCTATGCAGAAAGGCTTGATTAGAAAGGAATTTTTTTTGTTGCTTCTTTAATCTGAAAGTTGTTGCTAGATTACTGTCTGCTATTCTGTGTTTGTGATCTATTATTTTTTCATGTTTTGAAAGTTCTGAACTATGGCTTTTGGTCTTTTACATGGTATTCCCTTCAATAAAGCCTATGCAAATCGGCGTTTCAACTGCAGACCTTTCTTCCAACAGGTCTACCAAGAGCCCTATAACTAGCAAGAGGATTACTAATATTATTGAACATATGACGTATGAAGTATTCAAATATGCTGCCCGAGGACTCTATGAAGAGCACAAATTTCTTTTCACGTTATTACTTACATTGAAGATTGATATACAAAGAAACAGAGTGAAGCATGAAGAATTTCTGACACTTATTAAAGGTTGGAACTACAGAACAATTTTAAGTAAAGCACATATATTATTGTAGCTGTAGTTATATCGCCTAGACAACCTGCTGTTTCCTTTTGCACATGAAAAGCCAGTCAGCTGAAAGAATAACTGCTTATCATTCTGTTCTGGTGACAGACAACATTGTATGGCAGTTCGAATTTATAGCAGCACACTGAATATTGATAAATATAGGTTTGAGAATTGTGAGATTTTAAAAGGAAAACTGTTAAGTATCCTTTCAGTTGATGTTTATGACTGCTGCTCAAATACCACTAGCTATTTGTTCGAATTAGAAAAATTATTATACTAAACATCTTTCCATTTATTTGGTAACTTCAGGAGGCAAGCAAGCAAATACGAACAGAAAGTGATGCTAACAGTTTAAAAGAATATCAGGCTCTTAGCTGAATGTGACAAGTTCATGCCTTTAGTCTTAACTGCATGCAAGCACTGTGTATTTTCACTTGAAAGCTTGGATTCATTTTGTATTATCTTTCCAAGATACTTAATTTTGCAGGCAACATTTATTTATGGATCATAACTTAATTTTTCCATGTGGAATCTTCAGAATATCTTTTCCAAACAAGCATTTATTTTCAGGCACAATGCACAAAGAAATAGTAAATCCTCAAAAGAGAAACTGGTTAACAAAGATTAAGTTTAAGGTACATCATAAAAAATTAGTATAATCTAACCAAACTACAAACTCTGCTTCATGAAAGGTGGCATGACTTTATAAGATAGAAAACCCCTGTAACCTCATGATTAAAAATCTGGATTCTTTTAGCTGTGTTTTCTTTTTATTTTGTGTTTACTTTCTTTTAACTTCAGTTGAATACCAAGGAAGGCAAATGTACATGTTGGCAAAGTTATTGCATTATCTACAACAACAAAAAATCAAATAAAAAACCACTGAAATTAAGCTGCTTCAGTTTTTTCTCAATAAACTCAAGCTTATTCTTTTGCAGTAAAAAATATGTTTAACTTGTAATGGGAAGCTGTTATGGATTTAAAAAAAATAGTGTGTTAAGGTAAGTTGAAAAATAAGATTTGAAAATAAATTTTGCTTGTTACCTAACTCAGAAATGTCTTCATGACTATCCTTAGCTATTAAGTAGTCTTTCTGCAGACTGGGAAGACTTAATCATATGAACTAGTCTTTCAGTATCTAGTTTACATTTTCCAAATAGGTCTTTTTTTTTTTTTGTCTTTTGGGTGTTGCTAACAGTTCTAATTATAACTAAATCCTAATTTCTTGCAGGTGGTGCTTCCCTAGACCTTAAAGCTTGTCCTCCTAAGCCAGCTAAATGGATTCTGGATATGACTTGGCTGAACTTAGTGGAGCTCAGTAAGGTTAAACAATTTTCAAGTATCCTTGATCAAGTAAGTAAAAGCTTTTTAAAATTAATCTCTTGTTTGACAGTGATCATCTGGTATTGATCAAGGCATGTGATGTGAAACTGGTTTATTTTGTAGAACAAAATGAATCTGTTGTGGCCCCAAGTCTTTAGTTATCCAATTCAAATGATGCAGTTTGAATTGTATTCTGGTTGTTAGACTTTCTTGCATCCCTCTTGTGCTTTTTTACGCTATGTTTTATGATGCTGGTTCCAATATTTCTCTGGCTACATGGAGTAAGAGGGAAGGGATGCTCAGTAAATTCAACACTTGTATGAATAGTCTTAATGGACACTAAGTGTATGGTAGCTAATGGAGTAAGTAAACAGCATTTTGCATATGTGAAGAGCACCTTCTATACAGTCATGTAGGGAGAAGATATGTACCTCCTGTTCTCAAAGCTATGTCTGAGCCTAACTATCTGGCCTAGCTATCTGTGTTCTGACCTTGCTATGCCATTATATTTATCATTAATGGAAAATATGGAGTGGTAGCTCATTTTTTCAGAATATGAATACTTAAGGGCATTGTTGCATTGTACTTAAAATCTGAAAGCTTGTCCTTTCTGCTTTTTAATAGCTGTACTAAATCTGTGTACTAACATTGAAAAACAAATGACTGTGCGTGGATTATGTGTCTCTGACCCTCATTAAAAGTTTGTGACTTTGTTGCAGTTGAAATGTGACTTGTTTGTTTAGTGACATTTACTCTGATGGTATAACTGCAGATTTCCAGAGCAGAGAAACAGTGGAAAATCTGGTTTGATAGTGATAATCCTGAAGAAGAACAGGTTCCTAGTGGCTACGGTCAATCCCTGGACTGCTTCAGACATCTTCTTCTTATCAGATCTTGGTGTCCCGACAGGACCATAGCTCAGGTACGTTTATATAGCCAACATAGTTTATTTAGGTGTCATTAGAATAATAGTTACAGTATTGCAGTTCAGTACTTCTTTATTTAATGCTGAACTCGTTTTTGTAATGGACCTTTACATTATGTTTTCTGAAATTCTTTTCAGACGATTTATGCATTTGTTACAGGGCAGTGTTAGCAAAATTATTCCAACATACTGAATGAATGTTAGCCAATGTTTTTACTGTGGAGGTGGGATTTCATTTGGAAATATATGTGTTTATCCAGTTCTGCTTTATCAGTGCAGAAGGTATTTTTGACTGTCCTTGCTGATATTACTCACTGGAACTGTAGAAGTATCCTCATGTTAGACTGAAGTAAAATCTTTTAATGAACTCAGTTTACTGAGTGAAAACAAAACATGAAAACGATTTGAGGAACTATTTCTTGCATGGAAAAATTAAAAAAAATTATATTAACATCTGTTCAAAATTTTTAATTTAAAACCATCTATTTAGAAAGGAGAGAAATATAAAAATAAAGTTTATTAAACGGTTAGACCTGTTTTTAAGAAAAATCAGCTTCTAGGAACCTATTTTTAATCTTTATGTACTTCTCCAGTGCAAAAGAATAAAAATTATGCAATTGCTGACAATTTCAGAGCAATAGTTGGCAATTTACTGAAGTCAGAATGCATCACTAAGAGTGTGGTATTAATTTTGTGCATGCAACCGTTAGGCATTGTGACCAGATTCAGAGAGAGTCTCAGCAGTTATTGGTATAACTGCAATCAATAGAAGGGTAAATGGTGCTGTATAATGATTCTCTCAGATGTGTGCTGTGTATCTGAAACGGATTGTGCAAAATGAGTTCCTCAGTTCTGTTAATAGGGACAAGATGCACTTTCATCTTACAATGGTTTTATGAAAACTGATGGTTTGCTAAATGCTGATTATCTTATGTCTCTGAAAAGTAACCCAGAGGTATTAAGGGGAAAATTGCTCTAAGACAAGAGCAATGTAGTGGGAAAGAATACAAGAAAGATAATTTCAGACTGTTTGAAACAGCCTTTTTTATTTCTTAGTAAAAAAGAACAATAATATAACAATTTTCAAAATAAATAAATAAGGAATAACAGAGATGGTCTTCACCTGTTCCTCTGGATCTTCTATTTAGTGACAGTTATTTTCATCATTACTGCTATTAATTCATTGTTTGTTTAAGCATAAAGGTGGGAAAGACCTAACGCCTTTGAAGCATGTCTTCCATCCTTTCCTCCTTTATTCCTCTAGCATTTGGAGTTACAAGTTATGCTATCTAATGTAGAAACCATCTTTAAATCATTAAAAACTTCCTAAAGGTTTAGTAGGGCTATTATTTTTATTATACTGTAATTATAGGTATTATATATAACAATACATGCAGATATATGTAATATAATAATTATTTTTTAAGTTTTTACTGGTGTTATGAGGCTCTAAGAAATAATGCCTTCAAAGACAATATGATACGTTAACATAAATTTGTGGCATGCTTGTGTTTCTCATATAAACTTATAGCAGCCTTTGCTCTTCAGTTTACTTATTGGTTGTATTTACACTGTAAAGAAAACAGTATTAAATGATTACATCACAGGTTAAATTTACTCCCTTTAATATAGGCAAGAAAATACATCATTGACACTATGGGGGAGAAATATGCAGAGGGAGTCATCTTGGACTTGGAGAAGACATGGGAAGAATCAGATCCACGTACTCCTCTCATATGCTTTCTTTCCATGGGCTCTGATCCTACAGACTCAATTATTGCTTTAGGAAAAAGATTGAAGACAGAGACACGTTATGTTTCCATGGGCCAGGGTCAAGAAATCCATGCTCGTAAACTTCTACAGCAGACAATGGCTCATGTAAGAGACAAAAATCTGAATGTTTTTTGTACCTGTATTAAACACTTAGAAATGAAAATCCTGTCGTGAAATGAAGTTGTTTGGTGGGTAGGTAATGCTGATGCAAGAGCCTGTATTTATTTGTATAAATAAGTGTCCTAAACAATAGAACTGTCTTTTCAGAGTAATTTAACTGACCATAACAAGCTTTCATCCAGTGCAGGCATCAGTGTTTTTCTCATATAAAATGGACGTTTTGTTATAGGTTGTTGACTGATGAACATAGTTGAATGGATTGTTTGGATTGCATGAATATTAAATATTCTTCAGCAAAAATTTTACAACATTTTACCAGTTTTGTCTTTTTGTAATAAAACGTATTTTTTTAAATAAATAAGATTAATTGCAATTATACTATTGATAATTACATAACCCTGAGAAAAACAGGGCTGTATAGCAAAATATTTTGTATTGCTGTATTCCTCTGTTTTGCAGATTTTTGCAGTTTTCCTCTGACTTTTGCCTCAGATTCTCATTTGACAACTTCATGTTAAAAGCTAATCAGCAGATCACATGAGAAGAAACTAATTCAAAAAATAAAAGCTCATTTTGTTTAGTTAAGAGAAATGCAGTTACTTTCCCTCACTGTCTCACATACACTCTTAATGAAGAGGTATGTTAGATGTATATATGAAGTATGGTAGTTCATGTCAGAAAGTTTGCAATTTATCGATTGATAGCAATAGATTAATTAAGTATGTATATTTAGTTGTTTTCCAAGCCTGTGACCTTCTGAGGAACAAGCTTTAGTAGCTTGTTCTGTGGAGCTACTTCTGAGCTCCCTTATATAGGTCAAGATTTATCAGTGTTTATCAGCACTATAATCATGTCCAGATATGTTTTAAATGTACTGAAATGGAAAAGGTAGGGACTACTTGAGAAGACTAGATTGGACAAGTAAGGACCACCTGTTTAGATGATAAAACCAAACAAGCTAACAATGCCTCCAGAAGGAACAGCCCACAGCTTAGCTCGCATGAGCTTTCTTTTGAGGAAAAAATATTTTGTTAATTGCATGTGTCCCATTACTATGAATACTGGCCTCTGTACATGAAATGTGCATGAAATCAAATGATTAAGGCCTTGGTTTTGATTTGGTGAGCCAGTCGTGAGAAATTGACTGTGCAGGATTTCTTCCTTTAACAGCTCTGATAAGCACTTAAACATGATATATTTTGCTACAGCTTAGATGCATTGGCTTTGTTTCTAACCTACAGCATAAATAAAGAGTGATTTTAGTGATTTCAGTTTGTAAACAATATTGATAACTTCATATTCTGCTGTTTTAAACTAGGGAGGTTGGGCACTTCTGCAAAACTGCCACCTTGGTCTTGACTTTTTGGATGAGTTGATGGACACTGTAACAGAGACAGAGACTGTCCATGAAAGCTTTCGACTGTGGATGACAACAGACATTCACAAACAGTTTCCCATCACCCTTCTTCAAATGTCTGTTAAGTTTACCAATGAACCACCACAAGGGCTCAGAGCTGGACTAAAGAGAACGTATAGTGGTGAGTGCTAGAGTGGTAATGATTTAAAATTGAACTGTGCTCATTTTTGGACTCTGATGTTATTGTGTGGTTAGATTGTAGCCACTGATAATAGGTGTAAGCTAGTAGGAGGAACTGATCATAACGATGCTGGGAAACCTCATCCTTGGTTTGAGCCAAAAGCTGTGAAAAATAAAAGGAAGAGAAGATGTGCTGAAGTTCTGTTGCCAGAACTAACTGGACAGCAAAACAGGAAATGCTTTTTCTTTTCTCAGATGTTGGCTTCTAATATCTCAGTTTGAAGTGTTGCAGCAGAAAATTGACATTTTAATCTCTGGCTATTAAGTGCTCTTTACATTGGTCTTTACTCTTAAGTTGAGCAACTTAATCACAGAATCATAGAATGGTTTGAGTTGGAAGGGACCTTAAAGATCATCTAGTTCCAACCCCCCTGCCATGGGCAGGGACACCTTCCACTAGATCAGGTTGCTCAAACCCCCATTCAGCCTGGCCTTGTATACTTCCAAGGATGGGGCATCCACAACTTCGCTGGGCAACCTGCTCCAGTGTCTTGCCACCCTCACAGTAAAGAACTTCTTCCTAATAGACAATCTAAATCTATCACTTCTCAGCTTAAAACCATTACCCGTTGTCCTACCACTGTATGCCCTTGTAAAAAGTTCCTCTCCAATAACATGCTATAAACTGTCTCCAGCATAGAACACTTTGTAGGACAATAACTTACTCTTGGGAGAGGCAAGAAAGCCAACTGAGTATCTCTAGGAGTGATATTTTAGCACTGATTTGAAGTAGTTTTGAAAAATACTACTACTGTGTTTCTTAAAAAGCTCACTTACAATCAATAGGTGTCAGCCAGGATTTACTAGATGTCAGTGACATGGTACAATGGAAACCAATGTTGTATGCTGTAGCCTTTCTACACTCCACTGTTCAAGAAAGACGCAAGTTTGGATCTCTGGGTTGGAATATACCCTATGAGTTTAATCAAGCTGATTTCAATGCTACTGTGCAGTTCATTCAAAACCACTTGGATGGCATGAATGCCAAGAAGGTAAATAACATCTTTGTGGGGAAGGTTGATTAGGGTGATGGATCTTTCTAGTAGTGGAATGTGTATACATGGTTCCAAATCACTGAAGCACAAACATGGTTTTAAGTTATTCTTTTGTTTCTTTCCACAAATATTCAACATTCCAAGTATATGTCTGTAGAGCAGCAGGCTTAGATTAGACTTTGAATTCTGTGCATGTTGTTTCTATAGTAACCTATACATTAAAAAAAAAAAAAAAAAAAAATCCCTCCAGCCATCTCCTCTGAAAACTTCAGAAATACAAACCTTAAAAGTACAGACCTTCTTTTCAATGCTAATTAAGTCACATAGTTACCAATGGACCACTGTATTTAAAACATTCTTTTGTTTAAATCTATTTTCATTAAAAGTAATAAGATTTGGCCCATCCAACCTATCTTGGCAGCATGGAGAAATTGAAAGGAATATGTAAGTATTCGTCTTACTTCTTCACTTCTGTATGATCAGTTGTCATATAGAAGTCTGTGGCAGATCACTTTGCAATTGGCATTTTAAATGAAGTTGAAAGCATGATTAGAATATAGCTGTATCCTTCTTGCCCAGATGCTGGAATAGCCTATTGAATTAGTTGTCAAATAGCTATCTTGAGAAATCCTTGAAGGTGTTCTAAAAATGAAGCATTATAGGAAAAAAGGGTAGTAAGAAAATAACTTTCTTCCAAAAGGGACAGACATGCAGGATTTGATATGTCAGCTGTTCTTAGTAAGGGAGATGTAAATAGGTGAGAAGAGGATTAGTTCAAGTCAGTGCTTTCTGCTTGGTTTTAGGGGATCTCCTGGAGTACTATTTGTTACATGATAGGTGAGATCCAGTATGGTGGCCGTGTGACAGATGACTATGACAAAAGACTCATGAACATCTTTGTAAAGATTTGGTTCAATGAAAATACATTCAGTCAAGAATTCAGCTTCTACAAAGGATACAGCATACCCAAATGTACTACGGTGGATCAATACCTTCAGTACATACAGGTTGGTAAATGAAAGCTTTTCAACACACAAAAAACCAACCCAATTCACTTGTTTTTCGTAAGTTCCTGAGTCCCTATATTTTGTCTTTTCTTCTGAGTACCTGTATTTTGTCTTTCATTCACAGATTCTTTATTGCTTTCTAAAAGTCTGCATATCTATTAGTGACAACTAATTGTCATCTATGTTATCATTGTCGTGCAGAAATCTTTTATTTTTCATGTGATTTGCTTGAGGGGCATACCTGAAGACATAGAGTTATTAAAGAGGGCAAAGAATGTAGTACAACAGAAATTGGGTACAACCTCACAGAAATAAAGTGTAGATATATTAAGGTACAAATTGACTGTTAAAATAGAATATAAAGATTAAAACTGAGTTTGTTGTTAACCTTGGTGCGATTTTGGCTGTGACATGACAAATAGATCACAGCAAGTTGTTTGCCCTAATACTGTTTGAAGAGATCTAGCTTCTTACTTTACAATGTAAGGTTTTTGGTTTTTGTTTTTGTTGTTGTTGGGTTTTTTTAATTACCTTATAAATCCATCTCCATTTGTGCTCTTTTTATATTTTACTGTGTAGAGTCTTCCTGCTTACGACACACCAGAGGTGTTCGGTTTGCACCCCAACGCCGATATCACTTACCAAAGTAAACTTTCCAAAGACGTATTGGACACCATCCTCAGTATTCAGCCTAAAGATAGCTCTGGTGGAGGAGTTGAAACTCGAGAGGCAGTTGTAGCCAGACTGGCTGATGATATGCTGGAAAAGCTTCCTGCTGATTATGTACCATTTGAAGTGAGTTAATGAAATTCTGTCAAAAACATTGGCTCCATCTTTTTTTGTGTGGATTAAAAAAAGTAAAGATATTAATTTTTCTAAAAGCATGTCTGAATTCATTCATACAGGCAATACTTCAAAAACATTTTGAAGAAGTCTGACCAGACTCTTAACATTTACAATGAAGTCACTAAATGTGCACTGAAGTGCTTTTATAAGAGCTTTTTCAAAATATTAAACCACTTAATGCTTAAGTTGTCATTTGCACTATGGGGGAGGTAGGATCATCAGCTTTTAACTAAAATTGTTGACACTGTAGAGAACTGAGGTCATGCTGCAAGTGTATTCATGCCTCTAGAAGTATTACAGGTTTAACATATGTATTACTTTGGGATTCAGCTTACATCGTGGAGATATTTTTAAGTTGCTTTCTTCTGCAGTGAAGTGAATGCTGAAAACCTTGTCAAGTGATAGGCTTCATTGATTGAAGCCTAGTGTTAGTATCTCAGGATCCATATTAACATGTAATACCCTATGTAATTATATTTGTAATGGACACCTGCTGCCTTTCAACCATTTCTTTCCTGAAACAGCAAATTTACTTCTGTTTATGTGGAAGATGGAATGACTCTCAAGGTGAGAGGGTTTTCTTAAAGTTAGAAAACGTTTACTGATGGCTAGATACATGGACGCTCCAATCGACTATGTTCTGTGTCCCCATTCTGGAGACTACAGTTTAATAATGTTTGGACAATTTGTGGTTTTTTGGGGGTCTTTCCATAGGTCTTAGTTGTCCTTTAGAGTCCTTGAATTTTAGGGTGCTGGCATTATAGCTCTTCCCAGGTGAAGCTGGTTATAAGCTTCAAATAAATTAGAGGAAAATGCTTGTAAAATAGTTAAGGTTCCTATATTTCCTATATTAGCGGATGCTGTACTTTAGTTTTTCATTATATTTGCAAAAGCTTAAAAGCAAATATCAGTTATGTCAGTAATAAAGCATTTACAACACTTCTGTCATGAAATTAATGTGAATCACCCGAATGTGTCATCAGAAAGAAGTTCACACTAACAGATTCCCAAAGCAGCCACCTGTTCACCTAGGCAGTAAGATGTTTTATTAATTGTGTGATTTGCTTGCCATCTCCTTCTTGAGGAGAGGGAAATCTCTTGTCCTTATTCTTCTGCCATTTTACTTACTCTTTAATGGGAGTTAACATAATGACCTGATACAAGGCTAGGTGACTTACGAATGCTAAATTTCTGCTGTCAGGATACTGAGCTATGAGAAGGAGCAAGGAGACTTGTACAGTCTAATGCCCTCTTCTGTTTTTACACAGTAGCAAGTTTCCCTTATGTGGGGTATACTCATGAGTATAGACTCTCTTCAGGTACCCATGTCTTCATCTGTTGTTTTATGTTTTTTGTATTATGTAATCTTCCTTTCCTGAAATGGCATAATTAGAATAATATATTTTATCTGAACAGGTGAGTTAATGTATCTGAATTTGGAATACTAATTATCTAGCAGTCTTCCAAAAGTTTGCACTTGATGAAGTTTCTGACCTACTGTCTTTTTAGAAGCCTGAGCTTTATAACTTTCAAAAAGTTTGAACCGGGTGTCTGAGATCTGCAAAGGATTGCAATTTGTTCTGTTTCTCAGAAGGGTACTGCTTTAGTGATGGGCTACATCTCTTGGTAGTTGTTAGACCAATTCTTTTCAAATTCTACTCAACATCTCCAGGAATAGATACGGGCTTTTATGAAGACCTAGACTGTATAGCATCACTGTACAGGTACAGTTAGCCCTGTTAAATTTACAAGAGCTCTTTCTGGGCAGATCAGTTCTGATCAGAAATGACAAATTGAAATTTAGTTTGTATTAATAAAAGTTAATGTGGAGCACTAAACTTTTTCACATGGTGAAAACTATTTAAATAGTTTTATATTTTATATATCTATAATAGTTAAATACTTCTTGTGTAGCAAAATACTGATAAACTTAGAAAGGTTATGCATATTACTGAGAACAGGGCTGTTACCCTGTATAGAATTCAAGACCTGTTATATGTAATTTTCTCACCTATCTCCCAATAGGACCATATTGACTACAACAGTTCTAGCTATGTCCATACTGCTGCTGTTGATTTGTTAACTTCACACTTTTGGGTTAAAATATATCAGCAAGTTTTATTAGAGTACAAGACTGCCTGGCACTGTGATAGCTCCCAGGCACTGCTGATAAATAGCACTGCTGTGTTGAGGCAGAGTGGCTGGGGCAATTGCTCTTGATTGGTTTGTGCAAAGTGAACCTTGGGAACTGTCTGTTGGAGTTAAAGCTGGAATCCTTGAAATAGGATATGGCCTACATGCTGTTTAAATGATGTTAGCTTATAGGATGGTATACAGACTAAATCATGAGTTAGACTGAAAACATAGCCAGTCTCAGCATCATAGATTTCTCTTGGAACAACCCTTATATTTCTGTCTTGCAGAGGATTCAAAGAAGATGCCAAACTGACCATTTAACTTCCTAAATAAAAGTATTATGTCTTAAAAATGGTTTTGGGGCCTAACCTTGATATAAAGCCACCTTTGGTTTTTACCTCTTAAAGGATCTTTGGGTTTCTACCTACAGGTAAAAGAGAAACTAAAGAACATGGGACCTTTTCAGCCTATGAACATATTTTTGCGACAGGAGATTGAACAAATGCAGAGAGTTATTTCCTTAGTGAGAAGTACTCTGACGGATCTAAAACTTGCCATTGATGGGACAATTGTTATGAGTGAAAATCTGAGGGATGCCTTAGACTGCATGTACGATGGAAGAATTCCTTCGAGTTGGAAAAAGGTAGGTTTACATCACTTGTTTTGTAAGGAAAACCAAAATAAATTATTTCTGTAGAGCTAGATTAAACTGCTAGACATACAATAAGTACTGTTTTCAAACACAAGTGTTAATCAGCACTGTGCAACTGCTGGAGTCAATGCAAGCCCTCTTTCATTTATAAAATTAGAAATTAATGTGGGAGATGCAGGTATTTCCCATTTTAACAGCCCATTGCATATTGGCAGGTTAAAGAGCTAGAAAGAAGAGAATAGTTTAAAATGCGATGATGGATTTTAAAAAATAGCACCCACTGTTGCTTTTCTTTGAGATTAGGACTTGTAGTTATAGAATCACAGAATAGTAGAGGCTGGAAGGGACCTCTGGAGATATTCTAGTTTAACCCCACTTCTGAAAGCACAGTCAATTAGAGGAGGTTTCCCAGGACTCTCCAGAATCAAGAGTCCACAACCTCTCTGGGCAATCTGTACCAGTGTTTGATCACCCTCACATTAAAAAACAAACAACTATCAAACAAACAAAAAACTTCTTAAATTTCCCACGTTTGGTCTTGTGCCCATTGCCTCTTCTTCTGTCACTGACAAGGATCTGGCTTCATCTTCTTCCATTCTCAACACATAAGTTATAAACATTGATAATATCTCCTCTGAGCCTTCTCTTCTCCAGGCTAAACAATCCCAGCTTTCGCATCCTCACCTTGTAGAAATTGTGTTCAGGGCCAAGTAGAGCTGTTAATGGCAGCTGATGGGGAATTTTTTTTTTTGGTGTTTGCTAGGTTTGTTTTTATTGAAAAGGTGTTTTCATGGTACAAAACCTAGACCAAATTAGATGATTCACAGCACAAGTATGATACAACTATTCAAAGAGAAAAATCATCATAAATCTTCACATAGTCCATCTCAATTTTCCTTAGCTTTTTTTTTCAGAAAAAGCAGAATAGTTTTGGCAGAAATCCTGTTATCTCGATGCATTGACCTTGGCTTTAGAAAGACACGTATACAATATTTTTTCCTACTTCACACAGCTATCTAATTTTGCAAAAACACCATAAAATGGACAGTTACTACAAAAAGCATTAAGCATGTCTAAATGGAATGGTAGGCATGAATTCGAACAGAGCAAGAATTTGCTTCAGGTTTCAGTGAGATGCAACATTCATCTATTAGGTTAAGCTTAAGATATGAAAAATGAGCTTTAAATATGCTTTGCTAATATTATGTTTTTTACTGCCTTGTGAGGAATTACCTTTTCTTGACATGAATATGATGTTTTAAAACTGTTGAATGAAATTAAAAAATGAACACACTGTTTACTATTTTTAGGCATCTTGGGCTTCCAGTACACTTGGTTTCTGGTTTACTGAGCTTCTAGAAAGAAACCACCAGTTTTACAGTTGGATTTTTGAAAGACGACCAAACTGCTTCTGGATGGGGGGTTTTTTTAATCCTCAAGGATTTTTAACTGCAATGAGGCAGGTAAATTGTGTTTAAAGTCTCACTGTGCTTATTCTTTGATACACTTCTTGTAAAAAACATATTGTATGAGAAAATGATTGAGTTACACGGCTCCTTCATATCAGCAGGGAAGATACATGACTGCATAACCGTCTAACATTTCTCGAGTGAAGTGTTCTTCCTCTGCACATACTTTTTTCAGGATATCAACCACTAATGTATTAAAATATATTTCCTACTTT
The DNA here is from genome assembly GCA_035590275.1 of Ibycter americanus. Taxonomy (NCBI): domain Eukaryota; kingdom Metazoa; phylum Chordata; class Aves; order Falconiformes; family Falconidae; genus Ibycter; species Ibycter americanus. The sequence goes on from JAVJGI010000040.1 coordinate 11,570,983, forward strand.
GACCGAGCCCCATGTATGTAGGGACTACCTTACACTATTGTTGAAGTAGACTGAAGAAGTATTGTCGCATGTTCCCATTGAGATATCCCCGAGAAAAGGTGTTAAGCCCATAAATTTATTTTCTTTTTTTTCCTCCTTTTTGGTGTTCAGTACTTATCTGGCTGGAGGCTTGCCAGCATAGCTATTCAAAATTAGTCTTAAATTACAGTTCTGCAGTTCAGTAGCTGATTCAGCCTGTCTTCATGAAATGAGAGTTTCCTTTATTAATGTGTACTCAGTATAAAGTTTGATGTATTAATGTATATATCACTGTCCACTTGGTGATTGTGTTGGTTGCTCAGCACACTAGTTGCTTTTGACAAGTGAGCTACTTTTTACTTTAAAAGGATGCAATAAATATCTATGTTGGTTGGCATAAAGGGGCACATTGGAGACAATAATTGTCTGGAATCTGTAAAATTAGGAAAGAATACTCAGGTGGAAATCCAATGGGACTTCAGAAAAAAGCTAACTTTTGGAGGAGAGAATGAAGATTTGCAGAGAGGAAAAGTCTCCCCTCTTGCTCTGAGGTCTGGGTAGTGTAATGCTTGGCTGTCAAACTGAAGTTCTAATTGGTGACCTACTTGTATTAAAATTGCAGGCGCATAGCCTTGGAATTAGATAAAAAGATATTTCTTCTGAGTAAACAGTCCTAAGCTGGGATTTTCTTTTGCACCCAAGCTTGTGGAAAGTGTTTAGTAGCAGGATCTGAAAAAGTTGAAATCTACAGAACTTTTCTAATTCCCTAAGAAGAGAATGCAGTACATAACAACCTAATGTCCCAAGTAAAAACCAAAGTGACTTTCTGGGCTTTGCTATGTTGTGGAACAAATAGTAATGAGAAAAATGAAGAGCCAGAATGATCATTGAACTGTAACCCTTCTGCTCTTCTAAAGCAGCTAATTAACTGCAGTAGGGGACAAACATTAATTCCAAGTACTTCAAACAAAGATCTTGGAAAACATTTACAAGACCAGGATAAAACTTGGGTCTGGCATAACTTAATGGCATGGGATAGCAAGGGATTGGGCAAGGTAAAGGAGTGTTGTCTAGTGCACTAACTGACTAAATTTGAAGTATATGTTGAATCTTAAGCATGTCTATTTTCAAGTGTTCTGTTTGGTTGGTTGTTTGGTTTGTTGTTTTTTTTTTTTTTTACAGTCTGTTTATGTAGCTTTACAGCTGAATGAGCTTTTATTATTATGAATACAGTTAATGAAGAGTATAGGTACAGAAAAAGGAAGGTAACTCCAGAAAATGTGAGGCAAAGTATACTTTTTACTTTTGTCATTGGAACTCTTCTACTTAGCACAAGCAGTTAATGTTTTCTCATCTCATGAAAGCTGTGAAATTTTCATATTCGCAAGAGCCAGTTACAAGTGGCATTCAATGGTTGTGTTACTTGGTGTGGTCATAAGATATTGTATGTTCTTAGAAGTCAAACTGCTGTAAACATAGATACCACAGAAAGTTAAATTTTTGTATTGAAGAGGATAAGTTGTGACCATACAAATAGGTTTCTAATAAATTCTGGGGAAAAATGGCTCTGTGCACGTGTGAAAATGTAACCTCTATACTTTCATCTATTTTGGGCAGGAAATAACAAGGGCTAACAAAGGATGGGCTCTTGACAGTGTAGTGCTGTGCAGTGAGGTCACTAAATGGATGAAGGATGATATCACAAGTCCTCCTTTGGAAGGTGTCTATGTATATGGGCTGTATTTGGAAGGAGCTGGTTGGGACAGGAGAAACATGAGACTAGCTGAATCTAAGCCCAAGGTGCTCTTTGAGATGATGCCGGTTATAAGGATATATGCAGAGAATAACAGTAAGTAACTATATTGTAAAGGATGTTATATTGATAGAATTTAGTGTAACTTCTTATTCAACTGCATAGAAGTCTTTTGGGCTTTAGACATTTCATGAGGCTGTTGCTATTCATTGTACTGAATCTTTTTCAACTGGGAAGGCTTCCTGGTCTTCCATATAAAATGAGTTTTCAGTCTTCCGTGATAATTGATAATAAGCATTTTTTCCCCTAATATTTAGATAGGTCTCTACCTTCTGGTCTTAATGGTGTTAATAACTTTAAAAACCCATTACAGATGAGCTGTTCTCTGTCTCCTCTGACAAACATGCTTGCATTCAGTCTTGCATTGACAATATGTGTCCTAGATTGGGAAGATCAACGTTTATATACACAAACTCTGTAACCTCTGTAACCTAAACCCAAATAACATCTTTTCCACATCCCAAGCCCCTATGTAATTCATGTATATATAAAACTTATGTAAGTATATATACACAACATATATATATAAAACTATATCTTATATAAGGTATTTATAGATAACATGTTATATATGTAACGTATATTTATAACAATGCATTTTTTTTCTGGACAAGGCTATTTTTGAGCTAACAGAAGCAAGCAAGAGGTGGAGTGAGGTGGTGGAAGGTGTTTTGTCTTTGAGGCAGAAAAGGACTGTAAGAATGGAAAGGAAACTTATAGGGCTGAAGGACACTGTTGTTTTATGAAAATTATAATTTAGATTAATGCAGGGTTTTTTTGCATAAAAAGTAGGAAATGCTGTTGAATAGGTATGTAAAATAGGATAGGGCTATCCACTGTTTAATGTAACATTGGAAACATCTGTTGAAAAGCGTTCCACCTCCAAAAGCAAAGCCTGCTTGTGTGCTATTTTGTGTAGCTGATAAGAGGCATGATTGCTGTGAAAGCAGCCAAGATGCTAAATAATGAACACTGAAGAATTAGCATGACTAGACTAGAGCTCTAATTCTGCAGTGAAGAAGTTTACAATTTATACTCTGAAATACTGAATGCATTTCAAAATAGGTGAATCAAAATAAGGCATTTTTTACTTTGACACTTTAATAATACATGGATGAGAAATAATGGTTAGTGGGCAGATTGAACTAATAATGTTAATCCTGCTAGAGTGTCCATTTACATTTCTTGCTACATCCAGTTCCGAGGTGCTGGTGTTAAATCTTAAACCCACAGGAATTTCAAGCCATATGTGTCCTTCAGCTGGCAATAACACAGTAGTGAACAGTGTGAGAATCAAGTAAGAATTTTCTGTGGTCATAATGGAGAGCTGTGTGATATTGAACTTCAATTCAATTTTACATTTGCCTTATGCCTAGTTCCTTAGGGCCCTGGTTTTCAGCCTGGTTTCATTTTTTTCTAATGTCTCTTCTGTCTTTTCAGCTTCAAAAGATCCACGTCTGTATTCATGTCCAATCTACAAAAAACCCGTTCGAACAGATATGAATTACATTGCTGCTGTGGATCTTAAAACCCTTCAGCCTCCAGAGCACTGGGTACTGCGTGGGGTAGCACTTCTGTGTGATGTCAAGTAATGTTAAAAAAAAGAAAAAGGTTTCTAAGAGTTCTTTTCTGCTTTTAAATCTAAACATCAGTATTTAGTTTGCTATAAAATGGATCACTTCTAAAAATACATTTTCTAAGGCATAGACTCATTATGGTATTTTTAGAAAATTGTTCTCAATAAACCTCTATGATAGGTTTATAAATGCTAAATCGTAGAGTGCTATGAAGTTTGGTAAATAGATTGAAGTACTACCTTTGTCTTGACAAATTGTGACAAATATTTAGTGTTCTTATCTCACTATGGTGTGCTTAATTTTACCTTGAATAAAGATTGACTTGAATGTTGTTACTCTTCAGTGGTAAATATGTTTGTATCAGGGCTTACCTTTAAGTAGCTAAATGCAAAGCTTTTTTTTTCTTTTTTTTTCTTTTTTTTTTTTGTGTGTGTGTGTGTGTCTATGGAAAGCTAAGCCCGGCTGCTCATTCATATTAGTTAATATCCCTCAAGATAATGTTCCAAGATTTATCTCCTAGCTGATAGTTCCTAATGTGCTTGCTGCCTAAATAAGGAAGGTGAGACTGAAAAAATGCCACACTTGTTTCACTACTTGGAGAACAATTTTGTTGTGTTACATAGGAAAACAAGCATTTGACAGCTGCCAGAATTCCTTACTATCTTGTTCATGAGATAAATATGTAAAGCATAGGAAGAAAATAGGTCCATAAGAATGCTTGGATGTTTTTTCACATGCCAGTACACCAGATTTGAGTCAATCTTCATCCAGGTTATTAGTTTTATGACAACAATTTTATCATTGTTTCTGCTATAATTTTGCAATGTTGTGATTTTATATATTGTTCTTTTTGTTTGTTTTGTTTTGTTTTGACCTTTCTGCTTTTTTATTTATGTGCTGCAACCTTTTTGGTGTCTCCACTACATGGGAAGCTTTTCCCATAGGAATACATCTTAAGAGAGAAATGTTAGCAGCTCCATTCAGTTGAACGCTATTGGCTTTACACATCAAGCACAGTTATTTAATCATCAAAAAGCTGGTACATTTTTGTTGCTGAGTCCAATAGGTCATGTATCTTAGTGATCCACTAATTCACAATAACAGGTGCTGCAGAAGAGGAAGAAAAGAACCAGTATTTCTGGTCCATCTGTCACACATAAATGCTGCAACGGAGAAGCTGTTTACAATCTTATGTCAAATCGATACATAGAATTTGAAGGGTGCATTAGTTTATTAAATAAACATGCTAAATATATCTCTTGTCTAAAGCTACTATTTAAAGAAATGCAAAATTTTATTAGAAGACAGTCTTTGTATTTTAGTGGCGACTTCAGCATTCATTTCTACAGTCAAACCAATTATGAAACTTAGGTGGAACACTGATTCTGTTTGCAACTCTAGTTATAGAGGACTTTCCATTCTCTTTCCATCTTGGAATTACTCTTTTTTTTTCTTTCAAGTAAATCACAGTGAAACAAATGAAAATGCGAAAATCACCTTTAGGAAATAGTTTTAATTTAGACATGGCAAAAATTTAATTAAATATAAGATGAGAGGTTTGAGTTGTTTTTTTGTTTTTTTGTTTTTTTTTTTTACTGGACCTTGGAGCACCATGCTCAGACTTCCAGGAGATCATCCAGATGCTCACTGGAGTTCCAAAGTTGCTGTGGACTTGTGTCTTTCACCAAGACTTTCCTCTCTGAAGGAGATACATGTGCTTTGCACTTGTGCAAGTCATTCACACTTCAAATGTCACCTTTCAGACAGTGAATTTGTTGTACCATTATTGCTGTAGACACAGTGGAGATGTCAAACCCCATGATACTTCTCAGTGAGCGAGCTGTGCACATTTTTTTCAGTGTGATTTTCTACAAGGGTAGTGAGGAAAAGGGTAGTTCCCCAGATGAATACACACTGGTGATCCTAGTTATGCCAGACTGTCAGATAAGTGAAGCAACTGGCGTTGGCAGTCACTTATTTCTGTTCTGTTAGCTCTGTTTCTTAAGAGGTTGGGCCTTGGCTTTTTAGGTGTCTGCAAAACTACCAGCAGGAATGGACTGAAATGATGAGGCATGGGAAAGTTCAGTGAAAAGCTCTTTTGAAATGTGATATCATGTCAGGGGCCAGAGTACATAACCCTGCTCTCCCAGGGGTTTTGCTGCCTGGGCTGGGGTGTGACTTGGTGCAGCTGGCATTGGACCTACCTCGTTACTACAGACTGGCCTGGCAATCACTGACCGGTGGCACACTCTGGTTACCCTCATCGGATCAGGCCCTGCCTTGCTACCTCAACTTTCTGGAGTGACCTCTGATCTGCCTTGTTATTACAGCCTCATCTGGCAGTCACTGGTATGTTAACTGGCCCTGGCTGCTGTCACGGACCTGCTCTGCTTTTTTGTTCAGGTGCCGTGGGACTGTGCCCTTGTCAGAGAGCCTTTGCCCTGCCCACCCTGCTGTGATTCTTGGCTCGCAGCTCCACTTTCCTTTCCAAGCAGCCTGCCCTTGCTGACACCTGACATATGGCTTCAAAGAGGTGAAAAATTGAAGTGTTTCTTGCTTATCTTCATAGCAGAGGTGGGTAATAAATTTTTTGTATGGAAAGGAATATCAGTAAAATAACCAGCCCTGACATACAGAACTTGATGCATTTTCTCCACATTTGGCTCTGCTATTGGTCCTGAATGAATTACTCAAGAAAAACCATACACAGACATCAATTATGCTGTTATTAAACATGCAGCACTGTAAGTTTAAGGGATCTGGAAAAATGCAGCATTACAGAAGGTATTCCCTTCTTTTCTTTCTGATGTTTGGCATGATAAATACATGTGTTTTAGAGAATATTTAAAAACATATATTATACTAATTTCCTTTAGAAATTAATCGTAATATAGCTTTCTGAATAAGGTGGAGATACTACAGCTTCGTCAGATCCTTTGAAATTCCTCATAAATTTAATAAGTATTTTAACAAAAGCAGCCTAATCTTTCAAATATACACTATGCTCTGTAGGCTATATTACACAGAAAGATCTTGTCTTACGAGCTTCTCTTCAGAAACACTTTTTTCTCTGAGCTCTGTGCCTACATTCATACTTTGTAGCTCATAGGTCACTCACATTGAACTTTTTGTTCTCACTGTTGTGAGTTTTTCCACATTCAGAGATTATAAGTAAGAAGAAAAAGCCAGTACAATTCCAAATTATCAGTAAGTACAGTTGTCATCACTGAAAATAATTTTTTTTAATCAAAAGTACTTTGTTATGGTATATGTACCATCCGGTTTATAGAGAAAGTATTTCTCATCCTGAACTATCCTTCATTAAATTATTTTGATAATGAAATCAATATTGAAGAAAGTTCAGTGTTTCTCTATTACATGGGGTTTTCTTTCATTCCTTGCTTGGACAGTTACCCTGTTTTGATTACTCACAGCTGGACATACAAAGTGGCTTCCTAATGAATCTTGAAATAATGCTTGACTAGTACTCATATACAACATTTTAATTTTTTATGATCTCATTTGCATTGCATAAGCATTATAGGTGTACACAAATATTTGAAGGCTTTTAGAACATATACAAGGCTTAAAAAAACAATGCTGCAAAGGTGAATTCATTTGAAACAAGCTGCTTATCAGTTGTATAAATTTTAAGATCTATTAAACAGATGAAGAAAAAAGACATAGTTCTCAACATGTCTGTGGACCCAAGATGTACCATTTACTGGAGCTTCTGGCATCTTTTAATCTGCAATGTGCAGCTTTCCCTCAAACTTTTCCAACTACTATACTACCTTTTTCTATGCCTTTGTTTTTATAATAAATTTAAAACATCCATTCTAGGTGAATAATGTATAATGTATGTCTATATATTAATACAGAAAAAGGAAAATGAAAATCTGGGCTTTTAAAACTAAACAGGAAATACATGTGGCCAATCTCAAGTTGCCTGTGAAGTCTGCACATAGAAATAGAAATTTCTTGGTATTTCCTTGCATATTCAATCTTTTAAAGAAATATTCAAAACAAGGAAGAACCAACACTAGAAAAGCTGGCAGAAGAAGAGTGGGAAGAACAACCTGGTCAAAGTATCTTTCAGTTAGAGCTATTATTTGAAATGGATACCACCCTTTAACTTTTTAGTAAAGCTATTATTTGTGTTGCAGTCACTCTGAGAACTGAAGTAGTTATTTTAGTTTTTGCTGTCAGAGTATGAGACATACTACTTTGGCAAGGAAAACAACAGATGTTTGACTGCTGATGTAAAAATGTGATTTTTTTTTTTCTTTTTTCCCCCAAAGGTACTATCTTAGAACAAGAAAATTTATACAAATTAAAAAAAAAAAAGAGCTAGGAAACTGTAGCATTCTGTGAAAAGAGCTTAACATGGTTTAACAGAAGGCAGTGCAACTTGTTAAGAAACTGTTTTTACACAAATTGCCTGCAAATCAACGAAAGTTTTCAGTTTCTCTGTTAAACTGCCACAAGAATGGCAGCCAATATATACAGCTTCTCCCCCAAAGCCTCTTCCCCACCAGCTTGCATAACTTGAGTATAAAAGGTGTATTTTTTTGAGAAAAACATGATCTAGAATAATTTTTCCTGTTAACTGACCTTACTATATCATAATTCACATTGTGTTTTCCTATATTTAGGTTGAATTAGTTCCTATCTACCTCACTTGCTCTGAGTGAACTGTGATTCCAGCAAAGTAATAGTAGATTAGTTTTGGGAAGGGCACTCTGAGCGGTTCATCTTATCTTGCAGTTTCTTTTCTAATCTGATCAATATATACTCAGAAAGTAAGTGTTGGCTGCTGATGAAGCCCGTTAGCACTGTATAAGATTGTGACAAGAGTGTGTGTGCAAAGAATGTATAGAAATGCTTTGTGAAGTAAGATGTGTTCAATACATCTCCCTTTTCTGAGTCACCATTTGCAAAACTCAATTCCTTTTCATTAACTTTCAATACTTACAGGGGGCTTATAAGAAAGATGGGACAAACTTTTTAGTAGGGCCTTTAGAGATAGGACAGGGGTAATGGCTTTAAACTAAAAGAGGATAGATTTAGACTAGATATAAGGAAGAATTTTTTTACAATGAGGCTGGTGGAACACAGGTTGCCGGGAGAGGGGGTAGATGCCCCATCCCTGGAAGCATTCAAAGTCAGGTTTGATGGGGCTCTGAGCAACCTGACCTAGTTGAAGATGCCCCTACTCATTGCAGGGGGGTTGGACTAGATCACCTTTAAAGGCCCCTTTCAACCCAAACTATTCTATGGTTCTATGATTCTATATCTTGCATAAATTGATATTGTTTCAATCAAAATGTTTGCCATAAAATGTACAAATGAGTGTCCTGGTTTCAGCTGGGATATAGTTTTCTTCTTAGCAGCTGGTGCAGGGCTGTGGTTTGGATTTGGTGTGAGAACAATACTGATAGCACACTGATGTTTGTAGTTGTTGCTGGGTGATGTTTATACTAAGTCAAGGACTATTGAGTTTCTTGGGCCCTGCCAGCGAGAGGGCTGGAGGGTCATGGGAAACTGGGAGGGGACACAGCCAGGGCAGGTGACCCCAACTAGCCAAAGAGGTGTTCCATACCATGGGACGTCGTGCTGAGTATATAAACTGGGGGAAGAAGAAGGAAGGGAAGGACATTTGGCATTATGGAGTTTGTCTTCAGGAGTAACAGTTAAGCAGGATGGAGCCCTGCTTTCCTTGGGATGGCT
>JAVJGI010000040.1:11586083-11601928 GCA_035590275.1 Ibycter americanus
AGGAAGCAATATACATACCCCTGCTAACGGACGTCTAAGCAGTCATATTCATTAAAAAGTAAAGGGGGTGGGGGGGAAATCTATGAAACTAATTCCATTTTTAATACCTTACATAACACAACACTGTGCATTTGTGCATTTACTTCTTGTTTCCCTTTTCTACACAGAAGAGCAAAAGCAAAGGCTTCTCAAGCCTTTATGATAAATTGCATGTAGTTAGGGCAGGCAAGGTATTTACAAGTTGCTGTTAATAGAAATGTTTCTCAAAGACAGTGTAATTACCAAGCAGTTTGGGTGCCTGAAAACAGAGTTGTTAAAAAAAGATGGGGAAAAAAAGCCAGAGGAGGAACTAAAAGAGAAATTCACAGGGATATATGTAAAAGCATGTGGCTTTCAGTCCAAACAGGTGTCTCAGATCTCTTTACACAGAGCAACAAGCGTATTATGACAGGGCAGTGTGACCAAGGAAAGCAAGAAATAACTGTATTAGTGGGAATAACTAACAGCAATAAAAGGTTACAGGGTGTGGAGGATATCCCTATCCGTTGTTTGAGGGCATGTTTATTGAGTAAGGCGCTTGAGTTGCATCCTCAGCCAAACAAAATGGGACTTATATACACATTTAAGGTGAAATATATCCTGAAGTGTTTTGCCAATCGCACTCCCTGGGTGATTAAAAAACTGCCTTTGAGATGCCTCAGAGCAGTGCTGGGGCCTGCCTTTTCAGAGATGCCAGCTGCAGGCCAGATGTACCACAGTGGGGCTCCCCACGTGCGGTAATTGCAGAAAGAGTCAACCATATAACTTGACCAAGCTCCAGGCCCAACAAACAGCTCCTTCAACCCCAAATCCCATAATGATCATTACGGTTATGGTACGCCTCACGCTGCTTGCCCTGAGCCATTTAGCATCCCTCTCATTTCACCCCTTGAGGAGGCTGCCTTTCAGCAGAGAGGGAAAGTAACCACTGTGTATTTTGCACCTTGTGAACGGTGGCTGCAAGGCAGAGTTTACCACGAGCACACCGGTGATTATATTCCTGACACACTCAATCATTCAGCCGATGGAGTCCTACTAGACAAATTAACAAGTGATGTCTTTACATCATGTATACATGGATTTCTCCTTCAAACTGCAGTCCACCTGTGCAGATTCATTTGATTCAGAGACTGTCTGACTTTCTTACTCCATTCCCAATACATGTCTTTTGAAGGTCGATTGTTTTTTAAAAAACTGCATTATTTAGTGGCTGTGGAACAAATCATTTGCTCTTGCCATTCTTTGCAAATGGGTGCACTATTTACCTCACCTGGGACACACTGGTGTGAAGGGGTTAACATTTGCAAAGTGCTTTAAAAGCCCTCAGACACAAATGCAGCACCTTCCTCACAGATAAACCACAAAGCCAAGCTGCTCAAACACCCTATCTACTGCTATTGCAGCCAGGTTCAACGTGGAAGCAAGAATCACCCCAATTACTGGATTGTAATTGATGCTTTTGTGGCCAAAATGCCTCAATTGACTATAAAAGTGACCTTATGACAAAACCTGTGCTTGTAAGTTAAACAGAGCCTAGGAAAGTGTTCTGTACTGGGACATTATCTCTCCTGACGCTGGGAATGTTTCAGTCCAGGCCCACAAACATTTTGCTGGTTTGAAAAAAAAAAAAAAAAAAAAATGGAGAATTACGAATAACTCATTTTTAAAGTTTCTTACAGAAAAAAATAATTGCAAACAAATCAAAACAAGGCTACACAATGCTGTATGGAAAAATAAATAGTCCAAAATTACAAGTAGCACAATTTTTATAAACATAGCAAAAAGAATAACCTAATCCTGCTGAAACTCTTGTGGGTTTTACAATGTTAAGAAACGCTAACAGGAGTCAGATGTTTTGGGTTAAATAGTGTTAAAGCTGCTGGTGTTGAAGTAGAAGGAAGTGTGAGCCTGAGCATCCCCACATGTGGGAATTGCAGCATCTTCAGGGCACAGCCTATCTTCTGCAATCTCTCACATAAAGTTGCATTATTACAAATACAGTAAGTGCATATGCTTAATTTATAACCTTATTTCCAGGCAAAAGTTATAAAAGATTTAATCTACTTTGTATATTCAGTGGTTATCTAAACCACCCTGATTTTGTACTGTGGCTGATGCTGGCCATTCAGATGGAAGATTCATTCTTTCTGCCCCTCTCATCTGTGTCCATTTCTTTTGATCCTTCTCCCCTTTACGTCTCTTTTTCTATTATTTTAGGCTAAAACCTGCACTTAAATAACTCTGTAGAACTTGATCTGTCCTGCTACATCCCCATCACCATCATTTGCCGGTAACTTGTTATTTAATCTTCATGTTTAAGAGCAGTCTTTTTACTGTTACCATTTTGCAATGTCTACCATTGTCCCCAAAAAATTCTGTACAGTTAGAAGTTAGTATGGGCCAGGGACTATTTCCAATAGCTTTGATGCAGTCCTCATACTTTGGAGGGTAAGAGAACTTCTCATATTTGCACAGCTATTTCTTGCTCATTCATCTCAGTGGCAAAAAAATAATTAAAAAGCAAACCCAAACCAACCAACCACAAAAAAAAACCCCAAAAAACAAAAACCAAACCTTACAAAGATATTTAATTCACTAAGAGAGATACAGGCACTGCTTTTCAAAGCACGTTTATCACTTTGTCTGTGGGATTTTTAGAGGTTGCCATGGCTTCAGGAATGAATGGCCAGAAGAAAACAGCAGTCCGCATTGCCTCAGTTCCTGCAGAACTTATATTAACCCCGCGGGCACTGCTCTGAGAGCAATATCTCACATTTGGCAAAGATCTGTTTTCCAAAAAGGCTTCCAGCCTTGAGCTGAAGACCTCAGCAAGAAGATGTACCTATTGGAGCTGATCCAGAGAGAAGTAAAAACAGTCAGCAGTGGTCTAGAAAATGTGGCCAGGGAGGAAAAAGAAAAAGTACTGAGGTTATTTAGTCTTGGAAAGAGCAGATATGAGGCTGAAGATAAGCAAAAGTTTTGTAGAGGATATCTTAGCACCAAAAAACGCAAAAGGCTGAGAAATGGGTGGGAAAAATCCATAAAGACAAGTCTTGCATAAAAACACAGAACGGCGTGAACCCCACCTCCTGCTCATGAAGTCATGAAGTCAGAGGCAGCAAAAATTAGGGAGATATTGTGGAAGAAAGCAGTCTTTCCTGGCTTTTTCTTTTATAATCTTTCCCTGTGTAGCCACTAAGGGCCAATGTCAGAGGCAGCACATGAGCCAGATGGACGCTTTGGTCTGGCCAGGGATGGCTGTTCTCCCCTTCCTAAGCTGCAGGATCCCCACCACTTCCCTGGGTAATTCTCTCTGATGCCTAATCAGTCCTACTGCTAAAAATAGCTGCTGCTTATTCATGCTAAAATCATTCCAGTAATTAATAGAAAATTAATTCAAGCCAGGCTGCTATGCCCCTGAGAGCATACGACCTTGCTTTGTGCAGTGAAGACAAATTAGCCAAGGTCCATCCAATGTGAACTGTCCAAATGGGAGAAACAGACTGTCCCTGAACTCCTGACTCTCTTTCTTCCCCACAGGGTTTGTGGACCACAGGTGAGGAACAGCACCCATTACCTTTCCTACTACCTCTTTATCTGTTCCCTGGCCAGCAATTATTTTGTATCATCCTTGACATTTTCTTGAAATCCTTGACATTTCCTTTGGTGGCTTTATCCTTTTTGGGTTTTGGGTTGGGGTTTTTTTTTGGTCATGTCTTGGATACTCTTCTTACAGTTCCATCAGTCTTAACCTGGTCTACGGAAATGTGGCTTATGCAGTTGCATTGCTTGTCCATCCCTCTATCCATTCACCTGTCTGCCCGCATTTCTGACCAGCTATCATCCTGCCTAAGTTCAAGCAAACTCAACAAGGAGAAAGTGCTCAAAAGTCTAGACATACTCTTGGCTTTGTGCAAATTGGTCAAACAGAGGAGAAACACCAAAATGAGTAGTCCCACTAAAGGAATCTCAGCTCCTCAATCACACTTAGAAGCAGCAGCAGCTGTCCAGTCAGAAAATCCATACACTGAACATGATGCCTTTCATCTAGCCACAGAGAAAGGAGTCATGGGAGAGAGCCAAAAGGCAGGTAACGATACATAAAGAGGGAACTGGGAGCTTAGAGTACAGAGGGTACATGTGCATGGGAAGCTAAGCTTCATTGGTTTTGCTGCTCATCAGAAAAATGCATCTCTTTCGCTGTAAATTTGTCTCCTCCTTTTGGCTCCTGTCAGATCTGTTTTAATCCCTGGTACATTCCCATCTCTATCTTTTGGCATCACAGCTTTTGCTGAAGAAACAGAAGACAGTTAAGTTGTGTGCTCACTGCAGGGCTGTGGTATTGATTACAAAAAATCTATGCTTGGGGTCTGTGGCACCTCTGAAAAGGTTACAGCCAAGCAGGATGTGCAATTTCTAAAGGTCAAGCAGGGGAAGGGATCTCTGACTCCTGCCTGGGCATCTGTGGGGGATGATTTCATTCCAGTGACCAAACCAAAAATGTAACTGCCGGGAACCACTTCGAGTCACACTGTATGAACACTTCTTTTCTCTTCTTTTCCTCCTTTCCCCCCTGTTGTGTGTGCATCTATTGTTGAGAATCTGACAAAACATAACTGTCTGCAAGGTAGTGGCCTATTTAGGACTGAGTATCCAAGCTGTCATTGTAGTCAGGAGAGATTTAGCCAACAAATGGAGCTGGGGGGGACAATCTGACCACATTCAGGTGTCAGCTTTAGGATAAGTTGGACAACACCCCAAGCTCTCCTGACCAGATCTTCCCTGAGCATAGAGAGTGACCCGGGTGGTATGGCCACATACAACAGCCCAATTGCATCAGCTGAGCTCATCATTAGCGGCTGATGTGGGAAGAACCTCAGAGAATCACTGAATCAGAGTGTGATATAGGCAGTTAAAACCTGGTAACCTGAGGACACCCCAAAGAAAACTTTGAGGATGCAACAAGGAAACTATGAAGTAATGATAATTTTTTTCTAATCTGTATTGATTACTTTGGCTACTTAGATACTGACAGGAGAAGAGGACAATGCCTGGAGTTAGAAACAATTTAATTCCCATGGTGCTGCTTGCCAAAGAGCCTCCTAGCCAGTACTTAAAATAGGATATAAAGCCAAAATAAAGCCCTCTCTTTAGAGCCATTCATATCCACCGCATTTAGCAAAAACCTTTCTCTTTTCATAATGACTCCAAGAAATTGTGGGTTGATTTTTCAAAACGATTTTCCAGCTAAACAGTTAAAACAAGAGGAAATGACAGATACTAATCAGAATTCCCATTATCTCTCCTGGTTTGTACTACTCATCTTCTGCTGTCCTAAGCATTGGAACATTTCATAAAGTACTCAGGGAAAAAAAAACTTTTTTAATGAAACAGTTTTTATAAGAATTTGCCAATTCATCAAAATCAAATTGCTTCACGACACTGCATCTCTCCGGCCCTATTTGTTTATAATTAGTGAACACAAATTGGAACAGTTCTAAGAAGAGGGACAAAGACAAGTACAATCTGAATCCCAGTATCTTTGGACAGACCATCTGCTCAAGCAAAAGGAAACACGACTTAAAACAACTGATCCTGTATCTCCTGCATCTTAATTGCATGTCCTAACCAGCAGAGGTTGGCTGTTCTAGATTGATCTTGTGCTCTCTCCCTGGGTTTGATTGCAAAATCCATCCTGGACTTCAAATAGCTTTATTATTTCTGCAGAACATTTCTTTGTCAACAAAATGGTATTTTCCAACCCCGGACATAATTTACCAACAAATTCACAACAAGTCACAAAACAGCCCTGACAAATATGTTCCCTCAAGAAAATACTTTCCCCATATGTGACACCATAAGTTGAGCTCCTGTGCTGAAATTTCTTCCCCAAGCTGTGTTAAAGTCAGGTAAGCAGTACCACCCATGAGTACTCACTCCTCAGAATGAGGACAATAAGGGCAGAAAAGGAGAGTTTATGACCTTTGGAAGAAGGAGCAGGCCACGCAGGAGGACTATAAGGATGTCATGAGGTTGTGCAGGGAGAAAATTAGAAGGGCCAAAGCCCAGCTGGAACTTAATCTGGCTACTGCCGTAAAAGACAGTAAAAAATGTTTCTATAAATATATCAACAACAACAGGAAGACCAAGGAGAATCTCCATCCTTTATTGGATGTAGGGAGGGAACAGAGTGACAAAGGCTGAGGAAAAGGCTGAGGTACTTAATGACTTCTTTGCCTCAGTCTTTAACAGTAATGTTATCCCAAATCTGGGTTCTTCACCCAGTGTGCAAGAGCCCATCCACACACAGCTGAGAATTTGCTTATTGCATGTCTGCCCAGAGGTGGGTGTTAGGTGGTAGCCCGCAAAGCTAGCACACCTAACACAGAGCAGAACTTTTTATACACTTTGAAAAATTGTTTACAATTACGTTTAGTAACACTTTATTCTCACTCGTTCTTACAAGTCTCGTCTCCACTTAAAGGTACAATGTTCCTTTTTTAAAAATTGGTTCTATGGGGAGGGGGTTTTGTTAGTAGGGGCTCTCTTTGCTCCAGGGTGGATCTTTTAGTATGCTAATTAGGATAGTTCACACATAGTTCCAGTAATTTTCTGTTCAGTCTCATTAACTTTTTGGTTCTCCTTGAGCTTATCTTGTGCCCCAGCTTGACATATTTATGGTGTCTCTTCATTCTTCCAAGGCCATGTTTTGTTAACTGTTTCTAAAGATTTAACTAACATTCTCTGTTTTTCAAATTCTTTCTTGATTTTCACTATAGATATTTACTTTTTTGGTTTTTCCTTTTTTTTTCTTTTTTTTTAAAGTAAATAATTCTTGTTTCAGTAAGACCATTTCTTCTCCGGGTACCTGAACTGGAAGACAGGGATGGGGAGCAGAATGAAGCCCCCATAATTCAGAGGGGAATGATTAACCATCTGCTACATCACTTAGACACACACAGGTTTATGGGGCCAGATGGGATCCACCCACGGGTGCTGAGGGAGCTGGCAGAAGTGCCCACCAAGCCACTTTCCATCATTTATCAGCAGTCCTGGCTAACCAGGGATTTCCCAATTGACTGGAAGTTAGCAAACATGCAAGGGCTGGAAGGAGGATCTAGGGAACCACAGGCCTGTCAGTTTGACCTTGGTGCCAGGGAAGGTTATGGAGCTGATCATCCTGAGGGCCACCATGTGGCATGTATAGGACAACCAGGTGATCAAGGCCAGTCAGCATGGGTTCATGAAAGGCAGGTCCTGCTTTACTAACCTCATCTCCTTCTATGGCAAGGTGAAATGCTTAGTAGATGAGGGAAAGGCTGTGGATATTGTCTACCTAGACTTTAGTAAAGCCTTTGACACCATTTCCCACATCATTCTCCTGGAGAAACTGGCTTCTCATAGCTTGGACATGGATGACCGAGCCCAAGAGTGGTGGTGAATGGAGTTACATCCAGTTGGCAGCCGGTCACAAGTGGTGTTCCCCAGGGCTCAGTGCTGGCGCCGGTTCTGTTTAATATCTCTGTCAGTGACCTGGAAGTGATTGTTCCCCTACACTCAGCATTGGTGAGGTCACATCTTGAATCCTGTGTTCAGTGTTGGGGCCCTCGCTACAAGAAAGACACTGAGGGCCTGGAGTGTGTCCAGAGACGGGCAACGGGGCTGGTGAAGGGTCTGGAGCACAAGTCTGATGAGGAGCGGCTGAGGGAACTGGGGTTGTTTAGCCTGCAGAAAAGGAGGTCCAGGGGAGACCTTATTGCCCTCTACAACTGCGTGAAAGGAGGTTGTGGTGAGATGAGGTTGGTCTCTTCTCCCAAGTAACAAGCAATAAAATGAGAGGAAACGGCCTCAGTTTGTGTCAGGGGAGGTTCAGATTGGATATTAAGAAACATTTCTTCACTGGAAGGGTTATCAAACCTTGGAACAGGCTTCCCAGGGAAGTGGCTGAGTGATCATCCCTGGAGGCTGTAGACATGGTGTTTAGGGAAATGGTTTAGTAGTGAACTTGGCAGACCTGGGTTAATGGTTGGATTCAATGATCTGAAAGTTCTTTTCTAACCTAAATGATATTATAATTTTATGACAAAGGAGGAACCTTAAGTGGTCAAGAATTGAGTGCACTGGCACATGAGGAGCAATTGTCGCTGCTGGTCCTGTATGGGGCTTGGTGTGTCCAGCTGTCAGGTCTACCCTTTTTGACCTGCAGCAGCTGGACTGGAAATATTAGGGCTTTTCCCGTCGATATTCTGTGGTTTCCTATAGGGGCCAGAGCAGTTAAAGCATTTTCCTGATGGAAAGAAAAGGACATAGACTAGGAAGCAGTTAAGGTGCTTGAGGGTCCTGGTCTAAGGACTGATGTTGCCCTGTTGTGTGACCTCAGGAATGTCATGTTTTCGACCTGTATTTCAAACTACCTTTTGTTACATCTGTCCACAGGAAACTCCAATACCTAGTATGTGAGGAAGTGTTTTGTAAGGGCAGAGCAAGCAGAGAACTACTTTGTGGTCGTAGCACAGGCTACTGTCCCCACACTTCACCCAACTCCAAAGCATAGGCATAGGAAAATGCACTCCTTTTTTCCTGCAAACAGCTCGGAGATGTGTGAGGCATCGGCAG
Source organism: Ibycter americanus (assembly GCA_035590275.1). Taxonomy (NCBI): domain Eukaryota; kingdom Metazoa; phylum Chordata; class Aves; order Falconiformes; family Falconidae; genus Ibycter; species Ibycter americanus. Next base: position 11,594,739 of record JAVJGI010000040.1, read on the forward strand.
CAGAAGCTGGCAGGGATCCCACACTCCGTGTCTTTTACAACCAAAAGCGCTTAGCAATTAGCAAAATAACAAAAAAATGTCAAATACATTTTTGATGCTCTGAAGTTGCTGAGATTTTAAACAAACAGTCTGGGCTGCTCCCACACACCAAGAGGTCTCTGTACCAGCAACGTAGCAACAGCACCACCGTATGGGAATCTCCAACCCCTACAGCCTTCAGAATCTTGTCCATCTACACTTTGCTCCGCAGACAAGATCAGCACCATGGTGGGATTAATTTGCAGCAATGCATTGATTTCATGGTTGTCAGCAAGAACGCATGTGATGTCAAGGTGAACTTTTTCTTCAAGGCTGGTCAGGCTAGCTTCTGAAATATGAAATCCCAAGTGGAGATGTCTGAGTCTGCGCCAGGACCCTTGTAGAAATACTCAAGGTCGAACAGGCTCTTTGCTTATTAAACCTTCGTAATGCTCGTTGGTTGTACTTGTTTGCACCCACAGATCTCAAAACATTTCCCTTGTAATGCAGGAGTCATGAGCCCTATTTGTCATTAGAGGAAGAAGAGACACAGAGAAGGGAAGGCACATGCCAAGGGTTCGTCAGCAGCCCAGTGGCAGAGACCCCAAGGCCTCTCTGTCTTTGCTGAACGTTCTACTCTTAAGGACAGCTCGGTTTCTGTTGGTGGACTCCAGAAGATGTCTCAGGCAGCCTAGCCTTGCCTTCACATGCTCTCAAGCTCACTTGAACAGTAAACTTAGATGTAAATCCTTGTAGTGTAAGCTAGACCATGACATGAACCAAGTGTTAAGCATCTACTGAAGTAGCCGCTGGAGCCTGTCTCTGCTGGCAGTCAAGGGCAGTTCTGGAGCAGCAGGAATCGTATTTTCTGCTACCGGGCAAGCATCATGCCTGTCCATCCCAAGGCATGTGCAGAGGAGAGTGGAAAACAGCTGGGAGCTTGGTGAAAAATACTTTAGGCTGAGATAGGGGACATACTGTGGCCTTTTGTCACAAGCAGAGCAAATCCTGCCTGTAATCACATACAAGGTTAGAAGAGGGTGCACAGGACCAGCTACTCTGGCTCCTCCTGACTGCTAGCTATCCATCCATCTCTGTAGACATCTGTGTATCTACTCATTTTTAAATCTTTCTCTCCCCTTATCTGTCTTCCTGTCAATCCAATCACATGCCGCATTTAGGAACCGTGCTTCCCTCGTACAAATCTGTAATGCTGTTTCCCCTACTGCCATCTAGTGACCCAGTCTCATTTATTCCCCACCCATTCTGACTTGGGACAGCTAATGCTCCTGAGACTGCTTACATTCCCAGGAACACAGCTGTGCAGCTGTTAGGAATTCCCATTTCAATGCCTAAAAGTGGCCACTAAAATCCCTTATCATACATCCCACACCACCACAGCCTGGGTAGATTTGCAGACATCACTGCAGACAGCACCAGCTCATTCAATGCGCATGTACCAAACACCTTCCAGGAGTGGAAAAACCAGTAAGATTCCCTCTGCAGCCCATTACAACCTCCACACAAGTACTACAGAACATCCTGAGAAGGAGCTGCAAGCCATATTCATAGTGAGCAAGCAAGACAGTCACCTCTCTTCAGGGCCAGGCAGCCTTGGACAGAGGCTCCTCTTTTTCTTGTACTTAATTCTGGCTTGAACTAAAGCATCCAAGAAGGTGTTAGACCTCTGAGCTCAGAGGCTGGAGACTCTGCAGGATCCCCTGATGATTCAGCTCTTTCAAGGACTACAATTCATTCAGGAGCTTGGATGAGTGTGTGGAACTTCATCTTAGTTTCCCCTTTGCTGGGTTCTGGGGTGGTTTTTTTTCCTTTTTTCCTCATAAAAGACATCCCCATGAAAAAAGGCGGTCTGAGATTGAAGTCTTAATATATTATCTTTGTAATCTTGCAGGCTTCCCTACAGACTCTTCAGACCACCTAGCAAAATGGTTGCCACAGCTCAGGAAGTTGAAGCATCTTTCTTTTGCCTTCAGAGACACTCAGTACCTCTGTCCAAACTTCCCAGGCACCTTTTCACCTATTGCCCCTTTTGTCCTCAAATTTCCAGCTCATGTCTACCACGGTTATGCAGTGCCTCAATACGATCCATGACACCATGCTGTGTATCATGATCTGCCACCATTTTCCCAGCCTGACACCAGGCAGGTGAACCAGAATAGAACAAACAAGTCCTCTTTCCCTCTCTCCTCAACAGAAAGCTCCAGACATGTATCTATCCGGAATCTGCAGTAACAACATGGAATAGTATTAAAAAACAAAACAAAAACAAACAAAAAAAACACAAACAAACAAAAAAAACCAAACCAAAACAAAACAAAAAAAAAACAACCCAAAAAACAAACAAACGAAAACCCAGGTGATTTGTAGAAATTCTTAGATTCCCAGAGGAAATAGATGGTCTTTTTCATGCAGTTAGATGAACTGGGGATTTTATAACAGCAGGAAAATAAAAAACACCATGCACACACAGTCCTATGGACAACTGCATGTTAATGTGTGTGTATTAATTACAACAGGGCACGTCTGCCATCTTCAGGAGTCGAACAGGAACTGCACAGCAACGTTCAAAAAAAACAGTGGGAAGCAACAACTGGTGTAAGGATCCAGGAATTACTGGGCTCTCACACAGCCTCGGGCTGCAGCCAAGCAGGACTGGGGCAGGGACAGCCTCTTAGCTGTGTGCCTCTCTTTCACAGCACCATGGGTCCTGGTCTTCACTGGCAGCGCTGATACTGTCAGAAAAAGAATAAAAGGAAATACTAGTACTAGGAGAGTTGGACTGGCAGCAAGTCAGGCTGCTGAGGATGAAAAGAGCACTCCTTCATGCTTATTAATGAGTTGTTCAAAGGAAGAAATATTTAATTCAAGGCCAGGGTGGATTTGATGGGGTGACCATCAAACCTTCCCCTTGTCCCTATTCTTCCCTAACACAAGGAACCAACCCCTACAGGGGAAATCATTGGGGATTTAAAAAGTGGCCTTAAATACCTCTGAATAAGGAACACCAGATTTTGAGAACGTATTGCCACTTTTTTTATCCAGCTATTCCATAAAGTTGGCTAGAAGTGAAATGGTCTGAAAAAATGTGATGAAGTAAAACATAGATGCAGAAAGAAGGTATTGGATTGGTTTTGTTGTTTTTTTTTTTTCTTTTTAAATAGAAGTTCAAGAGTCCAAGGGGAAGCACTTAAGATATCCACAGAAGAAATACAATTTGCAAAAACATCCCCTGCACCAAATTCTCCACTGGTGTAAATCAGGGAAGTGTCATTAACTTCAGCAGACTTAGTCCAGCTGACCCTCTATTACTCATCCCACAGCCACTGATCAAGAGCAATGATCCAGCAACTCGCCAGCACACCTTCTTTCAATTTGAAAAAGTACCTGGTGTCCTGAGAGCTAAACTGCGTGAGCCCAAATCCCTGAAGGCTATTACTGCAAAGTGCTAAGTTCCTGAAATTTCAGAAAAACCCTAAATAAAGCAAGAAACCATGGCAAATAGAATTTGGCAGAAAGGCCTGTTTTATTTTACGCCAGTGTGTACTGAGAAGTGGTCAAAGGACGTGAGGAATGGGAGAGATCTTCAATCAATGCACTAAAGCAAACATTTGCACTTCAGTTTGGAATGTGGCTGAACTCACCCTCATCTGTGATGAGAAGTGGCATTTCTCTGACAAGCCTGAATTGTTTACAGTACATGCTGATGTGGGTTGAAGCATCAAAACTGCACCCAGCCTATACTGGAGAGACTGGCAGATAAAGAGAAGCGTGTCGCAGTAGAGACGTAGCAGATAAAAACAGTACCAAAGTAATCACAAAATCCCTTTGGTTTCAAGACACATAAAAAATTTCAATTGGACATTGCCTTTTACTAGACTACAGATAATACAGATAATAATAAGGGCAAATGAGCACTTGGATACCTGAAAGAGGCCAATGCACTTAATTTGTCCACATACCTTGCTGCCACATGCCACAAGTGCCACAGGCACTCACACATGCAGATAAATCCCTGGAGATGTTTATTAAAAGAACATTTCGTCCTTGATTTAAACACTATAGCTCCACTCAGGATAGTAATGGGACTGGAGAGCCTTGTTCACAGGGTGCAACCGCAGTCTCACCGGCTCCGGTGAAATGCGTAAGGCCAGCCTTGTTCTAAAGAATTTGGGGTTTTTCCACCTGTATGAACACTTTGCCCAAGGGTAGGAAGAAAGGCTGGAGGGGAGGATGTAGTGGTGGAGGGGACCTGCTGGTAGCTGTGAAAGCTGCAGTCAGATAGGAGAGGCACTTAATGCAAATGTCACCACCACAAACCAAGCCCTCCCTTGGTCCAGTGGGCAGCCTCGCTCAAGTGCCTTCACAGGGTAACCTACTGGGCATGCCCAACTGCCACCTCCCACATTATATAAACTGCCCCACGAGGGGGAAAAACGCGTTCAGCACGAGAGAGGCTGTTCCAAAATGAAGATTTTCCTTGTCCTCCTGCTAGGAGCAGTTCTGTGCTTGGACTCAGGTAAGACAGCATGGAGAGTCTGTTCCACATCCCCTCCAGAGATCTTCAGTTGGGAGAAAAAACTAATGATGGGGTTTGGCAGTGAGGGAAGAAATGCTGACACAGTTGTCATATGAAGAAATTTGCTTTTTGATAGGATGTCCTGGGTGTTGCATGGAAAAAATGCAGTCCCACCCTGCTGGTAGTGTGATCCTAGTCCTGGGTAGAGCAGCTCCTAAGAAAGATAAATCCTATACAAAACTGAACATAGTTGAAATCAAAGTTATTTAAGCCAGACCATACAGTTATGTGTGTGTATGTTTTTTTTAAGTGAGGTGGAAGGATTATTTTTCTTCTTCCCAGGCTATCAAAATTGCAATATTTCTGTAAAGGTGAGTTTTGTTCTAACTTGTTTTCTGAGTCTTCACTTCAGAAGTGGCCCCACAGATTGTCAGAATTTTAACAGGACAGGAAAAGGGAGAATGCTATGGCATGTTATTTTATAAGCTGGATGGGTGGGATTTGGACACCATCAGGTTTTTCTAGCCTCTGTGGGAAGAAATAGTTTTAAATGAGCTTTTCCCTATTACGAGACAACAGAAGAAGCAGATCTGAGTAGAAATGTTTCTCAGTCAGCAGAAGAAGCTTAAGAACAGGCTGGGAAGTGTCTTGTACAATCCTGGCCAGACCTTTTCCTCTGCCAGCTTCCATTAGAGTGCTCTGAAATTTGACTTTCATTGCATTGAATGTGAAAGCAGAGTGCAGCGCTACAGACAAACTGGCATTTGGCTCCTTGCCTCTAACGCTACATCAGTCATTTATACCAGAACGTCTTGGACAGAGGGAGACCAAGTGCCTCAAATCACTTCTTGTTCCTGTTCTGAATACCACTGATTTCTAAATAGGGCTTTTCTGTGTCCTAGAAGAGTATTTTAGGCATTAGGGTATTGACGAGGGATTCATGATACAAGCCTGGTGGTCATGGGTTTAAAATACATATATATATATATATCTACATTAACTCTCACACTTGCAAGGCTCCACTGATGCCCTGGGGCACAGGTGGGTAATAGGAACAGGTAATTGCACAATGCTTTCACTCCTCTGGGGATTATTTTTCATCAGGGCTAGACTGTAAGCTGCAACATTTATTCTGCCTTTGCTTGATGTGCATAACAGTACAGCAGATGTTAACAACACTGACTTGTATCCCCCATAGAGTGGCATGTCCATAAGGGGCTGGAAACACGTGGTGACCTGAATTTCAGAGGGAGGTGAAAGCCATGTTTTCACCTTGCTTTTTAAGAGGGAGTGATAGAGAGAACGTGCCACAGGCTGGTCAAACTGAGACAACAGGCTGGAAGAGACCTTGCAAATGGCCTGCTCCATCCCACCTTCACCCTCTCTTCCCTCTGGGCTTTCCCTCTTTTATCCAACCCTGGCAATGCCTTAGCTAAGGCTCAGAAGCAGACAAATAATATCAGCCTGTCTTCCTGGCAGCTTCATGCCTTCATTGCAGTTCAGGAGGTGTGAATATCACTAAAAGCTTGCTCCAGACAGGAACAGAGATAGGCATTCCAAATACAGAGGAAGAAGTATTTGGGAAGCAGTTCCTGTTGACTGATGAGACCAGCCAATGAGACCAGCTGTCCAGCTGGTCTCTTTTTGCTCCCTTGCTGCAATGTCTACATCTGAAACATCTTCAGCACCTGCAAAACTTGACCCTCACTCCAAGCAAGTGTACTATTCTCTACCAAAACCAAAAAAACCATTGTTTTCTCAATAACAGAGGTGCCTTCTTCCTTTGAGGACCCACAGGAATGGTCCTGTTTCCCAGTGCAAGCCCTAAGCTGGGTTCCCCGGAGAGCTTCAAATTGATTTCTTATAACCCCTCTTGGTCTTTTTCAGGTTCTTCTTTGCAGTGTTACAGCTGCACATTGCAGCTCAGAAACTCCAACTGTCAGAAGAAAGTGGACTGCAAGAATACGGAAATATGCAAGACAGATGTGATCAGTAAGACAAAGCAGGGGTGGGCAATATCTTAGTCATGATGTTAGAGCCAAGTGTGGTCCTAGCCTCAGGTGTCCAAACCTGATTCTAGATCCACCAGCTGGTGTGGGCCAGCAAAGCTCAGTATGCAGCAGGAAGAGAAAAGCCATCTGAGAAGAGAAGGTGATTAAAAGAGCTTTCAGATGACTTTCATGTTAAGTAGAAATGACAGAAGAAAAATGTTTATCCCTTAGTGATAGCTGGTCTTCTGGTAATGGTGCTGGCTATCACCAAGTCCTCTCGCCACACTAGCCATGAGGGTGTGATAACAAAGTCTTATTAGTATGTGCATGCGGTACCCCATAAATTCCTCAGTGTTTGCCAATAGATGATGCTAAAAACTGAGCAATATGGCCAGTACAATGTCAGTACCTGGAAAGAATCTCAAGAGGGTGCAGCTGCATTTGACATTGCAAATACCTACCAACGTCTCTCACCTGTACAAAATTAGGTTTATTTCTCTTTCATAACACCAAAAATCATTTGCTTACAAGGTCAATAGTTCAGTTTATGGCTTTGAAAAAATTGTAACATGAATTAAAATGTGAGGGGCTGAGTTAAGTTTATGGCTTTGAAAAAAATGGGACATGAATTAAAATGTGAGGGG
>JAVJGI010000040.1:11602028-11618669 GCA_035590275.1 Ibycter americanus
ATTAAAATGTGAGGGGCTGAGTTAAGTTTATGGCTTTGAAAAAAATGGGACATGAATTAAAATGTGAGGGGCTGAGTGTGGTGAAAACTAGTCATGAAGTTAGGAGCATTCAATGACAGAGCTGACTTTAGGTGAATCCAGTGAAAAGGATACAATTTCACCTAGGCCCATCTACAGCCAGCTCTGAATGCAGCCATCTGTGTGTCTCTGGGTAAACTCCTTTAACAGATTATGACTTAATTTTCCCGTTATAGATCTGGCAAAAAATGTTTGCCCTGTCCAGATCTGTGATGACAGCTCAGTTGCTCTTAGACCTGGGGCACAAACACCATCACTGTCATATCCAAACTTGTATGTAATAAGCAGTAAATGTAATACCTCCAGTAGGTATTGCTCTTGTTGGAAATTAAGCAAACCCATGGCCATGCATTCACATGCAGGAGAGCAAACACATTGTATCATCCCCTGGCCCTATACACTGAATTTGCATCTGTCAAAGGCTTGGTGCCTGGAATAGATGGTGCAAGATCAGGAGATCTCATGCAGACTGTAATCTGCTGGTAACCAGTGGTTACTGAGTATCAACCAGACACAGAAAAACAGGCTGTGCCTCTCAGAAACAAATCAAACAATAGCTCTTTCATCTGTGAAATGGGGATAGCCATGTTTCCATAACTTCCCTGGGTGTTCAAAGTCTCTGTGCAACAAAGATGTACGGGATATGAACAAAGGTTACCCCACATGCTTGCTCCTCATCCATTAGTAACTTAGGCTCCCCAGTGGAGGTGTCAATGGCTACTTTCATTATTAATTAATTGATTAGAATTTCTGTAGTTGGTGCTGGTTTAGAACCCCCTGAGAACTGTGCTGTGGAGTACACTGCCTTCAGCAAACACCTGTGGCTGAAACTCTTTCCCCACTGCTGACAAACTGACACCTCAAAAATACAACGTGCTACAGTAAAACATGCAGCTGTTTGGAAACATGTTTTTTTCCAAGTGATCTCAGAAAAGAATAGCATCTCATTTTTCAGTTCCATGAAGCTTTGCTTGCTTTGCATTGAGTCCTTGTAGTAATGGTCCTACTTTCCTTCCAGAGATCATAGGTTTCATCAGCATCATCAACAAGGGCTGCGACTCGTCATGTAGTGAGTCCTATCAGGACTTCAGCAGAGGCAGCAGGAATATCTCCTGCTGCAGCAGCGACCTCTGCAATGCCAACGCAGCAGGCAGTGTGAGGTGCAGCTATGGGACAGCAGCAGGAATAGCAGCCAGCATGCTCTGGACCTTCCTGAACATCAGACTGTGAGGAACAAAGAGGAATTTCATGACCACAGGAAGTCTTGGAGCACCCCTCCTATGACAGAAATTGTAACCAGGAGCAATGTGGTTTGTTGGGCGTGCAGCATCCCTGGAGCTGATGGTAGATCTTTGCCATATGATAGCTTCTTTATTACTGTTATTGTATTGTTCTAGTGTTACCAGATAAGAAATTATGTGTTCATACTACCTGCATAACACCTAAAATATACTTATTTCTGAAGCAAGTGTGAGTGTGTTATCTGTATATCACTTAGTCATGTGCTTCTGCACCCCACAGCAACTGCAGGTGGGTGTGTTGCATGTCTGGCCAATGTCCAGTCTTGGCCATTGCTGTGTAATGATGATATGTGCTGAGAGGTGCCACCACAGAGAAGAATAGAGGTGGCAACTGTACCTCCAAAGCTTGAGGGGCTCTGGCCTATGACAAACTGTGGAGGGCACGTACCCCAAGAAAGCCTGTGAAGAGCAATCACACCTGAAGGGGAACTTGCTTGTGACCTAGAAAACCTGGGACCCTGCACTTTGTTAGCTACAGTACAAGACAAAAGCAGTGCTCACCTTCCCTGCCACATGTGCATACAGGCATTCATATGCCTACCAATAGCTGTAGCATTCCTGAGATAGCAGGCAGGACTGCACATCCAGGTACCTGGAGCACCATGGTGGGCAATAACCATTGGATTGAAGTGGAAAGGATGTCCCCATGGTGTCCTGGTCAACCAATCCAATTCTGGGATTGCCAGTCTCCACCCCGGCCATAGCGGTATCCTTTGAAGGTCCCAATCTCCCACAGGCAGGTTCTCAAGCTTTTGTCTCCAAATTCCTCCTTGATCCATTCCACACACCACAGCCTGGAACACAGGTCCTGTCACAAGGTTGAAGAGGTGTTTACCTTTAAGATAAGGTGGCGTTGCCTAGCAGATCAGGGAAATTGGAGAAAGTAAACATCAGAGCTCACATTTGCCCTTCTGGATACCTTGTTCGTGGAGGTGAGCACACACCTGTAGGCACACACCCACTTCCACCCTCCTGGTGAGACACAGTCAGTGAGAGATGGGGAGGAAGCCAATGTGGGGAAAAGATGAAGAAAAACAAGAGCAGGGGAGGTAGAGAAAGGCACGGGACTGACTTCTCTCCTCCTGAGGTGCTCTCAGGACAGGGCTGGGAGTGCTGAAGAGTAGGGTGAGACTGGTGTTTCCTACAGATTTTTCAAGATCATGAGGATACCCACAGAGTTCTTTATTCCCTTCCTTGTAATAGGAATTTCCCTTCACCCACTGATCTTTCCCCCTTCCTCGAAGTCCCCACTGAAGCTGGAGTGGCTTTCTCGACTCATCACATGTAGAAGATTTGGTTCACATCTGAGGAAGGAGCAGCTTAGTGCAGCCTCTGGCACTGGTACAATCATCATTTTTTGCCCACCTTTACTGGTGTAATGAATGTGGCAACCATGCAAGCTTTGAATATGGAAAACCATTTCAAGGCCTCTTTGTTGCTGATACAATGAGGTGCTTGCGTGCAAGGAAGACTGGTTTTAACATCTCTTTTATACAGTTATAGCCCCTCTCCATACTTATAGATTCTAAATCAAAGTTTGCCTTCTCCAAATTGTTTTATGGATATAAACTTGGGTGTTCCCACCTTGCACTGGGAGATCCTGTACAGTGTTTGGCAAAGGCAGCAGAAAAAGTGCCATACAAAGCTGCCTGAAAGAAACTCTCAAATAAGGCCTCCAAGCAATACTTATATGAAGAGATCTAAAAAACAAAGTAGAAAACATTCTGGAGAAGCCACTGTGTTACATGTGCTTCCTCCCAATACACAACAAAAGAAGACAAGGCTGGTGTCAGCAGAGTGTACAGATGGGCCTGGGAGAGCCCTGGGTGGGAGTGACAAGACAGGCTGGACCCATGAAGTCAAGGAGCTGTGAAGTCAGGACAGCAGTGGGTGGAGGACTAAAAGGGGAGGGAGATTGGCCAAGAGCCCTGTTTTCCACTTTCATACCCTAAGAACTGTTGGAGCTGCAAAGGATGTGCAGCCACGGGCTGAAATAACAAAGAAGCATTTACCCAGATGGAGATGAGTCATCTGGGGGACCCATAGCCATGGGACAAGGGCCAGCATCAAATTTTGGATTAAGTCAATGGGATGTCAGAAGATAATTACACTGTCTGTTATTGTGAAAGAGAAATGTGTATAAATCCTTGGGAGGCAAAGGATTACCAAGCTGCTAATTGTAGGAAGCAAGGAAGGGGTTTCCCCGAAGGAAAATTCATAATGAATCACCATCCTCATATAAGTCGATTCTGGTTATTGGCAGAGGGAAGATATAGGACATGTGGGTGATAATTCTGGCTTTTGCAAACCTCCTGAACCTTAGTCACTGAAAAGGGGGCTCATCCAGCTGTAAATCTCCCAGCCAGGCCGTTTTCTGCATGGGTGACCAGCTCCATGACCTCTCTAGTCCAGGGCTCACCTTCTTGCTCTGTAAGAAGGTCCCTGACACACTACTGCCTTTTGCCCACTTTCTGAAACAATTCTCAGGCATTCAAGCATGTCAACATCCAGTGGCCTTTCTCAACAACCAGTTTGGCTACAATGGCCTTTTCTGGAGACTGGGAGTTCAGCTGTACGGAAATGGCTAAAGCACGTTAGTCAGCACCAAAGCCATTGAAGTCTCCAGGGACATTGGATGAGACACAGCCTCTTTTAGCTTCTTGAGAGGTCAAACACATTTATCCCTGAAAATAAGAGAGCTGTCAAAAGTCTTTAGCATGACTGGGGGCTGTTTAGCTGTGTTATAACATGTTGGTCTCATGTGGCAATGACATCTACTTGCTGGAGCTCAGTGTTCAGGAGCTTCTTGCTGGAGCCAAGAGCAGACTTTCCCCTGCTCTGGTGATTGAGACCTGATGTCTAGACCCTTACAGGCTGAAGGGACAATTCCTCCTCCCAATTTCTTCTCTGTACATATTCTGGAAGGAGTCCATAATTCTGGAAGTAGTCCATGATTCTCCTCTGGATTTGTCTGGAGATACATCCTCCCTGTGGATATATCTGGAGTTTTTGCCTGCAGTGCTGGAGGTGGGGAGGATGAGACAGTATGGAGAAGGTGCAACTGGGAGAGGCCATGACTGGGACAGACACAGTAAAGACCGGGATAGGAATCCCCTGTGGACGCAACGTGGCACCAACCAGTGGAACTCACTGCTGCTTGATGGGTGCCTGGCATGGCACTTGCAATAGCATGAAACTGCACTGTCCATTCAGGTCACTGACAGACAGCCTCAAAAACAACCCTCTCAATTCTGGGAAGCGTTAGGAGGTGGCGAACTGGGGCGGATAAATGACTCAGCTGTGGGTCAGAACATGGGCTGGGCCAGGGCAGGACCAGGAAGAGAACTGTTTTCCCAAGTGCTGCAACTGCATGTTGACAGAAAGGCTGGCCTCCCCTCCTGCCTTGTAAACCCATAACAAACATCAACAGGACTCAGTCCCTCCTGCTCTGATCAGCACCCCCAGTTCAGCAGCATCCTCTGTTGGTACAGATGATCTGGCATCGTGCAACTATGCAAGGCCTGGATGAAGGTTGATTTACTCTCCGGGTGCTGAGAAAAAGGCCAATAGCTGTTCGCTGGGTGACACACAGGCACAACTTTTATTTGAAAAACGAGGTTTCTTTTTTACCCAAGTAAGTTGCTTCTTGACATTGCTAGCTGAGCAGTTTTATCAGTTCTATCTTTTCCACACTTGTCAAAAGGCCTAAAATTGAGGACAGGCTCTTTAAGCAACTCAATCCGTCATGTATGCAAGAGATTTCTATTCCTCCAGGATCAAACTGCGGTTCCTTTATTTAAATAATAAATAGCTGGACAATAAAATAGATGGTTTCTTCTTTTCAAGGGTAGCAGCTGTACTTTTCCAAAGGCTGCAGTTGTATTAGAGACTGAATGTAAACATACAAATCTCCAGTGAGGTTACCTCTTGCAGATGGGAAAAGTAAAGCAGCTCTGATCTAGAGTAACTGCTGTCGTATGATTTTTATGGTAAGAAACGTTACAGATATACATTCAGAGTAAAAGTGTTGCTTATATAATTGTTATGATGCTGTATTTGCTACTGGTAGTATTAGCTAGTATTCATTGCCTCTGTGCATAGGGATTAGGGCATACAGCATTTCCCATGGCTCAGCAGAAGTTATGCCCAGTGCCTGTACCTGGCCTGAAAAACGTCATCAAGGTCCCCTGAATTCAAGCCAATTTGTGGCAGCTGGTTAAAAACATTTGATCGCACTGGAGAAAGTCTCTGGGGCAGAGAGCCCAGATGAGCTGGCTTTTAAGGACCAGCAGTTCTTTGCTGTGCTCCACATTTCCTTTGTGGCCTGGGGCAAGGTACACAGCATCTCCATACCTCTGCCTTGTACAGATGCTATCAGGTCCAACACATTGAAAGATGCTCAGATAGCGATTTTAATGGGGCCAGGGGAGAGACTTAGGCTAAAAATAAGCTCAAATAGAGTCAGCTAGAGTAACAGAGCTGGGGAAGGATTACCCGCTACCAACCCACCCTGCACAGCCACATTCCTGCTCTGAATTATGCATACACTGTTGTGCAATGCGGCTTTTGGTGGTCCAAATAGACTGGAAAAAGAGCCTGCGGTTACCTCTGCTATTCCAGCTATTAAGCCACTGGACAGTCACTAAAAACAATCAAAAGACCTGCCCTTTGATTGCAGAACTTCCCTAAAGTAACTGTACCCGTCACTCACCCAGGGCAAGGCTGGCTGGATGAGGCTGATGAAGCCAAGTTCATCCCATGCCATCTTGATTAATCCCACTCCCATTCTGCCACCTGACAACTCCGTGTCGCAGAGACATCCCTCGCTAGCTCATTTCTGATCTACCTTGAGCTCTATTAATGCCATTCAAAGCTAAATCACAGGACTCCTTGCAAATCAGATGCTGCACCCACGACTACTCTGCCGATGCTCTCAATCCACAGCTCCCATTGCAGCCCTGGCCTCCTCCCTATATGGCTTCGCTGATTTCTTATCCACAAGCCCATATTATGGGGGCATCACCTTATAAAGTCATCAGCTTGTTAAAATACCTCTTACTATGTGCCTGTACCAGAATTTGTATACACTAGCTGTGCTCATCACTCATACTGAAATAGCCTCTATGCCCTTCATAGGTTTGTGTTCACCTCTGCCGGTGCTTTCCTATGTGAATCACTCATAGACACCATGACCCAGCCCCGGACCCTTTAACAACTCTGCTGGTGGCCCTCCATGGCTGGGGTAGTTTGACTGCCTCCATACACCTCCCCTTCAATGGAGATGACAGGTATGGGGCTAAGTCAGGAAAAGAAAATGTTTTGCTTCTTTCTCTCTTGTTATTTTCATTAAGGATTCAATCTGGCCTCGGGGAAATTTGTGGAATGAGGACTTCAACCAGGACAAGTAAGTGAAAGTGGAGCGATGGGCAGGGAGAGTGCTTGTTTTCATCAGGGGTCACTACATGTTGAGTATTTGCAGGGACCCACCTGTCTTCCTGGGTGGCTGTGTGGTGCCACACACACAGGTGCCTTCTGTCCAGACTAGTTGAGTCTTCAACTCTAGACTTGCATTCAGCTGCAACCTTTAAACTTGCTTTCTGCTATGTAGCAAAGGTAGCATGTTTACCTGCTCTCACACACAAATTCAAGAGAAAATGATGTAATCTCTGTCTGTAACACCCGATGTTTCTGTAGTGAAGAGAAAAGCATTCATCCTCCTTAAAATACTGACATTCAGAGACTAGTTTTTTTAACACTCACTCAACTGTCACAATTAAAAAAAGACGAAGGTGTGGCTAAAGTTTCAAATAGTTGGTTGAGATACATCTGACCTATTCAGTTCCTCTGCACAAGAAATGAGCTTTATAAAAATAAAGGAAGGTTAGACTTGACAGAAGAATTTGACTATTCAAAGTTTAAATGGGAACATTTAAAATAAAACAATTAAGTAAACAACCCTCTCTGTTCTTTCTCTTGCATGCCATAGAGGCAGAGAATGGCAATCCTTTTCCAAGAGTGTAGTGCTCATGTGCATCACTGCTTCTGGACTGGCTCCAGTTGCCTTGTGGTAAAATGGTAGAGCATTTCACAACAGCTCTCACACCCATGTACTACCAAAGAAGGCAGCTGTTTCCCTGCCCTTCATAATCCCATGCAATTAATTCCTCTTTTTGCTGTTTTTGCAGCAAATACTCTGCTATGAAGTACTCTTCAAATGCAGCAGCTCTAAGCTGCTTCTCCTCATCCTTCCCCCAGGATAATGGAGAAAAAAAGCCTTTGCCTTTGCCATGGAGATCTCTTGATGTGATGTCCTTCAGTATCCATGGGAAGCAAAGAGTCTGAAGCCAGTTACAAGCATGTCCATGTCAGAAGTGTTACATGAGCTGCTCCTCCACCTTGAATCTATTCAAGAAGTGATGATCTGAAAAGCCAGCATTTGACACAATGAGAGAGAACAATCCTGGTATGAAGAAATATCCAGCAAAGCTATTCATCTCAGAGAGCAGGGGCATTCACAGCGTGAATGGAAAATTGTCCTAAATTCCCCAGTCTGGAAGTCTGAGGGCAACCCTTTCTCACCTTACTAATATATAAAGAACTGCAGTCCCAAAGCCCGGAGAAGCTGGGAAGGACCAAGTCAAGAGCCTGACAGCAGGCCCAAAGAAGCCAACAGAGCAACCTCAATGCTGTCTTTGGCAACTGTGAACACAGAGGCTGCAAGCAGCACACCTGGAGGCAAGGGTGAGCATGTGTGGGCACGAGATATAGTATTTGTTTTACTGGTTGGCACCAGGTATTGGCATTAAAGACAGCAAAAAACAGAGAAATTTTCTGAGTCTTACTGCTGTTCCCACGCTATATTCAAAACGGCCTCTGAAGACAAGAACAAAAATACTCCTTATCCCTCTTATCTCCTCCTGCTTCCTGGTCCACCCAATGCCGACATCCATCACAGGCACCAGGGCACTGCAACCACATTAACTGTCTTCCCTCACCCAGAATGTGCCCTACTCCTACCTCCCTCTCATTTCATCCTCGTCCCAGCCACACCCTTTCAGCAACTGCTTCCATGACCTGGTTTTGTACAGGTTTGTGTCTGGAGGCCAGTCTCATCAGTCGCTTCCCTTAACATCTATGAGACCTGTGGTCACCATGTGGCCCTTTGCACAGACAGGATGGCTGTCTGGTTCAAAAGTTCTTGGAGACATTCAGATGGGCAGAAAGGGCACATGTATGCATGCATACAGTGTGACAGTTGAAGGAAAAGTGGTTAAGAATCAAAAAATGTTTCATTCTCATAGGTACATATTTACTGAGGGCTGAGACTTTACTGGACAGCACACAAGTAGCATCTGATGGAAGGTTAATCACAGGGCAGAACAGCTACCCCCTAGGAAATCTTGCCTAGTTACTATAAAAACCTCTCCAGTCTCATTTCTGCATACAGCTTAATAAGAAGACCTATGCCTAGAAAAAACTTAAGTTCTTGAAGGGCTTTTATCAGTGACATCTGTATCCATAAGAGTCAAGAATTCACTACGCTTAGATTGCCAGAAGAAATTCAAATGTAGTCATTACCTGTGCCTCCACCAAGATATATTGCCCCCTTGTGAGGTTCTTTTAACATTACTTTATGTGTTCTGAGGCCCATTTAGGGATAAATCAAGTCCAACAACAAGTCACCATGCAAACTGTTCTACTACCTGCTAGGATCCTGCTTAACAAGCCCTGGAGGTGGGATATACCCACATACACCTCAGAAATGCAGGGTGGGTAAAGGATAGGAAAAATACTTTCTTCAAAACCATGGAACCCAAAATACAAACAACCTACTACTTTTCTAAACTTCTAGGGATGGGACCAGCAAGTTTCAGCCCCAGAGGTTACAGTTATATAAATAAATCAGGCTATGCCAGTGGACACTTCCGGTCACTGGACATTAGTCATCCCTACTGTCACCAGCATGGGTTAAGCCCAAGGATCTCCCAAACAATTCCTGAGGATGACAGAGAAGTTAACACAAGACAATAACCATTCCCAGGAGGCAGTTTGGATAGAACTGGTCTGTTTTGGCAGGAGAGAGTCAGATCATTCCTTCTTAGTCATCTTCACTGCCAGAGACTGGTCCTTGACATCTTTAATTTTTTAGGTACTCTGCAATATCAGTTTTAAACTACAAACAACATCTGCTGCAGTTGAAATCTGCAGCAAAAGACTGAAGAAGAGGATGATTGCAGACACCGAAGAGGTGTGTGTATAAGGTGGCATGATGCTGTCATTGCACTATGGGATTTCTGGGGCAGGAGATGGAAATGGCCATGGAGGGAGGGTGGTTAGTCTGACCCAACGGTTGGTATAAATCTCTGCTGCTACAGCACCAATCTACATAAGGGAACTGGTTTGTCCTTAATTAATAGCAGCTGCTAGGTGCTGTGTACTTTGATGAAGGAAACCCCTCTTCCAAACGCACCCAGGAGTTCTCAGACCGAACTGTTCCCTCCCAGCCTAGATTTGTCCAAACCCTTGGTAAAGTGCCTTCAGCCAGTAACTACCTGAACCCCAGTCAAGATCTACAAAATGGTCATTGCTGTTGCTTGTCCAAGCAAGGTCCTCAGATCCAGAGCTGCACATTTGTATTGTCCTTGCTCAGCAGGCATAGCTAATACTCAGGCTGGACCAACTTCCTTCCCTGTAAGGGTAAACATCCAAAGCTGTGCGAGTTCTGTGATGAGGGAGGATGGGAGCAACTACAGATGACACTGTATCCCCTTGTTTTCCAATAACCATGTTCTGGAGAAGTGTTTCACCCCAAGAGACTTTTTTGTAGAGAGTGGAAAAGATGCAAAGAACAGAAATAGAGGACCTGGACTCTGGGATGGATGTTTATTCCCCACATGTGGAACAGAATGGAAATAATAATTAATGGGACAAAATTTAACAAGTGCAAATGCCAGGTTCTGCACCTAAGACAGAGGAATGCCAGGCACAAGTACAGACTGGCAGAGGAGTGGCTGGGGAGCAGCCCTGCAGAAAGGGATCTGGGGGTGCTGGCTGGCAGCAGGCTCAGTACCAGTCAGCAGTGTGCCCTGGCAGCCAAGAGGGCAAACCGCATCCTGGGGTGCATCACACACAGTAGAACAAACAGGTGAAAAGAGGTGATCACCCCACTGTATTTGGCGTTGGTACAGCTTCACCTTGAATACTGTGTGCAGCTCTGGGCCCCTCAATTTAAGAAGGATGTGAACATCCTTAAATGTGTGCAGAGGAGGGCAACACAGCTGGTGAAAGGGCTGGAAGGCATGTCCTGTGAGGAGCAGCTGAGGACTTTGGGTTTGCCTAGTCTGAAGAGAGGGAGGCTGAGGGGCGACCTCACTGCTCTCTACAGCTTGCTGAGGAGGGGAAGTGGACAGGGAGGTGTTGATATCTTCTCCCTGGGATCCAGTGGTAGGATGTGTGGGAATGGTTCAAAGCTACACCAGTGGAAGTTTAGACTGGAATTAGGAAACATTTGTTTTCCAAGAGATTGGTCAAACATTGGTACAGGTTTCCTAGAGAGGTGGTCGATGCCCCATGCCTTTCAGCATTTGGACAATGCCCTTAACAACATGCTTTAACTTTTGGTCAGCCCTGAATTGGTCAGGCTGTTGAACTAGAAGATCATTGTAGGTTCGGTTCGGTTCGGTTCGGTTCAGTTCTGTTCCGTTCTGTTCTATTCCACTGCACTCCATTCCACTCCATTCTGCCTAGAACAGAACATATTTCGCCATACTTTCCATAAAAAATCCCTAAATGCAAAGGGTGGAGCAGAAATACACGGGAAGCAAATCTACAGCACTCTGTGGATACTTCAAGGTAAATTCCCTGCTATCACCACCCTGGTGATTCACCGTGAAATAAAAAACAGGGGACACCTTTGCATCACAGAAATGACATTGAAACATTTGCTTCCATGCTTCTGGCTTTGGGATTAAGATGTTGACATAAACAAGCCCAAAGTTCTCAGGCTAAAGTGGAACATACAGCTACCTCTTCCCTATTGAATGGTGTGATAAGAAGCAGACACCATCCTGAAGACAACCAAGGACATAGGAGGTAAAATGACTATGTGGACACTCTCTGAAGATGGTTGCTGAAGGGGGACTGTGTTGGTTTACCTCACTTGATGGGGCTGTCTGTCCAAGAAGAACCTAAGAGGAGAAGGGTCTCATCTACTCCATCCATATCTTTATCAGGATACTAAGGCAAACACAGAACTCAGGAATAACATTGCTGTCCCGAAACAGACCCCACACATCACAACCAAGTGAATATTTCACTTACGTCATCCTTATTATCCTAGTTGCATCTCTTTAACAGTATCTAGCCAGAGTTGACATTAGACTTATCTGTGCTTTAAGCAGAAGCAAAGTGCAAATTACTCTCGTCTTGCTCACATGTAGAATAACTTTCAAAACTACCTAGCTCTCCTCCAATTCAGCATAGATGCTGTCTTGTCACTTCGTCCTTCATCACCCACTTCTACCACTCCAGAGTACCCCAAAACTCTTTGAGGTATTCAAGCACAGATTGCCAAGGCACTGGCACAGACAAAAGAGGCCTTGGCGTCTGGAAAAGCTTGTTTTATCTGTGCTCAGGCCTGAGCACTATTCCTATCCATGAATCTTATTTCTAGCTATGGGGGCTACTTGCACACTTAGAATCCCAAATGATACATCTGTCCAACATCCCTGTATGACAGGGCAGTACCATTAGGCTCACTGAGATGGGTATTGAAGGCTAAGGAGATCAATGCTTTGCCTGGAAGGCTACTACTGGGAAGGACATAAAGCTCTTCCACTCAAGTCTGTCAAGAATGCTTCTTATAGTTAGTCCCAAACAGCCTTTGCTTCTGTGTTTCCATGCCAATTTGCTAGTCACATGCACATGTAATATTGCTCTGGCCTTGAGCAGCTCCAAGGCTGAAACGAAACTTGGCATGTTTATATGTACTGAAGGACCTGCCTCGTTCAGCTTTTCTGTGATCTAGAGCCAGTTTGTGCTGACTGGGCCACCCATTTCTCCACTGAGCACAAAGGAAGCAGTGATCGCATCCTCTGACAGCACAAATCAACACAACTCTAAGAGTGACTTAGAAAGGAAAAAGATACTCCTGGAAGTTACCTCTCTGCTGTACCAAACACATCATCCTGACAATACATCGATCAACAGATGATACTCTGATCAAACTCAATCTTAAAACCTAGCTCTTTGTTCTTTTCCCCATCTGTTAGTAGAAGACTAATTTATTGCTTGGGTACACATTTCTAATTTCCAGCCTTGATTTTTTTCATGGCCAGATCCCACCTATGTGTCCAGTGCCACTATCTTTCTTATCCCAGACAGGTCTTCCCTTCCAAGTTGCCTGCTGTTGAGTATGTTCATATTTGGGAATCTTTTCTCCTTCTGCTAAGAAATCCCACACCTTTTAGCCTGATATATTGTCCATTCTCATCTTCATATTAGCATTTGTATGGGACTTCAGCTCCCTTGGGCTCAGCTGGTGAGAAATGCATCCAGCATTGCAAGTGTGGTCATCTTGGTGCCTTGCACAATGACCTTAGCCCAGCACTGTCCTCACTGACACAGCCCCCAATCATGACAGCTTTCTTTACACTTCATCAGATGTCTGACGTATATTCAGCCTGTGATCAACCAATACTCTCATGTCTTTCATCTCTCCAGTCATTTACAGGTGACCTCCTGTTTACTGTATAACTTGCTTATTACAGTATATGATCTTATTAGTATATGACTTGCATCCAAGCCACATGGTTGTTTACGATATCCTGATCCTTCTCGACACTGCTGATGCTTTCCAAATTTATAACGTCAGTAAATTTCATTGACACCATCCTATTTAGCATCTTTCAAGGTCTTTACAGAAAATATTAAACAAGAGTACTGCAATACTCGTTCCTGAGGAACTGCACTACTTACTTCACCCAGGCTTATATCCCCCTCCCAACACTTTATAAGGCTTTCAGCCCTTCCACTGCCAATCCTTTAAAAAGTTCTTACCCAGCTTATATTCACCTAATTTCCATCCATGCCTTCTCAATAAATATTTTCATATTACATTCTTTTATCATTTTGCTGAAATCTCGAAAATCAAACTTTATTAATGTGAAATCAAGAAGACCATCATCTTGGTTTTTAGGCCTTTCCATATTTTTCAATATTCTCTCCTTCAAAAATTGTTCTTAATTCTGGCATGCTATCAAGGTCAGACAAATTACTTTTACCCCTCCTCTCTTGAATTTAGGGGGTAAGCTCTGACCTTGTGATATTGTCTTGAACTTGATCAATTTATGAAGAATATTTGAGAGTCGACCTGGACCTGTTGATCTGTATGTCAGTTCTCTAAGAGTCCAAGACAGAAAACATCCTGCCCTGTTTTGTCCCAGCTTGAATACATTAAACATTTTTATTCCACCTGAGATGTGGTTATTTCTATTTCTGTACACCTGTCTCCATGCTGTCTTTACCCCAAAGTCATGAGCACTTTCTATATTGAATAAGAGGTTTGGTTTAATATTCAGTTTTCATCTATCATATCTTCACTACTTTCTTTTGTCTCTCAATATAAGGGCTGAATAATTTTAACGTTCAATGTGTTTCCTGAGATCTAAGTCATTTTGACTCTTGCAAATTTTTACTTTATACATTTCTTAATCTCTGTCATGTCATTTTGTCTGCTGCTTGGTTTTTGCTTCCATTCTTTTAGGCTTCCCTCTTATTCCTAGTATAATCTTTCAAATGGTTAAACCAACCATTTCAGGCCACAGTTATTCTTCTGTAGATGTTTTTTCTCCACTTTTCCCCTTTGTTAGGTAAACAAATTCCAGAAAATTTTCTGAATCTTTGGTTTCAGGGAACCACAAGCTTCATGCCTTGCATACACATCCTTGAACTCACAGTTCACTCACCCTTTCTTTAGCCACCACATATCAACATTTATCTTTGGTATCTGTTTATGTTAAACTGAACCAATCCAAAATTCAGCTGGATCAGGGGAGAATATTGTTTCAAGTGTGTTAGACTCCTAAACCCAGCCATCAGAGTACACCATCTCAAAAAACATCTTTGCAAGGAGGGGAGATATGGAGGAAAAAGGAAACAAAGGGTCATGTTGTGGGTGGCTAAATGGAGCTGAAGCCAAATTAGATCAAAATTAATCTGAACAGTTAAACTCTGGGCAGGCAGCTGAGTTCTGGAAACACATAGGATACCCCAAAGAAACACACCAAGGGAAGGCAAATGGAGAAAGTGTTGGCTGTGGTAATTTCATTTGGACACAGATGAATGAGGAAGGAGCTTTGTCCTACTGGGAAGGATTGGCACCGTTCTGTCTGGGGCTGGCATTTCTTTCTCCAGTTTGAGCAAGAATGTCCTCTCATTTGAGACACTGACTCAAAAGCAGCGATGGCAAAAAAGAGATTCTTGGCAAAGACCCCTTTGGGAAGCATCGTCCTCTTCAGATGTCATTTGCAGGCAGGTATCAAAGGTATGCATTCTTCATGAAGCACAAGGGGATGATGGAGAATATTAATTACTGAGAAGACTGGACACCGTGCATCAGAACCATTCTCATCCTACATCTCCAGGAACATCCCCAGCCTTACTTATGAACAAGTGGGCAGATTTTTAATGGTTGATTCTGTATTATTAAAATCACAACAGATTTATTATGCTGCAAGTTTACTGCATTCCAGGGTGTGAACTGCGGGTAGTCCATGAGTAGCTTTTAATTGCTCAGTGTTCTCCTTGGCAAAGAAGTCTTGTTGGTGTCTCATCCAACTTATTCTGTAACCACATTCAGTTACTGTTTTACAGGCAGTAGTATCTTCAAAATTTTTGTCTTTAGTAACTCTTTTTTCTTCCAAACTAGCCATGGAAGTAGCCTCCTCAGAACAATATCCAACAGGATTATAGACAACCATGCATTCAGTTCAACTGAGCAATGTCCTGATGTTAGGTGAAAGGACTTGGTACACAGCCAGAAGTCCCTAACATAGTGTCACATGAAAGAAAATGTGTTTGCTAACAGGCAAATCTTCCAGTGCTTGGGAAAGCAAATTTCCACACCTGCAGCCTGAGCCTACACAGAAGCTTCTCCACTGAAGCTCAGAGCAGACTTCTTCACTCAGTCATTTACCTACTGCATCTCCACCCCGATAGCAATGCTGAGAATGTAGCTAGAAAGCAGCCAGTGGAACTTTTCCATCACCATGACATGAGCTGTAATTACTGCAAAATAATCTCACAGTCTCACAAACTAGAGTTCTCATCTATGAGCTAACAATATTCATACCCAGCCACATCCTCAGGGGTTGATGTGTTCTCAGAATCTGAAGATACTTTGGGGGCAGCAGCCTCCAACAAAATTGCAGTCCAACAGAAATGTCTGAGTCTTTGCAGTGTCCTGTCAACATCCTGAGCATAATCTCAAAGGTATCTGGAATGAGCTGCTCTTCTGAGACCTTCTCCATGTCCTTTTAAAACCCATTCCTAGGGTGAGTCCCAGGAATGGATGCATTTTCCCCTTCCACTGGCCACTCAGCTACTTGTCAGAAAAAGTTGTGTTTCGTGGGCCATTTGATCTTGTACCTTCCAAGCCAACAGAAACTGGAGTGGAATGTACCTGACATAATGCACACATTTACTACGGAGAGGCCTCCAGGTGACCTAGCGCTCACCTTTGAAAAGTGACTTTCAAAACCAGTGAAGGGAAACAGGCATCCACAGTGCCATTCATTTTTTGATGAGCCTTTTGTTTAAAGCAGGTCTGATGAATCGTGCATGTGTCTGCCTGACTGCATAAAGAAAGACATATGGTGATTCACCCAGGAGACATCTATGTTACAGACTAAAAGCTGTACTTAAGTCAGATGACTCCCGCTCTGGATTTTGTGTCCTGCTACAATCTGTTTGTGAGTGTGCACATTATTGAACGTTATTGTCTTCCACATTTTCTGTTAATTGCTGCTCCCAAAACTATTGTCCCTGGCCACATATATCCCAATCACAGAGACTGGCTTCTTTGTCATGCTATTCCTTTTATTGTGCTGGATACCCATGGCAACACGTACCATAAGCTAGTCTTATTATTTAGCAAGACTTACTATTTAGATTAACTCTTGGTAGGACATTGTGCTGGTTTAACCCCGGCCGGCAACCAAGCACCACGCAGCCACCCGCTCACTCCCCTCACCCAGAAAGATGG